>OZ010712.1:26763609-27038646 GCA_963932345.1 Ophion ventricosus
CTCCCTCCCCCCCCCCTCTCACTCTTTCCATCTCCACTGATAGGTGTGTATGTAATCGCGGAATCGTCCGATACGTGCAGGATGGGGAGTGACTCGCGAATAACCGCGGGCACACAACGAGAATACCGCGAGACGATCACACGTTTTTCAAATTATCAATGATGGAAATCATTCCTTTCGGAAATGGGAAATTACAACGGCTGATCAAGGATTCGAGGAGGATCGAGCGGTTCAACGATTAACGTTACAGGATGCTGTTTTTTTTTTAACACACATATGCTCGATACATTTTTTTTTCCTCGAAGTTTGTACCAATTGCACTTTATCGCTTTCGAGAAGAAAAAACTTTTGCATCGTTGGAATGCAACGAAAATTCATATTCATTTTTTTGTTTCTTCATTTTTATTGTGATACCAGAGATTTTTTTTTGTTGCGAATTTCAATTGCAACTGTCTCCCAATGAGCATCTTTAAAAAATGGTCAAGCGATTTTGGCGGCTGAAATCTGCTAAAATAAATATGAGCAAATGAAAAAAAAAATTAATTTTCATTGCACTTCAAGGATGCAAACTTCAACCCCATGGAAAATTGTGAATTTACCTGCAGTTAAAATATCTCGGAGATATGTGGAGTACGATCTGTGATGTCAAAATTTCAGCGGAATTCAAGATTTTTCCTAAGACTTCTCTAATCGGTTTAGATGTTTGTTTTCAATTCGAAAACGATGGAGTGGAACTTGTGGACTTGATGAATGGAAAACCATCGATAAAATGTTTGCCCCTATACCTCAAATTCATTCGTCATCTACCTGCAACGTGTTTTTATTTCTTCTTTCTAAAAGTTAATATTTCCAGCAGAAAATGTAGTATATTTCAAAGAAAAGAAAAAATATCGCATGAAGATCTGTACTTTATTGATATAAAAGGAATGGTAATTTTTCACGAGGGTTAATTTGAGCTCGCACGTGGACTCTGGGTTGTTACGTTTCACACTTGCCCGTCTGGCGAGTCTGACAAATGAAGACAAATTGTAAAAGTGAAAGCCAAACTTTAGACTTGCAAACTTGTTTCTCTTTAGTTTTTCTGCTTGATAACCTCGAAATCTGCTTTGCGTCAAATGTAAAAAGAGTAAGGTAATAAAAAGGAGATTCTAGGTTCAGTCTAGACTTGAAATAATGCCCGGTAACAAATCATTATAATGATTTTATCAGATCTTTTTATAATTACTCAAAAAATAATAAATAGTATTTTACAAAAAAATTGGTTTCATATCGCACCATATATTGCGAGTATAATACCAAAAAGCCTACATCGATAATCGGACTTAATCACTATTATTTTTGCACGTCACGAACCGTTGCAAAATAATACTATTGGCGAAAACAATCGGAAGTCTCAGCAATTAAGTTCGGTCGTAAATACAATGCGACAGATATTGCCAGCACAAAGGTAGGGGCGAAGGAAGAGAGACTAATTTCCTTTCTAATTTCACCGGCTGCTCGAGGTTCAGTACATAATACGAGAGAAGAAGCATTTTCTGGACATCCTCGTTCTGATTGGTGCATTGCAAAATATAATGGCAGCGTTTCCCCACTCTCCATCCGGTAAATTGGACGCAATGATAGAATTCTAGTTCTTCAGTTCTTGAAGAGAACAGAAATATTCTATATATCGATGTAGTTTGTCCGTCAGAGCAGAGCTCGTATGTGAAGTATTTTAAGCCAACTGCACCGGCTCTTGGCCTTCCCATTTATTCATTTTTCACATTCTATAAAAATGTAAATCAAATATTTTTAAGCTTTTTTTTATTTTCTATTTATTTTGATCTACATAATTTTTATTTACTTCTATTCATTTCATTGCTATTTATTTCTATATATTTCTATTTATTTAATGGATTTCATACGATTCCAATGTCAATTGTTACGAAACCTGCGGACACGTTCTCCCAAGATTCATTATGGTATCGAAAAATATATTATCATTCAACAAAAACTATTCATAAATTATATTCGCTATTGAAAAAAAAAAAAAAAAAATAGTAAATTCCGTGCGGTCACCACTGTAATAATGTAACGAAAATATGAAAACTAAGGATCACCGGTAGGTCGATTCGGCATGGAATTCCTCATATATATGTATGATTATCCCCGCTGTGGGGCGTCTTTGTGGCTTGAGGACCATTCGATCATTAGGAGATCTCGAAGATCCTTCGAGGAATTCGGGATGCTGCATCTCTCGAAGATCGCTCTTCGAAGAAACGTCCGATGCAGCGGTGAAATAATTACTGACATTTCTCTCCATCCATATTTTCATTCGAACTAATTTTAATAACATCCTCAATCTTTCTTCCAAAAGATGCGTTATTATTTCATGAAAAACAACCTTTTATCCGCTGGTTCATATCCGTTAACGATGCATGTAAGCCAACATTTGTGATTTCTTTCGATGCTCGATCAAGTGCAACCGAATTTTAATGCAGCCACTACCATTTGCTTCATTCCCATTGAATACTAGAATATATTTCCTGAGTTTCAACGCATAGCCTTGCGGGTTTTTACGTATTGCCCTTCCCAATTGGAGCCTTTCCTATGACTCTCTACCCGTACTTCGGTAATCTAAGCTACCATTCCGTTGCGTCCACAGCCGTCTTAAGCTACACTGTACCGCATTTTCCGAGAATACGAGGAAACTGTGGAAAACCTGTACCGGTATAGACGGCCCCATATTCTTCTGATTACCTGGTGCACAGACGTTTTACTCAAGTATCTACACCAAGGTCTCACAAGAGTCAGAAGTTTTGGCCTTCCGCTCACTGGTTGACGCGCCGGCCGGCGCATGGCTAAGCAGTCATCGCTCCGGAAATCAGCCATGCACAATGCTGCTCAATCCGAAGAGGACTGCCGAACCCCGACCGCCAATCCACCAGCATCGGTCATGGAATACTAGTAGAATAGGGAGAGGCATGTTGAGCAAGTTTGGAATTATCGCCCTGTAATTCCTTAACAGTCTGCCGTATAAAAATGAAACCTACTTTGATTAATAGGAAATTTATCTGTGAAAAAACAGTCTGTAGACGAAATTCCTGTTATCCTTATTGTGTCACAGACAATCGCTCTCAAATGACTAAGGCCATATTTGCTCAACCTGCCCCGATTGTAGGGTAAGTTGAGCATGAGTATGAGGTAAGTTGTGCAAAGTAAGAATTGCATAAAAAAAATCAGAAGTATGCAACATGATTTGGTACAATGCAGTAATAAACCAACAGTTGCTTGTTAATTAGTTAGGTTTCGAAACATTAACATTAATTGCAATGAACTTTGAAATATTTTTTCTCATACAATGGTAGAAGAAAATCTTTCAATCACGTTTTTTTTTTTTACTTTTGGGTGCAAAAATGATGAAACGTCCCGTGTTATCGTCTCGTGCGCCGCATAGCAACGGGCGATGGCGTGATGTGTTCCCCTCCCTCATACCTCTCTTTCCGCCATTTGATGCACCCGCGTGCAGTGCTTAGTTTTCCAGATATTTCGATTGCCCAACTTACCCGACTGCTCAACATGCCCCTCTCTACCCTATATGCGTTGGCACAAAATAGGAATTTCTTCATTCCCGAAATTATTGCAAATTCAGTTTCCGATACTCAATCATTTCTGTTTTCGTTAATGGAAATATGCGATGGAAAAATTACTTTCTTCCAAGTATTATTTATATTTTTGAACGATCAATCCTGATTTCCACCCATGTACGTAATGTATATATATATATTTTTAATTGTTTATTTATATATATATCTATGCGTAATTCCGTAGCGAAATTCCGGCAGATGGCGTTCGCAGTTGTTTCTCCGCTCGCGCATGCGTCAACCATATGAAGTGTCGTATATTAAGTGAAAGCTGAAACTTGTACGGAAATTAAAAAAAAAGTATCCATCGAGATCCGCGACGTATAGGAAGTTTAATTATATTTTTAACATGAAAGTAAAAAACGTGTTTTTTCGATGCATTTTGCTTTTTCATTCCCGAAAAGGCTGAAACGCGTTGCAAACTCACAAAAAGATATGCGCCGTGTACGGAGAGATTGCCGTAAGCGAACCTGTGTGCCGGAAGTGGTTCGTGAAATTTTGTTGTGGAGATTTTGAACTCTAAGATGCTCCTCGCTCCGGTCGGCCAGTCACTACTGATGTCAATACTTGACTACTGATGTCAATCAAACCAAGGCATTAGTCAACTCCGACCAGCATTTGACGGCTACAGAGATCGGACATAACCTCAACAATGGCCAATCAACTGTTTCGAGACATTTACGGAAGCTTGGTATGATAAACAAGCTTGATGGTTCGGTGCCACGAGAACTCAGCGAAAACAATTGAATGGGCCGAATTTCATCTTGCGATTCGCTGCTCAAGCGCCATAAAAAAAGAACCATTTTTAAAGAAAATGATTATTGGCGATGAAAAGTGGATTATCCACAACAATGTCACTGGAAAAAAATCATTGTTGAAGCTCGTGGAGGCTGCTCAGACGGTCGCAAAAGCTAGATTACACCAGCTAGGTGGGATTGAAACGGAATCGTCTATCATGAGCTATGCTGCCACCCAACAAAACGATTAATTCGACCAAGTACTGCTCACAACTGGCCAAATTGAAGCGAGCAACCGATCAGAAGCGGCCCGACTTGGTGAACAAAAAGAGCGTAGTCTTCCACCAGGACAACGCTAGACCACACTCTTTTCTCCGATGACCCGGCAAAAGTTATTGCGGAACTTATAAAAGTTCGCAAAGAGATGGCAGAAAGCCATTGAACAATATGGAACATATTTAGTTGATTAAAATTGCCTTGTTTGTTAAATATTTCGCGTTTGAAATTAACTCGATTTTCGCTACGGAGTTATGCATAGACCCTGTATATATATATACACACATATGTAATGGTACATTTTTCGACCCAGAAAGTCAAAGTGCGTTCGCATCGCCGTCGTTCAAAGTTAAATAACGCGCCCACCACGAGAGAATTAATACATATACGTGTGTCTACATGTGCATACAATATATCCATACTCTTGCACACTCTGTGTATGTATATATATATATATATATATATACACACATGCTAAACAAGAACACCACTCCGACTATATAACGCGTTGCTCAACTCTCGACACATGAACGCGTTACCCGGTGAGCTATTAAGGCCGTATCGCACGTTGAACTCTCCTCAGTGAAGCGAGGTTCCTAAAAAATAAAACTCCGGCTTTTTTTTTTTTGTTTCGCGCACACACCTATGCAGATCGCGCTTGCAAAACATTCATACGGATCCAAATCTCCCGAAAGCACTTTCACTTTCCGACACCATGAATTTTTTTCCCAACTTCACATCGTACTGAAGAATCGGATATAGCTTACGTGTGTTCACGTCGTACGAGGAATAGTAGTACGCGATGCATCGATTAAGATCAGTGTTATTGCGTTTTTTTTTTTCCGCGGAGAGAGAACGGCCGATCGATCAAGAGCTCGTAACCCCTGACACGATTAATTAAGTTCGTTGTGTCCATTGAGAACGACCAGGAGGTCTCGAGCCACGAGATACGCGTAAACGCGACATCACAAGTTTGCTATTCCAATCGGGGAAAAGGGACAATGAAGTAAACGAATTTTGCACAAGCGTATAACGAGTTACACGATTGACAAATATATATCCGCGAGATTCGTAATACGCTTGCGGAATAATAAAGGCTGGATCACGTTGGGCTTGTCATTCGTTTGTTCAATCGAATGTTGGCCCATTTCCGACCGATAACGCGACGCCACGGATGACATAAATATTCACGAGGTGGATTTGTACGTAGACTTCATTTTATGCGTTTCAGATCGGTCTGGAGTGCCCGAAAAATAACCATTCGAATTCTATGCGTGCGACGAGAACTTCCGTCGTGAGAAAAAAAAATCAATCGTCGATCGCACGAACAGGAAATCAGCAGGAACACAATCCGGTAGCACACCACACTGAACGTGGTATCGGTCGACGTGCATAACTCCCGGTTTGATTAATAAACAGTACGGACCACGTGAAAATGTCTTCCGGAAATCAATGTGAAACTAGAGGGAAACGAGCAGTTGTACAACGGGTATTGGCCCTGTGCAGAGTATAGGGTGAGGGTAATGAAAATGAACATAACGCCCACAGTGGACAAAAATTGCAATAAACTAGGCGATTTTTCTGTCAAATCTGCACGAACGCGGTACGAGATTTTTGCAATAAAATGGACAATATTGTTTTGTTAAACATAGGCCACGGCAGTTGCTGTGTAATAAATTGCAAAAATACCGGAAGAAATAGAAAATGCAAATTTTTTCGATTCCCTATGGCAAATTGCAAGTTAGAACAACGCTACAAATGGATAGCTGCTGGTTTGCCTTATGAATTGAGTTATTTCGAATTATTGAATTACGCGAGCTTGAATTATTAAACTGGGGTCATGTTTTGTCCTACGTCTCTTCCGCGTCCCTGACCTGTTCAACAGATATCAATAGTTTTCCTTTAGATTGAGTTTGAGGTTGCACTGAGAGAAATGTATGGTAACTTCAACCATATATTATATTTCCCTGAGGGGACAATAATATTTTATAGTCATGGTTACTGCCTAAAATATAGTACTGCTTATGATATTTTAGCAGTTGTATTATCTATGCTCATATGTTAATCGCAACCAACAATCTTACAAGCATACGTTGATTGTTCAATTCAATAGTAGGTTTTCATAAAATGGATATTACCTTACACTATCAAAAATTAGTAATTTTTACCATATTGAATGGTATGTCTACTAAATGTAGAAAATATTCATAAATTCAAAAATTCTCAATTGAGAGTACTACCCGTTAGAATGTTTATCATAATTTGTCATTCCCTAACCTCCGGAAATGATTCCTATCGGAGAAAATATTTCGCCTAAACATGGATTCCAACCTACGACCTACCTATGTATACTACGCACGCTGCCACTATGCTACCGGGTACTTATGTTATTTTGATCGTAGATTTGGCATAAGAGATAAAAGTAATTCCAGCTGCAACTCCGAATAGCTGTTACCTCCGATATAGGTAGAATTTTGCACATATCGTCTTTTTGTTAATATATGTCACTGCTTAAATGGATTTTTGGCGCAACGCAATAGTTTTCGAAATATCGAATTTTAAAAACTGATTAATGCGCTAATATATGTATATCGATCACAGCGTGCTACCGCTGCCTCTACTTTATTGAAACGTTCCACAAATGATTTACGTCTTCACTATAAGATTACCATAATTGTGTTCGTATAGTCACTTTTCGTAAGATCTTGTAAACATTTATACTCAACAAGTGTTAATGTTATATAAATAGTACAAACTTTCACTGAGAAAAATGTCCATAGTATAGGGAAATAGTCCAACTATAGGGAATTCGACTATACTCTCTTTTACCATGCGCGTTTTTTGTAAATACTACACACTTTTCTCTCAGTGTGGAGATTAACATTATGAGTTATACTCTCGAAGCCGGTCTTTAAAATTATGCTCATAATTCGGTCTAAAAACAAAATTTCATTTATTATTAGTGATACAGCAACAATATATATTTGTTAAATATTAATAAAAACAATTATATAGCTTTATTTTTCTCGTCTTGCAACAAAATTACAAGTAAATAAAAATATACATTTTACGGAAAGTTTGCTTATTTTTTCACTTTACTGAAAGGAAACACTTCTTGCCGCCTTTGGCTAGACAAATAGATTTAATGCAAACAAATAAAATGCAATTGTCGCGCGATTTAAATTTTTATAATATATCAAAATATTATAACCACATTCACAGAGCTTTTGACAGAGACGACAAAAATACGAACGCTACGCGACGCTAGTATTCCGCACGGCGCCAATAAGTTCGTACTTATGTTGGTCCATTTGAAAGCTTATTGACTTCACGCTGTTAAAAGTTTTGGCGTTTCTTTTTTTTTCATTGTCCTGACACGTGGCCGGTAATCGAATAATATTTTCTATACATATTAATGAATATCAACACCTCTCGACGGGTTAAAATAAGCTGTCTTGGCTCATCGTACTATCGTAGACGAAATGTGTTTTTGGAGAACAATGCAATCGATTTTCATTGCCGCGAAAATCAAACTGAATTAAAATATAGCAATTGTCGTGCTGTATTTTGATAAACTATGGTTTTTAAATTTATTTCGGAGTAATTGATCCAGAATTTATTACGGAGTTACTAATTGAGAAGTACACGTACGAATATTGCAGTTAAAAAAAACTTATTAAAGACATTTTGGGACCGAATTGAAATTCCAAACTTTGAATGATACGTCTGGAAATTTATAATTCCAAACTTTTGTAAACAGAATTATCATATAACCGAAAATAACAGTACACTAAGGAATTAAATGACAATAATCATGGGACCGACTGAAAAAGCGTTGACATGAAAACACAGCATATAAAACAAGTATCAACTTCCCATAATTAGAGAGTCCACAGTTCCAAAAAATTGTAGTGTTAGAAATTCGAGTTCCTGAATGGCGAAGGTTTGTAGAGGAAAAGTTCCGAAAATAAGAATATCGATAAGAATCATCGATAGCTAAACATCCTTAAATTATATGTTCACAATAAAACGTGAACGATAATGCAAACTCTGAAAATATTCTACCACGAAAGATCAAAACTCCGAAAGAATACTACCCCGAAAGATCAAAACTCCGAAAGAATTTTACCCGAAAGACGAAAACTCCGAAAATCTGAACATCGTTCACATGCGTTACAGTATAGTGGTGCTGCCATCTAAACGCGTGAGGCTAACTTGCTATATGCTTTATGTGTGAGTTTTCGAAATTTTTAACGTTCTCAACGTTCTTTATCGGAATTTTACACTATCTAAAATTCAGTTTTCGCAAACTGTACGATCGATGCTATGATTTGCGGAGTCTAAAACTTTCGTGAACCTGACGAATCTCTTATTAGCTTTTATTGTGTTTAAACTTTCTGTTCATAGCTCGTTTTCTATAATAACAAAAATCGGAATTTTCTAGCATACTTAATATTACATATTGAGAGTTTTGTATGTCGTATTATTGGTCGTTCAAATAAAGCGTTGATCTTCTTCAGACTATTTCTGGAAATTATCTCCTATAAGAAATCATATTTGAATCCTTTTTCTATCGCTACTCGTGCCGTTCCACATCATTTACAGTCAACTGTGTTGACTTTCGCTGACATGATCTTTACGAAACTAGTAGTTTCGGAACATTGAAATTAGGAATTTCAAACCATCGGAGCATTTAAAGTTCGGAATTCCAACCCGGCCCCGACATTTTTATCAAATATAATCAATAAATAACTTATAGAGAAAGAGTAATAATAAACATTCCGTTTTATACAACAATTAGAGATTAGAAAAACTAAATTGAAAACAACGAATGTTTTTCTTCGAAAGAATGGAGATGTGCCTATTCTTGTTACACGAAAATATTCAATCGCACGAGCTTGACGACCGGAAATCTTTGAAGGGATAGAATGCAGGAATGTGGCAGGAACGGTTCTCCACGATGTGCTGTTACAGTGACACGTGATGGAACAACGAAGGGCTCTGAAAGTGCTTATGGTGTTGCGAGTTACATCTGTGCCCCCGTGCAAGCACGAGGTTAAAATTAACATGCAAGGCGGCTCGGTAGATTCCTTCATGAGTTCAACGACAAAGTGGCCGTACGAATAGACGAGAAACACCCGCTATAAGTAATTTCTACCTACATACGTGTGCATATTATTTCAACGAGCCCTAATGCAAATGGGTAGGACGCAAAACGTATGTGAGATTGCCAGTGAAGAATCCGACGAACTCCCACTGATATGAATCAAACATTCCCACATATGTTTATCATTTGTATCACCATAAACGAGTGCGAACTTCCATTTTTGCGCTACGAAAAATTTCGAACGATACTTCATTTCGAAGAATAATGAAATTTGACAATCAACTGTACTCGGTGATAGAATATTATACGGACTCATTTTTCAAGTTACATTGGAAATCGCTTATAAAACAAACAATTACCCGAATCAAAACCATACCCCAGCGAAATAATATCTGGGAATTCCTATCATTTTTTTCTATTATGTAGTGCTGGTAAACGTGGTATTGGAGTTTGCATCGTTCGAACGCAAGCAAAAATTCTTTTCTCTTAAAGTTCTTCATTTTTATTATTAATTGAAATGTTTTTTGTTTACAAATTTAGGTTGTGCATCTGCGATAAAAAGCCTACGAAACATTTCAATGATTTTCATAGAGTAAATCTGCCAAAAAAAATGTGAAAGATTCAAGAAAAATCATTTTCATTCCCTTCCAACGATGCCTACTTCAACCACACGTGAAAACTGAGGTTTGCCTCTAAATGTGACGTTTCCTTCGGGAAAGGACTTTGGCATGCGTAAAATAAAAATATCTGGACTGAGAAGTAGCTCCTAGGCTGAACGCTTACATGCCAAGATCAGAGTCTTCCTTCCTGCTGGTTCTTGCAGACCACCGAATTGTCTACTCGCAAGTTCCCGATACGCTTACCATGATCCGGCGTCCATGAGGTTGCTCAGAAGCTGCGAGAACCCATTTTTTTTTTTCTTCTTTACGAGCAAGAGTACATTGCTTCGAACAGGAACGGCCAAGAACACATTAGTGTTCAACAATCGGACTAATTAGAGCTACGAGTACGCATTATTTTTAACAACTTTTTAATTATCTGCTAAGAAGATGTTTTGCAAGTTTTGCCACGATCGCGAAAATTAATTAGACCACAGTGCAACGGTTGATAGCACGATTATTACAATTGTCACAACCTCGTTAAAATAACTCGACGGGATTGTGCACATATATGTGTACCTTCGCTACTGTAAAACTGCCGTCCGACAGATATTTATAGCTCCGTGTTTGGACGAACGGGGAAGATACCGAGGTCTCTTATCAACGGGTGTGCTATCGCGCGAATTAGGATTTCAAATTTGTTTTATCTCGACATCCATGTTCAAGTTAAACCACGAAACATCAAGCACTCGTGTTTGCATTTGCCATTTATACCGACCGTGCGAAAAAAAATGGTCTTCAGCAATAACGAACTTATTGTTTAACATATCGGAATAAATGTTTAGACACTATCGTAACAACTTGATGCAAGTTCATGAACATGTCTGCACAAGCTTGTGGCGCAAAAAAAAACAGGTCGATTTTCAATCTTTTTTTCTGATAAGATTATTGGGACGACGAGGTCGAGATTTTACACACAATTGGTACACAGACTTGTCAAGTTTGTGTTTTTTACTTTATTGAAAAATGTTGATAAACAATGAATTTGTTATTATGTAAACAATGCACCGCCGTTGCTGCATGGCTATAAGCGTTGTAGATGGTGCTAGCAACTAGAGTGATCTGAAAGAGGAAATAGAAACATTGACTTTTATTATTGGGTCTATGCATAATTCCGGAGAAACAACTACGAACGACATCTGTCGGAATTTTATTGGGTTTAGGAATAGACCCAATTTAATAATAAAGCTTTCGTATAGCCGAATACTTTCTTTTTACTTTTGAAAATTACGAAAATGGCAGGTCGTTGAAAAAACAGGTAGATTTTCGACAAAAAAAACAATTTTAATCATATATTATCAACAAATTCATGAAATTAGCAAAAAATCATCCAACTATGAGATACGAAATGTTATAAACTATGCTCTGTCCACAATTAAAGTGAATCGAACGAATAGATTTTCAAATACGACTTACACTGTTTCATAAAACGTAGTTTCGAGAAGAACGCAACATAAAAGAGGGCAATCTGACCCTTCACAAAAATCATCACAAGTCCATCAATTATTGGAATTTCCACAAAATCTTCGTTCCAAATTAACGTTAAGACCCTAAACTATATAACTGTGCAACAAAAAATCATATTTTTTCAATTTCAGGTTTACGCAGAGCACTTAGACTTTCATATAATTTTTAAATAATTTTATATTATTTTGACAAAGCAAACATTTCCTAATAAAACCGAGAATCTATTTTCCTGAAAATCCCGGAGATTTTTTTTAAATTCCTTTTAAAACAGTCTTTCAGACAATCGAATAACATTTTCGATACTGTCGGAAGCACGATCGATCATTCTGTTTCTCCTCCCATGGGAATTCGATGGGTTGCACTTTTTTTATTTGCCAGCATCTTTTGTCTCGAGGAAAGATTACATATGGGCGCGAAAGAGGTGGCCACTTTAGTTGGGCACAGCAGCATCGTCGGTCGTAACTCTATAGCATAAGCGTGCCTGTTGGTGGCAAATTTGCGGATGCGTGCAATTGGCATAGCCTGTGCCCTACGTCGTCGCTAAGCCACGGTTCGCGAGCAACAAATGTATCCGTATGACAAGCCTATCCCTATATATACTCGTACGTATATAAATATATATAGCAAACACACGCATCCCTTCGTACGTACACGGTATACCAACAATATGCCATAGCTATACTCGGCCTAACCAATCCTCAGCTACAGCATAAAACGGTTAACTTAATATAGACGCACTTGGAATGTGTGCCATCGACGACCTCGAGTCATCTTCCCTAGGTCAGTGCTAAATCCTCCCGCAAAACGAACGATAACACACGAGACCGCAAATACTTCCTATACGCATGCAATGCAAATGGTGTATGTAGACGTAAAAAAAGTCGACCCGATGAGAGACTTGTACGAGCACTTGTTTTAATTGCCAAAATCATTATGGACACGTGGCTTGAAAAAGTCTATACATTAGACCTTCCTTATTAACAAGATTCTTTGTGCTCTTAAGGTATTCCTTTCACGAAATCGTCTATTCAACAATGAACTAATTTTCATCTACAATTAATTAAAAGTACACCACAGTATAGTGAAAAAAAAAAATGTTTAACCAAATTATCGAACTTTTAAGGGCTAGTTGAGAGTTTTAAGAATATAGATTTTTGGTCTGCGACGGCTTCTCAAAATGTAACATTTCAAAAATACTCCCTGAATAATTCAAGTCGATCCGTTCAAATTTAGGGGAGCTTTGGGCGTTTATAAATTGGTTCCGCGAACCAACGAATTTTAAACGTGTTTTTCTCAAAGTGACGTCTTCAAGATCGGTGACCACGATATCTCAAAAGATATTGTACCGACAAATTACAAATTTTACAAGCTTTTCTTACATATCAAAAAGCAATGATTCGATGAAGGCATTTTCCTTCGATGCATAGCAGTTTTTTATCAACGAAAATAGAACGTTTTTTTTTTCAGTGAAAATTGATATTTTCACTTTGGACTGCGGCCACTTTTTAAAAAATCAATATTTTATCAAATTCTTCGTCCAAGCAGTAGATAATTTCAGGCAAAAACTAAATGCGTTTGAGTTTTTTCCGAGCGCCACGTTTATAAATATTTTTCAATACAAAAATTGTAAAAAATAGTTGAAACAATACTCTTCAATGTAAAAAAAAATTAGAAAACCTACAGACGTTTTTCCAGAAAGAATTCACGAAAAGTCCTCTTTTTTTCTATCCACGAGCTAGGTGCAACCCGGCAATGAAAAATTACGACTTTAAAAATCGTCTAATTTATAAGGCACTTTGTGAAGATCACATGCTGGCCACATTTCTATCTAATAATCTACATACTAGATAACTCTAGATGTCTGATGTGACTGCTCTACACATGTACAAATTTGTAAAGATTCCGTAATGATAATATAAAAAAGTGGGTCACCGAATGCTCGAAGAAAATATTAGTGATAAGACTTAGAAAAATCTGACTAGAAGAAGAATTTTCATTACCGCCACTTTCCAGAAAAAAAATGTAGATGTCTAAATTTAGAAAATTTATGCAACATTTATTTATTCCAATTTACCGTTGTGTATAATAACTGATTGTAACTTATTTTTATTAAGCACCACCGTAATTTACTAATGATTGAAAAGAGCTTACGCCCCCACAAAATACGACCCTCCGCGAAAGAAATACTTAAACATCGTAGAAAAAATGTTTTTTCCGTACTTACTTTATCTGGATCTAGCGAATTAATTATTTGTGAACTCGAGGGCTATAGACTCGAAATAATGGTGCAGTTACGAGATTCTTTGGATATGTAAAAAGTCTGTCTAATGTTAAGCCCAAACTAATAAACTGATAATTGATCCAGTGTATCGATATTTAAAAAAATATATATATATTTTTAGAATATTGGTAAAATTTCCATTTTTTCATAGCCATGAATTCAATGTCTCGCATATTACGGAGTATTTTTAGTCTCTGCCACGCGAGGCCGAAAGAAGATTATTTTAGCTGAGAGGATAAAACTCGAAGCTGTGTCTTCCCCTCGCTGTTTATATATTTTATATAAGGAGAGAGATGTTCGTTAGAGGTTTAAGCATAATTGAAAGAGACCACTATATTGTACCGTGTTGACTTCCCTCTCTCTCTCTCTCTCTCTCTATATATATATATATATATATATATATATATATATATATATATATATATAAACACATATTTATATACCAGCACGAGAAATTGCATTCTTTAAGCGGAGACCTTCGTTCGCCAATGGCGTTATCGACAATCTCGCGCGCTCTGGACCACGGCGACGGGAGAACGGAAGAGGAAAGAAGAAATAAAAGAATGAGAAGAAGCGTACTTATTCTTCCGGGTGTGAGGCGCGAGGGAGATGATGGACCGCAAGGCCGAGAGAACTCGGCGTAAGCCAGCGTTGGCACGACAGAGCCAGAAGGGCAGAGGGACCAACAGAGAGAGAGAGAGAGAGAGAGAGAGAGAGAGAGAGAGAGAGAGAGAGAGAGAGAGAGAGAGAGAGACGAAATGCGACCTCTTGGCGGTTCTCTTAATTCGAATTACGCTAGTTACGAGCCTCGTTGGACGATCAACAAATCTCTTAATCTCGCAGATAAAGGTACCAGAGTGAGAAAACATGATTGTCGCATCTTGCGTCATATATTTATTTGTTTTCCACAAAGAACATATATTTTCGTCGTTCTTTCGCTCAAAAATATTTAGGAACGCGTCTTTTGAGTTTTTTTTTGTTGTAACTTTTCTCGAACGAGAAAGTCATTCAGATACGGAATGCCTATAAGTACTTTGTGTCATGTGCAAAGGAACTGAGACGTAATAAAAATAAACTCAGTCAATTTACTCCAATATACCTTTCTTAATCCGTACGATATATTTAATCCACGTGCAACTCCGACATAAGGATCACGGTCATCCACTCAATTTTCCCTCTGAGGATTTAATTTCAATGCCCAAGAACTCAAACTTTTTATAAAAGCGCTAAATTGAGCAGGGCACAATTAAGATTGAAAAAATAAAAATTTACGGATGAGGAAGATTACACCCCATTTCTCGAAGGGCTTCGATCGTAACGTCACAATGCTGACGACATGCATTGACCAAAATTTACATATTAACGAAATATACTGGCATTGAAGTTTGCCTCGTTGGATCGCAATGAAAATATATTTTTTTTCGTATTCCCGTATTTTTTTTAACACATTCAGGCTACAAAAGTCACCGGCACAATTTTGAGAATCCATATTAAAAATTTATAACCAAACGCTGCAAAAGAAGATTTGATATAATAATAAAAATAAAAGAATTTAAAAAATCGAAAAGAATTTTCGTTGCATTCCAACGATGCAAACTTCAACACCATGAAATATATAATTTTTTAAATCAAATGAGTCCTGATTTTGAATTTGTGGATAGGCTCGTTTTTTCTTTCTCTCTCTCTCTCTCTCTCACTCTCCTCCTCTGCGTCTCCAGGCCCAATTTCCAACATGGAAATTAAGAGAGTATTATTTTTCCCGGCCTTCGCTCGATTGGTCTTCAGCCTACCGATCAAAAGTCCACAGGCAATGCGTAGAAAACTTCCCAACTTCGACTATACACGACCGTGTAACTGAGATCACCGTCACATCCTATACAAGGATTTCGCGCTCACTCAGCAGAGAAAAAAGTCATGAGCGTTTCGATTGGAAGTGTCTATGGGACGAATCGGATACGAATGTACACGTTCGATCAAGGAACAAAGTACTATTGCGCGTTATACTTGCAGCTGCAGTTACGATTGCGATAGGCAATAAAGTTAGCGACAATCATATATATATATATATATATATATAAGGTGTAGTAAAAAGAAATCCATTATTTTAGCATGAAATTGAAGGCTTTATTTAGCATAGTTAGAATGATCCGATTTAGGTCTAATATGTACCGTTTTGATCGATAACTTGTTGCCACTTTAAAGGTAATTTCATTATGCCTTTCTCATAGAAACCCTCGTCCCTATTGGCAAAAAACTGGGACAATCGATTTTCACAAGCTTCTCTTGAGGCGAATTTTTCACCAGCAAAATCTTTCGCCATAGACAGGAACAGGTGGTAATCACTTGGTACCAGATCCGGACTATAAGGTGGATGCATAAGAACCTCCCAACCAAGCTTCCGGAGCTTGTGGCGAGTCACTATCGATGTGTGTGGCCTGGCGTTGTCCTGATGGAACACAATACCTCTCCTATTGGCCAAAGCTGGCCCCTTCTGGGCGATTGCTTCCTTCAGACTGTCCAATTGTTGACAGTACAGGTCCGAATTAAGAGTTTGGCCGTAGGGGAGCAGCTCATAGTAGATGATTCCCTGCCAATCCCACCAAACATACAGTAAAATCTTCCTGGCCGTCAATCCTGGCTTAGCCACCATTTGCGCCGGCTCACCGCGATCGACCACGACCGTTTTCGCTTGACATTGTCGTAAGTGACCCACTTTTCATCACCGGTCATCATACGCTTCAGAAATGGGTCGATTTTCTTGCGATTCAGCAGCGATTCGCAGATGGAAATTCGGTCCATGAGGTTTTTTTGCGTTAACTCGTGTGGCACCCATACATCGAGCTTCTTTTTGTATCCAGACTTATTCAAGTGGTTCCAAACGGTTTTTTGTGCAATGTTTAGCTCCTGGGTAATCGAAACAGTGCTTACATGACGGTCGGACTCGACGATTTCCAGTATTTTATCGACATTTTCGACAATTGGCCTTCCAGAGCGTGGTGCATCATTGACATCAAAATTACCGGAACGAAATCGACGAAACCAAAATTGCGCGTGATTGGCTGTTACAGTATCAGGACCATAAACAATATTTACATTTTCAGCCGCCTGGCTTGCGTTTTCGCCTTTATCGAAGAAAACCTGTAAAATATGGCGTATTTTCAGTTTGCTGGTGGCCATCTTTGACGCGCGCTCAAAAATTATTGAGTCAAGCAATCACAAAACTGTCTGAGATGTTTATTTTAGTACGAAATCTTATGTTTCTAACGCCATCTAGCGTAATCCGATCGTACTTATACAACGCGAGATACAGATTACTAAAGCCATCTATTGCAAAAATAATGGATTTCTTTTTACTACACCTAATATATATATATGATTATCTATAAAAGTGAACAAAAAAATATATGTGTATATATATATATATTACAACAGAAGTGTGACGTATCTCGTTCGACAGGACAAGTCGACATTATGCTGTCCTGGTTCTTTTTAAGGAAACCCGACGAGAGGAGTGAATTCAACCTGCCCACGTCGCAATTCCTATTGCACCTTCTTGCCAATGTCGATCTCCATCGATGTGCGAGTAAACACACATTCGTATATATATATATATATATATCTAAAAGGGAATAAACGCTCGCGTCTAACGGGAAAAACTTCCAGGAGGGAATACAATGTCTTTCAGAGGGAAGAAATCCCGCTATAGAATCTCCAATGCTGTTTCTTTCTTGATGTAACGCTAATACGCATTTTCCACAAATGCTCATTCAAGCTCGCACATGGACGTTGATACTTTTCTGACTTTCCCGTCTGGCAAGTTCGATACGTGAATACTAATCGTAACAGAGAATGTAATACTTTAGATTCGCAAATTTTTTCCGGTCTAGTTTCTTGTTGGATAATCTCGTAGATTGCTGTGTGCCGAATCTGACGAGACTATGATGTGAAAAAGGCTCTAGTATTTGGTAAAAATTGACTCTGCATCTTGCAATAAATAAGGCTTGGAAAATAGGTGAATAATAAATATCATAAATGCAATACACGTGATTTGTTGTGATCGATGATTTATAGAAACTCCCAAGAGTCTGGAAATAAAGGTACGTCATGTAGAGTTTTCATTAATTGCTCGAAGCCTCGTGGCATTTAGTTTGACTCATTATATTCTCAGAGAAATGCATGGCGCCGTCACAGTTATATAGAATTCACTTCTTACGAATGTACTGTCGATTCGTATATGTGTCTTCAAATATGTATATTTATTTTCTCGCCTTTTCTGGACGGGTGATAAGCCGCACTTTGGCAAGTAGATAAGCGCGCAAATCCATCACCGTAATAACAGCTATCGTCGAAAGTTAGACGAGCTGCATCGTTTCAAGGAACAAGGAATTTCCAAAAGCCCTCTCTCAAACCGTCAAAAAAAACAAC
The DNA here is from genome assembly GCA_963932345.1 of Ophion ventricosus. Lineage (NCBI taxonomy): Eukaryota > Metazoa > Arthropoda > Insecta > Hymenoptera > Ichneumonidae > Ophion > Ophion ventricosus. The sequence goes on from OZ010712.1 coordinate 26,782,185, forward strand.
GTGGCTCGTAAGATACCGCAGAACGAGAAAAAAACAATTAAGTTTGAGTGCAAACCTTGTAGGAAGGCATGAACAAGAACGTGCATAGAAGAAAAAAAAGAAATAATCAGCAAACTCCGCCGAGCTGATAAATCACATGATCCCGAATGTTTTCGACAGACGCTCATTGAGTGAGACAAAACAAATTAAAGCCGCGAATAAAAAGTCATAAATACTGATATAGATAACCGAATTTTTGGACCTGTTTGTCCAAATTTTTCCATATTTATTTTTTCTGTCTGTCTTGCTTCTTGCCTCACGCGTTGAAAAAAAAAGACAACTTTTTTCTGTGCAATGCGAGGAAAAAATTTCTCCCGCAACTGCGTCGTTAACGATTTTTTTAAAAATAGACTGAGAGAAAAATGCATGGTATTTATAAAAAACGACCGTGGTAAAAGAGCGTATAGTCAAATTCCTTATAGTTTATTGACAACGCAACCATAATATAGTTAACACAACTATAAGCAAAAAGTATATCTAAGCATGCGATTTTGGCGGCGTGTTTGACTATCTAGTATCCCCGAAATAACTATTAACTATTGCAAAAGGCTTGACAATATAGATATGGTTAATTCAGTGCTATCACAAAATCGACACACAAATACTAATGCTGTATACCGTATGTTAAATTTTGTTCCGGTTAAACTTGTACTACTCTATTCAAGTTTGTACTATTCATATGGTTAACATTAACGTTTGTCGAGTATAATTTGTTGCAAGATCTTATGAAAAGTGACTATACGGAAAAAAAATTATGGTAATCTTCACTTATAGCGAAGATGTCAATAATTTGCAGATCGTGTCAATAAAGTAGAGATAGCAGTAGCACGTCATGATCGATATAGATATATACGTGCATTAATTCATCAATTTTCAAAATTCGAAATTTCGAAAACTATTGCGATGCGCCAAAAACCCATTTAAGCACAAAATTCCACCTATATCGGAGGTAACAGCTATACGGAAGTACAGCTTGAATTACTTTTGTCTGTTATGCCAAATCTACGATTAAAATAACATAGGTACCCGATAGCATAGTGACAGCGGGTGCGTAGTATAGGCCTAAGATAGATTGTTCCATATGTCGGTGAAATATTTTCTGTGAAAGAAATACTTTCAGGAGGTCAGGGAATGACGAATTATGATAAACAATTATTGAGGTAGAACTCTCAATTGAGTATTTACTTTTATTTTGGATTTATGAAATATTCTATTCGTTTAGTCGACGTATCATACAATATGGTATAAATCACTATAAACATCGTCGCAAATCGCAAGCGACAATTTGATCAATGTCCATATATATATTTTTTAGTCCTGTTCACTATTAGGATCTTGGGGGAGTTATTTTTTCAGAATGTACGGAAATATCCATTTTATGAAAATCTACTATATTATATAGGATTTAATGAGGAACGTATTCGTGTAAGATTGGTTGCGTTTGTGCATAATTTACGCAACTGCTAAAATATCAACAAGCAGTACTATATTTTGGGCAGTAGCCATGAACATAAAATATTTTTGTCCTTTTCAGGGAAATATAAAATATGGTTAAAATCTGGTTGAAGATACCATACATTTCTCTCAGTGTACGTTAAAAGTTGCTCCGAAAAATGATTTACGATAATCCATTTGGAAGTTCCTTTCGCGAAATGCGCACCATTCGTCTGTCGCAATTTAATAAAGCGCCAAAAAGCCCCGCGACGAGAAACTATATACATGCAATATCAGAATACATATGTATTTTCACGTCGGTCATAAATATTTGCGACGGTTGCCGGCGACACGATGTCCACCGTCCATACGTGCATGAACGGACACCGGATGGACGAGAATTTAATTCGTAAGGACACGCGGGATCCGCGCGTTGACGAATGAAACGAAGCAAATGAGGGACATTTAGTTGTGTGCGTTATACACGTGCCGTAGGTGTTACGTTACCGCCACTCGATTCTCACCGCAAACGTAATCTAAACTTCTACCCGTTCATCTACAACCGACGAAATAAATAAGAGTCGTTGTCACCAAATCGAAGCAGAGCTGCAGAATTGTAAATTAATTATTGTGAGAGACGAATTATACGTACTAAACTATAGTTTACTGTACGAATTATTATACAATCTGGACCAAAGCCTAGGCTCTTTTTTATACATCGAAGTTATCGTACAAACTAGAGAGAAAAAAAAGTTAATAAATTTATCATCGGACTTTGTTTGTTACAATTTATGTTCATTTGTCAAACTTCCCATGTGTGTGCAGCCTTCATGTGCGAGCTTAAGGCAGTATTGTTGTCTAGAACGCTATTTTGGAGGTGATTTTTAAAATGGAATTGCTGTTAAACTGTTTTCATCCTGAAATTGTTTAGACATGTTTAGTGATCCTTCGAGAATATGTACAAATTCAAAAATAAATTGTTATCATGTACTTTCGTATGTAAGTTTACAACGATGTGCAACAAACGCCCCCGATTGGCGACCAGTGTTGTGCGCATTGTATAAATGTGAAAAAAAAAACAAATATTTATAATCTGTATGAGTGTTGTGATGTTTGACACTAGATTCAGCAAAAAAAAATACAAAATGGCGGCATACTAAACTTTGATTATTAATTTTTCCTATTTTTCTGACTACAAGTTATATAAAAAATAATCATTTCAACTTAATTCTGGTACCAACGTTGAAAACCAATCTACTGAAGGTGTATGTTTCCCGTGCGGAAAATTAGCAGGGCATCGCTAGTACAATTCGGGACCTTCAAGGGATTGTTTGTGGATTCCATAGTAGTTCCGTAAAAGAGCCGGACCCGGGGCCCTATTAGGGAATGGTAGGGAGAGTAGTTTAACTAAAACTATGGTCTAAGTACGGAGACCAAGTAAGGGCCTTTAAGGGGTGTAGTTATAGATACCCTAGTAGCGATATACATGTGAGGCTTCCAGACTAGGGCCTTAATAAAGTTAGGGAAAATTAAGACGGGCCCGATTAAAGCCCGAACTCAATTTTCGCACGGGTGAGCTCAATCGGCCAATTAGTTATCGAAATATCATGGTTGCCGATTTGAAAAACATAGTTTCGAGAAGAATGCCTTTAAAGTTTGTTGCGTCTCGACCGCGCTCTCCGAGCGTACTCCATATAATTTCTATTACTCGGATTGTTTTATTAGTGTCATTAAACGATTTTTGCATACCTATTAAAAAAAGTCTGCAGAATAATAAAATTAAATTAAAAAAAAAGATTTTTGACATTTCTTCTTTCTTCAAAGTTCAGGCAAAAGTAGCCGAAATAAAAAATTCTCAAATATATGTCTCAGATGTAAAGTAAAATCAGTCGTAACTGCCATGACATGTAGACCAAGTCTCTGATTGCCGGTTAATTTTTTTATTTTATTGTTTCACCTGTACCCTTGTTAATATTCAACTTTATTGATGCAAAACTCTTGACAATGAAATACCGGGCCCCACAACTGTTGGACATTTTTAGCCGCTCAACTGATTACCATCCTCAACTGTTGCCATTCAGTTGGGTAAAGTATAGGAGGGCCAAACGTGAAAAAAAGGAGAGTCTCAGTACGTTACAATTAATTACACTGCAGTTACGCAGTGAATGATTGTGAAATTTTCCAAAAATGTTCTATCGTACATAAACCACCCACCAGAGAATTCAAAACATTATGTACCATTTTTTCATCATGCCTTTTTCGTCATGTCTCACATAGTAAAAAAAAACGGTCCATAAGAATGCATGCGAAGCTGCTGCAGATAAAAAATGTTACAATGCTCCACTGGATAAGTGGACCGAACCGAAATTTTCAATGCAGGCTTAGAACTAACGAATTAATATTGCATCAAATTTTTATCGCCACGCGGAGAGAATTAAATGTTAAAAATTACCGTGCAGTAACGGTAACCAGATGACAACCCTGAAAGTTCGCTTATTATTACTGAGTAAAACACAGATTTTCACGAAAATAAAATAAAATTTCTTCTTCAGATAGAAAATTTTACCAGATTTTCTAGTAAATTTTGTTGTGTAACAAAATACGCAAAACTTAAATTTAAAAAATATATAATATCAGCGAAATTTTACTGTGCATTTTATTATTTTATGCCTTTCAAAAATGTCTATAAAAAAGTATCGTCTTTATAACGGTTATTTTAATATTTATTATAAAATTTAATGAGTGTTATAGGAAAATGTATTGTGCTCTCGGTAAAAATTATCGTGCGCGCTACCCTTCTTGTATAGTAAAATTTTAGCTACGTATTTGAAATTTTCTGTAACGTGAGTTATAAAAAAACTTGTCGCATACGAATTATTATGCTTTTCTCACTTGTCACCACATTGAAATATATCACGGTAATTTTTACCGTGAAATTCACGATAAAAATTACTTTTTAATTCTCTCCGTGCATGATGACGTTTCTGTAAGACTCCCGTACATCCGCAAATTACCCCGCAGAAAATGACTCTTAATTTCGAAAAGAAGAAAAAAATTGAGCTACTTCCCTCTTCTTTGTTACCCAGAATATGTAATAGTCGATTTGCTATTTCAAAATAGCCTTTGATGTTTCTTGCACCAACCAATTATGGAAGATGAGATATTTTTAATTGTGTAACTATATGAAAACATTTTCATTCAGATGTAGCTCAACATTCTCTCATTTCATGTGTCGCCGGAACTACAATTTTTCGGAGTAAATACACGGATGTACGTAAGGTCCGATCTAATCGCGGGGCACGGGTGCATCGGTCGGCAGAGGAGTTTAAAACCGCTGCACACACACATACGCACACGCATACGCATACACATAGCTGTGAATGTTAAATGATTCGCCTCTTAATGGGCCAACTTCCCGGACACGACGAGTTTCACGGGCAATCGTCAACTGCGACAATGACATTGCCTCGTGTTCATACCGCTGACCAACTGTATATTGCGAAAATGATTGTGCCACCACGCCACAGAGGAAAGCTCAGTTGAACCAGTACTTACGTATATTTACACCTAATGCCTCTGTGGACACTCCAAACTGCACTTTTTTTTTCCAATGCACGCCAGACCGCGAAATTCTTTCTCGATTTTAAAAAGTTTAACGGGCCTCCAATCTGCTGCATTCCAATGACATTGACAATTCGAGAAACTTGAGACGAGCGTTCGAGACAAATGAATTTTGAACTTTATTATATCATATCATCTACAAATCTATAAATATGATATATGTATTGTTTGCGTAGAAAAGTTGATCGAGCCAATAAAGTGTCATTATTTTTCCAATCACGATTATGTCAAATTGATCTACATTTAATTGAATTTAAATTTGATTGGCTTCAGTAAATAGCACTTAGTATATTTGCTTTTTTTTTTATCGGTATGGTGGGAACAGAATCCTATTAGAAGCATTTAGAATGATTGGCGATTCGCGCCTCCAACGTCCAATGGGCGAGAGAAAGAGGAGATGATAAAGAAACGAAGAGAACGATAGAGAGGGAGATGAATGCTAGGCCTGTCGTGAATCGACGGCGACTACTTGCTCGGCAGTCCGAATTTACCCTAATGAGCCACCGCGTGGTTTGATTCTTAACTCTTATGACACGCGATTTAAGCTCTATATATTTATATAATGTTTGTCATAATAATATAATAAGCGCAATAATGTAACAATGGTACTTATAATCTTGTATAGATAGATATTTATATATATATATATATATATATATATATATATATATAAATCAAAGATACTATGTCTACGTGCATAATAGCATAATACGATGTAACTACAGTTTTTATTCATTCAGGAAACGAAAAAACTGAGGTCATGGTAAATCATTTGTAATGTCAATAGCTTAAGGTATTCCTTTCGCAAACCCAAATATTTAAAAATTAATTGATTTTCATTTTTCAATTAAGGAAAAGTATATGCCAGTATACTGGTAAAATTTCAAGCCAAGTTACCGAACTTTTAACAAAAAATTACGATATTAAAAATTGTCTAATTTATGCAGAACTTTATGGAGATGACATTCTGGCAACATTTTTATCTAATAATTAATATACTAAATAACTCTAGATGTCTGATATAAACTGCTCGAAGCATGTAAAAAATTCGGAAAATTCTGCAACGAAAATAAAAACAGCGGGTTATCGAATGTTTAAAGAAAATATTAATGATAAAACTTAGAAAAATGTGACTAGCAGAAGAATTTTCGTAACCGCGACTTTTCAGAGCACATATAAAAATGTCAAAATCTACTAAATTTATGCGATTTTTTTCATTCCAGTCCATCGTTGGGTATAATCATTTATTGTAACTTATTTTTATTAAGCGTCACTGTAATATACTAATGATACAAAAGGGGATCTGGCTTATGCGTCCAGAAAATACGACCTTCTGCTAAAGGTATACCTTAAGGCGTTGTATGCCTTTGAAAAAATGTATCGTTTTTTTATCGTCTCAAATTATGTGTACGAACATCCAAAAGTAAATCTAAACATTATTTTAGGTGGCCTTATAGTGAAGATTACGTGAAATCTTCACGTAAAAATGGTTCTAAAACTTTGAACCCGTTTTTCTTGTAAGCATTTTTTCAAACTACAGGTTTGATTAATTCAGGAACACAAAGGACTGGGATCATGATAAATCATTTGTAATGTCGATGTCTTAAGGTGTCATATAGCTTTTAAAAAAATGAATCGTTTTTTATTGGCTTAAATGATGTATAAACATCATAAGAATGATATGCAAAAGTTATTTTAGGTTGCCCTATCTATGCCCTATTTATAACTTTGAACGCCTTTTTCTTGTAATCATTTTTTCAAAATCGTGTGGACTCTTAGCTTCTATAATTTACAACGAATTGACGTCAAATTTCAACTGCAGCTTTTTAGATAGATTTTCTAGCGAAATATACATGATTTCTACGCTCGACTAACAATTACGGTTTTTGCGAAAAAAATTTAGACCGTTTTTTTAGTCGAAAATGCGTTTTTTTTTTCAAATGGTGTTTTGAAATGCGTTTGAATTTTTTTCGATACGCTAGCAAAACTCATGTATGTTATGAAAAAAAAATATTCTTTGGCCTCGGTGCTCATGGTCATCTCCAGCGAGTCCGCCCGTGGAGGGCGTAAAAAAACGGCGTTCTCTTTCTACCGGTCACTAGGCCGACATTTTATATTTTTTTGGAAAATAAAAAATTAATTTGAGTCCCTACAGATATGTAAAATAGACCCTTCAAACCTCATTTTGATTGCTTTATTAGTATTTAAAAAAAATCCCAAAAAAAACCTTGTTTTCCGACTATCCATTTTGAGGCCTACATAGGGCCTCAAAATGCTGGCAATTATCCTTCGATCCCCCTCCTTGGGATACGTAGCTTATTATACGACCCCTTCACATCATAAGAAAAAACTTTCATCGCAAAAACTACGAAGAAATCACGAGAACCAATGTAACGAATCGAACAATCGGTGTTTGAACATTCCAACATGTCCATCAATGGCGAATCGGCTTAGATCTTTCCACAAATATGACAAATCCCATACGCGCCATGAATATAAATGACAATTGAAAATTGACGCACTCCGGGATGTCGGCAGTGCAGAAACAACAAGAATACCAATATCATTGGTCTACAGAAATAACGTATTCCCGATGCGGTGAATATGGGATGACAGCGTATCGCGCCTGTGATTCATATCGTCACGATTTATTGTTCTTGAGGAACACAGAGTTTTGCAGGATCAGAATCGCAGTTGTACTCGCGACACGCGAGTGAATTCAGATTATGCGCATGTGGCAAGTATCACATGGGTAATACCTGTGCGTTAATACACGATATCGTGATATTTTGTGTGAAGAGACCGAAGAGATTGATGTAAGTGTTACAAGGCAAATTCCATATACACGTGTACACGTTTCGACGAAACATTTTATTCGTTTTCTCTCTTATATTCCAACTCCGTTAAATTTGTCTTTACCATTCGTTTTTCTCTCAAATGTATCATCTTCGGCAAAACTGTAAGAGGCTCTTCTCGTGTCGATAAAAAAAATCGAAATCTCAAAACTTGTTCTTACAATTTTGCGAGATAAATCTAACAGGTAGGTTGCGAGATACCCATAAAGGTCGATTCACACTATACGGCACGGACCGACACGTAACGGCCACGGCACGTACCGGCACCGGTACGACAAAACTTTGTAGCATAGGTTTCAGTGGGAGTGTACATACTAACCGGCAACGATCTGCACGTTCCGGCAACATTGCGCAACGCCTCCGGCCGACATTCTCGCAAGGAATGTTTTGACGGTCCGTTACGGTACGTGTCGGTGCTTGTCTGCCAGTCTGAATTAGAGAAAACGATAGAAGACGGACCGAGCCCAGCAAAAATGGATCAGGAAAAATTAATTGAAAGCGTGAAATCGTGGGAAGCATTGTATGTAAGGAACCACAATTTTAATAAATCATAAAATGTAGACTTAGGCATTCGAAAATATTGGTAAAACTTGTCGTCAAATTTTAATAAATCTTTAAATAAAGTCCAATGTTCTTATTCTGCTTTTCGTTTCTTTAATATTGGGTGTACCCATATTCGTTAACGTTTTTTTTTTTCGATTTTTTGGTTTCGTCTTCGTCTAGAAGTAAGACTATAAGAGCAGTGTTGGGGGGCGTTGATCAATTGAATTTTCAATCAGTTCATTAATTGACTAAAAAAGTAATTGCAATTAACTAATAATTGCATGTTGCAATTAATTTATTTCGATTAATCTATGTTGATTGCAACTCGCAATTAAAACAATTGCAATTAACTTTTTTAATTGTTCTAAGAAACAATTATAACTAACAATTAACCTATTTAACTTTACATATATCAAATACGACGAGTTTGTTTGGGTTTTGTAGGCTTACGTAGAGCACAGTGTTCTCGCCTCTCGCTACCACATATTTGATCTGATGCCACTTCCGCGCCCCATACAATAATCAATTTTAATTGTAAATTTTTAATCAAATACACTAAAAAGATTGAAAATTGATTAATTTCTAATTGTAGGAAGTCACGATTAACAATTGATTAATTGTTAATTGCGACTACAGCAATTAACAATAAATGAATTGATAATCGTGAGTTTTCACAATTACAATGAATTAATTGTTAATTGTTATAGTCGCGATTAACAATTAATTAATTGTTAATCTTTACCCGACTAGAAATTTTGATCCGGCAGCCTGAAGACTGATCAGGCCCCGATCAGGCTGCAGTCCGGAATGCCGTAGTACGGTACGCCTGATCAGGGCCGAATGTCCACCGGATCAGTGGAACCGTAGTACGGGCGTAAAAAGGCACCCTGATCAGGCCGAAGTAAGCTAGCCTGTGCGGCGCCGTAACACGGCGTTCATGGACGCCTTGACACAGGGTCGGCAGCCGGATCCGGGTCGGATGCCAAAAAGCGTTACACGCCTGATAAAGCCCTGATCCGGCCGCCTGTTCAGTGCCGTAGTACGGGATATGGATGCCGGATCCGGCCCTAGTCAGTCCCGTAGCAAAATTTCTAGTCGGGTAGTTACCCTAGCAATTAAATTTTGCCCAACACTGTATAAGAGCCAGCTCATCGTCGCTCGACGATTCATGGCGATCGCTGAATGTTAACTGACGGATGCCTGCCGGTGCAATCTGAACATACGCGTAAAATTGTCATGTCGGTGCCGGTACGGTTGCCGTTACGTAACGGTCCGTGCCATATAGTGTGAATCAACCTTAATTCTGTTCGTTTCTTTTTCTCTTTGAAACGAAGGATACCTTGGATCGCAAAAAACTTGCGAAGACTTCGTTATTCAACGATACTCGGGTGCACGCTCGTACTTCAAGATTGTCCGAGAACTTGCGCAAAAACGTATGAACGCAAATACATATATATATATATATTCTCATACCTCTTTATCTCTCTCCTCAAAAGATAGACGTATATACATCCATTGTTACATATACACATATATGCACTTTTGCACGTATATCGTGAAGGAAGGGAGAGAGAGAGAGAGAGCAAAAGACGATAAGAACGCAAAAAATGTTCGAAGATTTTCCGAGATTGTTGAACACACGGACGCGTTATAAGGCGCCAGTATTTTTTTACAGGCCAGTGCGTGTATTGTAAAATGCAACATTGCCTGCAACGCAGAAGACGAAGGAAACCGGGTATCCAACCGGGCGACATCTCACTCGACAATAAATAATCAGTGAAAGTCGTTCTCACCATCCTCGTCGCAAATTCCATTACGTTTGGAAAACTCAAAAATGTTTCGCTCTCGAATCACCAGAAAGTTGACACATTTAAAAAAAGGCATTAACTTTCGAACTACGTTTTGAACTCTCCAACATCGAAGAATATCCTAAAAATATCAATTTACAACGAGTTTTCGTTCAAGGCCTAAAAACGAAGAATCGAAAATGATATTTTCACGCGTCATCAACATAAGTAAGTTGACAACTACGTAAAATCATAGAGAAACTATCAAACGAGTGTATAGTGTTAGAAAAACTATCGAACGCGTATCCCTCGTTATAAATAATCGTCCGAACAACACGTTCGATTGTTTACCGAGGTTTTTTTTCTCTCTAGATCCGTGGCCCGATGACAGTCCTGAGATTCCGCTTGTAGACCTTCACCCCGCGAGACTCGTGCACAGGTGAAGCCTTGCACTCATCGAAGTGATCTTGGCACTTGTACTACCAGCGGAAAAACAGGTGAGATGTTCTTGGAATCATAAATAACATCTCTGTACACAGCTATATATATATATAAAGGAAAAGGATATTTTGGAGTCATTGTATTTATGCATTGTTAGCTATCAGCACATTTTTTAAAGACTGTCTTCAAAGTCAACTGTGTTGAAAATAACCTGCCCATATATATATGTATAAATGTTGCAGACATCGTAGCGCCGATAAGTCGATGGACTATGTTGTACCTTAGTGGGAATTGTTTCTTTTTTATTCTATCGAGTATGAAAGCAATGCACAGAATTCACTTTTTGTTTGCTGGAATCTCTTTGCAGGCATAGAAAGTTCTTGGAAATAAAATTCATACTCCATTATCGGTCAATTGGATCGTTAAAATTTGGGTGATAATGTAATTTTTTTTTTTGCAAAATGTATACATTTTGCCAAAATGATCGTACGTATGATTTTGTCGCTCTGTATTTATTGTGGCTTTTGTCATTATGCACTGCATGATTATGACTCTTGCCACAACGCGCTGCATTCTTATGACTTTTCCCAATACGCTGCTACAAAACAACGCGCTGCCCTGTTATGACTTTTTAACTTTGATGCAGTGATTCATTCGATTCCGCTTGCCTGCCCCAGTTTTGCTTCAATTTTCCAAGCTGCAACCATAGCGATGCACCTGCCTGACACAATTCAAAACATAATTACGACATTTGTCGAGGAGAAGATTACAGATCTTTTTTTTTTTGCGGTCCCCTGCTCTTTGTTTTTTTCTCTTCTTTTTTTTTATACCTTTTCTTCGTTAAACAGTACACGCGAGGAATGAAGAGTCATTTCTTTGTTAGCCATTGGATAATAACTCGTAACTTCCTTTGTCCGTAATAGTCTGTTGATATAAGTATATGAAAGTCCCACCGGCTCGAGAACTTCGCAATTCTTTATGATACTCCTTTACGATGCCTCACAACAATTGCGTCTAATGATAGCAAAGATTAACGATTCTTCTGCTATAAACTCGCCGTTAATCGTAAACGCGCAACGAGATTCGATTTTGCTTATCGCGCTGACTTCGCCATATCAAAGCGAATAAAAAAATATCTCTGGATTTTTCGTAACGGAGTACTCGAGATTGTGTGAAACAATAGAAAAAAAAAAACAATGAATTTCGAGAATGGTACGTTATATAGAGATTGTACAATTGTTTGCACACGAATTCGCATTTGACTTGTAAGTTTAATAGATTGCGGATTCGGAACGACATTTGATGAGAATTAAGGAACGGTGTAGAGTTTATTGCGAGTTATTAGGTGAAGTAAAAAGTTCTGAGCGTTTTTTACCTTTATTTCGACCATGAAATTAACATAGTTAGGATTATCCGATTTAGATCAAATATGCGCCGTTTCGTTCGACAACTTTTGTCCATTTTGAAGGCAATTTCATAATTTCGCGATTGAAGAAGTCCTGGTCCCTATTGGTAAAAAACTTGACCAGCTCGTTTTCACAAGCCTCTCTTGAAGCCAGTTTTGTACCATCAAGAAAATTTTGCAAATGATTGAAAAGGTGATAATCGCTTGGTGCCAGGTCTGGACTATACGACGGGTGCGATAGAACCTCCCATCCAAGCTCTCGGAGCTTCTAGCGCGTCGTTAAAGATGTGCGCGGCCTGGCGTTGTCTTGATGGCACACAACACCCTTCCTATTGGCCAATTCTGGCCGCTTCTGGTCAATCACCTGCTTCAATCTGGTCAGTTGTTGACAGTAGAGGTCCGAATTGAGTGTTTGGCCCGATGTGAGCAGCTCATAGTGGATGATTCCCTTCCAATCCCACCAAACACACAGCAAAACCTTCTTGGCCGTTAATCCGGACTTGGCGATCGTTTGGGCCGGCTTACCGCGATTGAACCACGATCTTTTTCGGCTGTTATTCTCGTATGTGGCCCATTTTTCATCGCCAGTCACCATCCGCTTAAAAAATGGGTCGATTTCGTTACGTTTCAGCAACGAATGGCAGGCATCAATTCGGTCCAAAAGGTTCTTTTGCGTCAATTCGTGTGGCACCCATACATCGAGCTTCTTCTTGAGACCAGTCTTATGCAAATGGTTCCAAACGGTTTTCTGGCTAATCTTCAGTGGGCAATGGAATAAGTGCTCACATGCCGGTCCGACTCGACGATTTCTATGATTTTATCGACATTTTCGACGATTGGCCTACCAGAGCGTGCCACATCTTCGACGTACATATTACCAGAACGGAATCGTTGGAACCACCGTTTTGCTGTTGCATTCGATACTGTATTGGGTCCATAAACAGCATAAATTTTTTTGACCGCCTGCTCCGCCTTTTCACCTTGGTCGTAGTAGTACTGAAGAATGTATCGAATTTTCGCTTTTTTTACCCCCATTTTGGAACGCTGTAACACACAACTGGCTTCACCAAATACAAAACTGTCAAAGAACTTTTTTTGAAGCGTAATGTCACCTTTAAATCGCCGTATAGTATGACCCGATGCGATATGGCATCGTGAGATATGGCTCACTAAAGACATCTAGCGGAAAACGCTCAGAACTTTTTACTTCACCCAATACATCCGTAATATCATTGATCACATCATTTAGTAAATGTAGAATGTAATTACAATTCTGGCGGCGCATGAATAAAAATTCTTGTCAGACGAACAAAAGTTCTCATTACACGAATAAATATTCTCGTTACACGAATAAAATTTCTCATTGCACGAATAAAAATTTGCGTTACGTGAATAAAAATTCTCGTTACACGAGTAAAAATTCTCATAATACAAATGAAAATTTCCATTACACAAATAAAAATTTGCTTTACGTGAATAAAAACTTTCGTCACATGAGTAAAAATTCTCAAAACACGAATGAAAATTCCCATTACTCGAATAAAAATTATCGTTACAAGAGTAAAAATTCTCAAAACATGAATGAAAATTCCCATTACACGAATAAAAATTCTTATTACTCAAAAAAAATTCTCATTACACGATGAAAATTTGCTTTACGTGAATAAAAACTTTCGTCACATGAGTAAAAATGCTCATAACACGAATGAAAATTCTTATTACACGAATGAAAATTCCCATTACACGAATAAAAATGCTCGTCACACGAATAAAATGTATCTCTTGACTTTCGTTCTCATCACGCCCTGCGAGTATTTCGTACGAGCACGCAGAGTCGAGTACGTGGTAAGATAAGGGAACCTAGGCGGCAAATATCACCTCGTTTTATCTGATACGCCGCAGCAAGCTTGTGATATCACACAACGAAGAAAATTAGATAAATTCCATTTGTCGTGATCACCGAGCAAACTGTTAAACGGTGCGACTGCGAGGCGAGAGCATCTCCTTGTCTCCGTTGGACGCAGCTTTTGTTTTATCTCCGAAAGGCAACGAACTAAGTGCAAATACTGGCACCCTACTGGCCTGCAATTGCACCAAACCGAGACCGTACTCATTTTGCTCAAAATACGTTCAAATGTCTGATAGTAGTGATGAACAATTAAGGGGACACATCCGAGTAGACGGCGGAAATAGATGAATTTTGGGAATTATTATCTCAACAATTATTTGTCCGAGTACATCCATCTTTGTTTTATTCGAAAGTATAAATATTAAGGTACATTATATATAGCATAGGTAAAAGATAGGCAGGCAGATTGTAGGTTCGATCCCATTTGTAGGCAGAATATTTACTTCGACCAAACCCATTTCAGAAAGCCAGGGAATGACGAATTATAATTTAAAAAATCACTAACATAAAATTGTCGGTGAGGTATTTAATTTTATTTTATTAGAATTTAATTTAATTGGAATTACAAAATATTCTATGCGTTAAGTAGACTTACTGTGATGCTTTGACCGAAGGTTGCCGTCGAAAGGCATGAAAAATGCACGAACTTCGGGATTTTTTTTTTTATAAATTAAATACTTTTGTAAATATATTTTAACATATTTTATTTTTCTATCAATAGAGAGTAAATTCCAATTTTATTTATTAAAAGAAATCCAAAATGGCGGCTCCAATACCCATCAAATAAAAAACATCTTAAACAAAAACATACACGTGTGGCTGCAATGATTTGAATGCGGTTTAAAATGAGCCTTTAAAATTGAGGCAATTTTAAAGGCTCTCATTAGTTCGCCTGTAATGATCCTCGGTATCAAAGGGAGCCGGGTTGAAATTCCGAACTTTGAATGCTCCGACAGTTTGTAATTCCTAATTTTTATGTTTCGAAACAACAAGTTTCGCAAAGATCGTGTCAGCGAAAGTCTACACTGTTGACTATAAATGATTTAGAACGGCACGAGTAGCGATAGAAAAAGGATTCAAATATGATTTCTTATAGGAAACAATTTTCATAAATAGTCTGAAGAAGATTAACGCTTTATTTGAACGACCCGTAATACGACATACAAAACTCCCAATATGTAATATTAAGTATGCTACAAAATTCCGATTTTTTTTAGCATAGAAAACGAGCTATATCAGACAGTTTAAATATAATAAAAGCTAATAAGAGATTCGTCAAGTTCACGAAAGTTTTAGACTCCGCAAATCATAGCATCAATCATCCAGTTTGCAAAAACTGAAGTTTAGATAGTGTAAAATTCCGATAAAGAACGTTCAGAACTTTCAAAATTCCGAGAACTCACACATAAAGCATATAGCAAGTTAGCCTAACGCCTTTAGATGGCAGCACCACTACTGTAACGCATGTGAACGATGTTCACATTTTCGGAGTTTCGGTCTTTCAGGTAAAATTCTTTCGGAGTTTTGATCTTTCGGGATAGTATTCTTTCGGAGTTTTGATCTGTCGTGGTAGAATTTTCTCCGAGTTTTGATCATCCTTCACGTTTTATTGTGAACATATGATGTAACGATGTTTAGCTATCGATGATTCTTATCGATCCCTGTACAAACTTTCGTCATTCAGGAACCCGAATTTCTAACACTACAATTTATCGGAACTGTGGACTCTCTGATTATGGAAAGTTGATGCGCTTATGATGCGCTGTGATGCGTTGATGCGTTTTATGCGCTGTGTTTTCATGTCGACGCTTTTTCAGTCGGTCCCATGATTATTGTCATTTAATTCCCTAGTGTACTATTATTTTCGTTTATATGATAATTTTGTTTACAAAATTTTGGAATTATACATTTTCAGAAGTATTGAGTACTAGCTAATAAATTCAGAATTTTGAGCGTTCTGATCATTCAAGTTCGGAATTTCAACTCTTCCCCTATCAAAGTGTGATCGGCCACTGATGAGGCATGTGAGGCTTCCAGACCAGGGCCCTAAAGAAGTTAGGGAATATTAAGATGGGCCCGATCAAAACCCTGACTCAACTCCCAAACGGTATTCAATATATATTTATACATTTTTTCATCATTATACCTCAATATTTATACTTTCGAATAAAACAAACTTGGATGAAATCGGGCAAATACTTTTTGAGATAATAATTCCCAAACTTCATCTATTTTTTTTCCGCCGTCTACTTTGATGTGCCCCCTTAAGGACATGTACAAGGTCAACATAACCTCACAAATTTTCCAATCCAGTTTTCTCATAAATGGTTAAGGTTTTTAAGGAAAAACAAAGCATCAGGCTCTGGAGAATATCCTGACACAGAGCTTGATGATTTTCTTTTGCCCAAAAAATTATTCATTTTTGAGAAATCTCGGTTCGAAAATTTTACCCATCTCTCCCGCACTCATATGTCACGTGGTACACCCGCTACTTCGCCTTAAAGAAATGTATACTTATTGAGAGAGCTGAAACAAAAGTGCAACCAGTGCACAGATCTATTTTTAAATGAGACGCATCAAATGATAAGAATATGGATGACGATAGGGTAGTGTTGATGGCAGGATGATCGAGCGAATGAATCCGATGAAACCCCGAGCCTCACGGTGACTCAATCCGCTGTCAACGACCCTGTCGATCGGTCATGTTTAATTTATCAGCCGCAAGATTCTATGTTAATGTGTGGCGCAATTGCACCATTCGGCGCACATTGTTATACTTGCTTCGTATAATACGCATCATTGTCCTTGTTTCGAACGAAAATATCAAGTCCAAAGGTCCGTATGAAGAAATCGCTCGTGAGTCACGTGCGATGATCTTTTCTTTATTCGGATTTATTGCGTATCCATCGTCGCTCGGACGCCGCTTCAATAAATCCCGCGATACAGTAGCTATATTTAAAAAAAACATCGTCCATAAATCGTTTTGAAAGAATTTTACCGCGTAATGACCAACAATGAGTTATTGCGTGACTTCGTTTTCCAGTATACGGTACGGCGAGTTATTTCATCGTTACTAAATTATCGACGGACGGTAAGAAACCGCGTACCTACAGTTGCAACACGAAAGAACTTTCGAGGATAATATACCGATCGATGATTCATTATCGGCGCAAAAAAAATATTCGTAGGCGTAGATCAGATGCGACCATCAAAATTTAGACGACAAAATTCCCGATACTTCGATATCAGACCCGTTATATGTTGTATTTCTTTTCCCGTTGAACACCGTCGCCACATTAAATCTCGCTTTCGACGGCTTACTATTTTTTGTTTCGTCATTCGCTTCCAACCTCTGCCGATTCCCGATTTCAACTGAATGAGTTGCCTTTTTTTGGTTGCCTTTTTTTTGCAACCATGTAAACTTTAATTTAGTGTCCGCACTGACACAGTAAGGAATCGGTAGTCGTTTTTTTTTCCCCCACAAATATTGGTCAATGAAATTCGCGTAATTCCATTGATACGTTCGCCATTGTAATTTTGCTCTCAAATGGAAAATTTCCAGAGATACACGGGCCTGAATGCATAAATATCGTTTCTCGGTAGTGTATTGTCGGTTCTTTCGATACCTCAATATCATAATCACGTGTTCGTAGCTCGCGTATAGACTGTTACAGTATGGAATGAACGTGTCTCGGTAAATTCAACACGTAAAATACTTTGTACTGCGTCCTTTCGATATCAAGCAGCCTAAGTATCGTCGATAAGTTGCTCCTGTAGGAACTCAATGGCTGGAAGCCATGTCCGTAGAACGCCCACGTTAAGATGAACTGGCGATTCAAAAAATTGTTTGTTTAAAATTTGGAAAATTCTCGGGTCACCAACACTGAGTCATCCAGACTGGAGGATCGGAGCTTTATTTCAATTGGACCATTCGACGAAAACCTCAAATAAAAATAACAAAATACCACTTCTTGTTCTTGGTTATCAATGAAAATAAAAGGGATCTAACGTTCTCTTATTGTTAATGTAAAACCTCAATCTCATGAAATTCCATTTGTCTCGTTCATTTTCACGATCCAAGAGATCTCCAATAAAAAAAAAAAAAAAAAAAATCAGAACTACGGCGTAGATAAGTTGATTCCGTCAAAAATCCAAGATCAACGAATCTCCTGTCACGATTGATCTCCGAAGCAACGTAAAAGCGATAAAAATCCTCCATCGAACAATCCTAAGCTGAAATATCATTATATCCTCGTTATCATCGACATTAGCCTGAAATTTGTCCACCATTGACCGATCTCCATTCCACATAATCGATAAATCCATTGTCTTCGTCATCAAAATAATACAAAAATTTCACCGAAGACTGTACCGCAAAGTACAGAGTATCCTTAAGGTCGCGATGGGTTCACGATCCACGAGAGTTTCGCGATCGTGGCCCTAGGTGGCGGTAATGAAGCTACCTGTTACCTGTACACGCGAGAAGAGGCTAATGGACGAACTCGAGACCAGGTATAGTCCCGTACGTGGGCAGCGAAATCCCAGGTAACAATCTAGCGTACGAAGCAGCCAACCCCGGAGATCAGCCGTCCCCTTGGAATCTTCCTGCGCCACTTTTTTACTCCCCTCCTTTCCTCTTCACCCCCCCCCCCCCCCCCCCCCCTCGCCGTTCAACGCTGATCTGTTCCCCACTACACGGAAATCCCGACGTTCACGAGCCCCCTACTTCTCGACAAGGCTGAGCCGCGGTTTCGTACGGCGGAGGGGAGGGGGGGACCCCGCATAACTCGCTGGCCCCGCAGGCTCGAGCTACTCGCGTGCGCTCACGATACTAGTACGTAGTTCAGAAATTCCAGCGACGAGCGAACGCGCATATGATACGAGGAGAGGTGTCTCATCGACGATTTCACCTCATAGTGATTCTATTTTTTAACTTTTCTTTGTTTTTTATTTTTCCTTTCTTTTCTGCGCGAAAATAAATTCGCTTACGGCGGATATTTGAGAAAGAAGAATCAAGTGTCGATCGTGATTTTTCGTTGTTTCTTTTTTTTTTTTTTTTTTTTTTTTTTCAATACAACTGTGAATCGTTTGATTTGTCGTGTGGAAATTTTACAAGCGGGTAAGTAAACGTTCTTTTAAGTCGGGAAAATTTTTGACAATTTGTATACGATATCGTTTCTACGTTGAGAACGACTGTCGCATATAAAGTATGCTGTATACGTATGAACGTATATAGATCGCAGCATCGTTCACGTTTAGATATATATATATATATATATATATATATATAGCAGGACTTGGGTCTATTAGCTACGCTTCATCAACCATGTCCGGAGTATTTTTCTTCATTGGATGCTGTCCCTCTATGTATTATAAATGTGAAAGAGACCGCGTTATGAAAACTCGCAGTCTCATCGTCTCTTGCATCTTCACTTCGGTGCGGCTTTTCCCTCGGCAATTCCTTGTGGCATGTTGTGTGCATCACTCTCGATACGCGAAAAGTCGTTCCGCACAATCTTCCCCCTGTTCCTTCATCCAGAGCCACCATCGTTGTCTTCTTCGTTTCTTCATCTTGCAACGGTGGACGGCGGAGGGGCGGGGGCGAATGGGCTCGGGGGGGGGGGGGGGGGAGGGGGGAAGGAAGGGAAGTCTCTCTCCGTGAGCCCGAACTGGCTTGGTGAAATCCGCCGCAAGCCCGGACCGTTAATCGACAAAGTACTCGATCCCTCGACACCGACGCACACTTTCGAAAAATCGTTTTCTCCTCTTGAACTATGTTCCTGAAGAGACAAAAGAAGAAGAAAGAACAAAAAAAACGATTTGACTTGCGGGGAAATTTCGAAGCGAGATTCGCGTCAGGCGAAATGACGAATTGTTTGACGCGTCATTTTTGGGAAGACTCCGATAATTTTGGCTGTTTGATGATAGGGGATAAAAATGGCTCCTCTGATCAGAAATGACTCGATAACGTTATCACACAACGCTCTGACGAATTTTTTCCCGTCTTGTCGGTTCGAACACCACCCCCCTGGCCCCGCTCCCGCAGGGACTCACGGCCTTTCTCGATTTCGTCCTCTCCCTCGCCAGCTCCTTGTGTCTCTCTCTCTCTCTCTCCCTCTCTCTCTCTCTCTCTCTCTCTCTCTCTCTCTCGCTCTCTCTCTCTCTCTCTCTCTCTCGCTCTCTCTCTCTATCTCTCTCTCTCTCTCTCTCTCTCTCTCTCTCTCTCTCTCTCTCTCTCTCTCTTTATTTCTCTTGATCCATAAATAAAGCGTGACGCAGTGACAACAACGTCCAATGACATTACTGGGCGTTGGAAAAAAATTTTTACAGTGAGAGCAAGTCTGAGAGAGGGGAGGGGGCGTATCGTTGATCGTGTATCAATAGAGTTGTCGCGATTGCCGACTTTCGAGCAGCGACTCACTATCCTGCAAAGATTCTCAAAAATCTCTTATCGACGAACGCTATTTTTCCGGTTTTCGCGCGATCACGAGGTCACGAGGCCCTGTGAGTTAATCAGCGAATATCCCGAAACAATAAGGCTTTTGATAAAAGAGTAGAGAGAAGTCGAAAAGATTTTTACAACGATTACAACGGGTTTGAATTCGTTGAAATTTAAATTGGCTCTTTCTATTTGCCGCATACATTCGTACAATCCGAAGTGTCTAAGGTCGAGATTGATTCGAAAACGTCGCGATGAAATGTTTGAATATTTTTGTCGACACTCTAGAGGATTCTGTTGAAGAAAAAAAAATGGCACTCTCAAGCCACCGTCACTTCCCCACGAGTAAATTCGTGACCAATAAATCATCACGTGATGCCGAAAGATCGAAATTCGTTCCTTACCGAGTAGCCAATGGATTATCTCATACCCGGATCGACAAGGATGTGACCCAAATGTATTTCCGAAAGCCAACCAAAAAATTCCTCTGGATATTTGTGCGCTTGTGAAAAAGACTTTGCGTGACAATTCGTTTGAAAGGATGAGGCAGGTACGAAGGTAAAGGAAAACGCAAAACCCATCGGATCCTCTGTGCACATCCTTCGAGATATTCCTATACCTATTTACTCTCGTTTTATTGCCAGAACTAACGGAACCCCGAGTCCTCTCTCTTGCGAGTTCTTCCATTCGTTGACGACGTTTTTCTAAACCGGACAATGAACGAGTAGATCGAAGGCACAGATCGGTATGATTTATTTTGAAGCACGTACTTACTATAGTCGCTTCCTTTCCGTTCAATTCAAGCTATTATAAGGAACCCATTGACAATCGTAAACACGAACTTTAGGATAAACTCAATTGAGTTGTTGAAAAAAAATGTTCGATTTTTTTTTTAATTTAGAATTGATCTTTTGTGATAATTAAACAGAATGTCAAAAGGGTTTTTCTTTGAAAGAATTCTAAAGATAATTATTAATTGTTTTTATGTCACGATAATTCAAATTGTAGATGTTGGCGCGAAATGCCACGCTATCGGTGCTGGCGCTTGTGACGTCATCGTTCGAACGCGACCGAATAGTCGCGTTCGAACGATGAAAGGCAAACGGCTTTCACGCAGGTGTACACAAATGTGAAATTTGGTGTCATTTTACATCTGGAAACAACTCGAGCATTCTGAAAAAGTCGAAAACTAATATTCGTGCAACGATGTGTGAAAGTGGATTTGTGAAAGCAAATTCGAGTTACTTACCGACCGTCGTTAACTGAAAATTTGTAGGTTATAAGAGGCTTGATAAATTGTGTCAGTTGTTGTCGCTACATATCATAAGCATTTTGAGAAAGACGTATTAAAATAAAATATTTCAATGCTGTTCATGTTATAACACGTTTACACTGACATCAAAGTGATCTTCACATAAAAAATAAGTGGACGATGATTTCGGGTTGACACGTCGTGCTGCATCGAACCACAGATTTCGACGTTTTATGCCTTGTGGCACATTCAGAAATACGTATTAGGGGTACTTTTACGTCGCATTTATACGAAGAGGAACGAAACAAGGCTTATACGATTTTGTCGTTGCCATCGTCGACAGAATACTCGTATTACACAAGTAGTTCGTATACTGGCTTTCGAACGGTGACGTCACAGAGCGCTCGGTTAATTTCGAATGCTCTCGGCGCGTTTTTGCCGAGCCGAACAGAACAACAATTTCAAAGTGCTATATCGTTGTTAATTGTTGAAAAAAAAAAGAAAAATACTTTGCTTTAAAAACCGCACATAATCTTTACAATGAAAAAAAAATCATTTAATGACCCCCTTACGGAAAATAAATTCGATCATGAGCGAAGAATTTTGACAAAAAGAATCTTTCTTGTCTCTGCTTCCGAGATTTCCGTATAGAGGTGCCATAAAATGGCAAGAACTCGTGATAAGATAAATCTTTGGCCCCGGGCGGCATTTCTCTGAAAGTTCTTTACGTATTTCTTCCGGTCTCCAAGATTTTCCAGATCTCATCCTTCGTTGCGCGAAAAGAACAAAATATTTTCGAAATTTTCTCCAACTCTCCGGAGAAAAAGAGAGAGAGAGAGAGAGAGAGAGAGAGAGAGAGAGAGAGAGAGAGAGAGAGAGAGAGAGGGGGAGAGAGAGAGAGAGAGAGAGAGAGAGAGAGAGAGAGAGAGAGAGAGAGAGAGACAGAGAGAGAGAGAGAGAGAGAGAGACAGAGAGAGAGAGTTCGTTGCACGAGTTTCGAGGCACGTTCGACCACAAAAGGCGACAAAGTTTTCTCCGTCCTCGGTGACTATACCGTCTAGGTCGATGCGCGCAAAAACGAGCGAGGAAGGAGCACGGTCGAAGGCTGCTTCACATTCGACTTTTTCGAATCGAGCCAAAAATGAAACGAACGTGCTAAAAGGACACGCGCGAGACTTCAAGGCTCTCAGGCAGCCTCCGTAACCTCCAACGAATGTGCTCACTTCTTTTTCGCTCCTTCTTTTTCCTCGAATGACAAATCGACTCGTTTGATCAATTTCTTTTTTTTTTTTTCATCTCATAAATCTATCATCGCAAATCCAATAAAGCGAAACGTTTAAAAATAGTTTGTTTGTTTTTCTACTCGATCTACGAATCAATTCGATTATGAACTTGTTCGTTATTCAATGAATTTATCAATATTTTTGAAGCCTGCAACGTACACGTAAAAGTTAACCTCCAACTGTAAAGGAATATTCGAGATTTACGACAGTACCACTGCAAAGTTATAATGATCCTCAATTATGGAAAGCGCACAATCATATGTCATTTATTTTTACAATAATTACGCGCAATCAAGTTGTTACAGAATCGTTGCCTTCGTTTTTTTTTTTTGTATCAAAACGTTTCCTCACTCTCGAGGGACTCGCTATTGTACGATAATTCACTTCAAGAATTTTACGCGATGTTTGTTGGATATTTGTATTCTAGCAGCACAGTTTTTATACTCTCGTGACGTCAGGAGGTACCTCGGGGACTTGCTTATTATTCGTGTAACATGACGACTCGAAAGATTCAGAGATGTACAGTGTCTTGTGTCGAGATATTCTTGGCTTCGTATTACGTCTCGAGTTCTTCGTGGATCCTGAAAATCCAAGATGAAAGAAGCACAGAGAATGGACGAGACAGGGGGATACCTCCGAACTCGATGATTCTCTATAAATCTTTCATCGATCCACGATCCTTTCGAATATCTATATTTAGTTGAACACTGTACGCCAGATGGTGTCTTTGACCAACAAACGAGTTTTTCTTTATTCCTACCTTCATTGAGAGAAAAAAAAAAAAAAGTTAGCACGATTTTTCTTTTACGAATTTATTTTACACTCGTGGCGAATGATGATAAATGTAAATTTGTTTAATTTGAAGGAATTCAAAAGAAACACGTGAGATGAGTGAATGGCAAATTTTCGCTCTCTTATTTGCTTTGTAAGAAAGAAAAGTCTTTACTTCGCGAGGCTTTTATTTTCCGTCGTGGTTGATGAGCATCGTGCTCGTTATACGTTAGCCCGAAATACTATACGTGCATTTTTATGCGTTATAGCGGTCTCGTCAGGAAATTGCATCGTGCTCGAGCAAGCCATGCAAAAGTGCAAAGTTTAATTTCTCGTATGGGCTCTCAACGTACGCGAATATGATGAGCGCTACGCAGCAGAAAAAAAAAAAGCAGAAACATAAATGAAATTCCGTGCGCTTATTCGATTCGTTCGTTATTCGATACGCGTTTGCAAAAGAAACGAGCGCGAAATATTTTTTTTTCCTGAAGACACACGAGTGAGCACGCGAAATACTTTCGACCACGCCTTACGCGGCAAAAGTAAATTTTATAAATTCCAATTCTTTTAGTTTCGAATACTGGACACTCGATACTCAAAGATTTTCGATTGCTGTAATATTTTTTTAATGAGTCACCGATCCAGGGTAAAAAAAATGTTTCGATAGTGAATTGCACGACGATAATAACAGTGATAACAATGTTTTGGGGTTCCTTTGAAATAATATTTATATCGTTGAAACTTTGATGCCGTATTAATCGTGAAATATAAAACGAAATAAAGATGAAAGAGGAACTAGATAAATATAATAACTGGTCTAAATATACTACAAGTATTATGCGACCTCCTGTACGCCCACGCTCGAACATTTGTTCTCTGTTGACGTAATAGAGTGTTTTGTAGCTGCAAAATATGGCACTCTCGTATGCACACGCGTTTTCAAACGTAAATTGCGATACGCAGTTTGCTCGTCGGTCTCGGAGGCAGCCTCGATAACGCTGCATCGGTCACGAAACAAAGCAAATTCACGCGAACAACTTGGCAATTTCCATCAAGAACAAATAATTGAATTTATAAGAAATAATTCGCAAAATATTTGGAAAAATGGAACAGAAATCAATGAGACAATAAGCATGGGCGTTTTATATCGCACGCAAAATCCAGCTGCAATCACAGGTGTCCATTAATCCAGTGCTCCATTTTTTCTAATATCGTCATTTAATTTTCTCACTTGACATTCTGTATTAATCACGTCTGATAGCTGTGTAAGCCTCGTTGTTCCTTCCTTCTTTGTTCAATCGCTACGATTGTTCCATCTTTGAAATTCTTCTCGTATATAACGTCCCCCCCTCTCTCTCTCTCTCTCTCTCTCTCTTTCTGGCTCCCCCACACTCCCAATGCTCGTATATTAATTCTAGAATCCAATGCTAGTATATTAATTCTAGAGTTCACATCTTGGAGTTTCGGAGCAACGCGAATCATTTC
Source organism: Ophion ventricosus (assembly GCA_963932345.1). Taxonomy (NCBI): domain Eukaryota; kingdom Metazoa; phylum Arthropoda; class Insecta; order Hymenoptera; family Ichneumonidae; genus Ophion; species Ophion ventricosus. Next base: position 26,807,449 of record OZ010712.1, read on the forward strand.
TGCATGACTGCGGGATATATATACACTGCAGGAAAAATTATGTGAATTCTTTAGGAATTTTCCATCGAGAGGAAAGTTTACCGATCTTGATAAAAAAAAAGGCACAATCTTGAGATATTATTTGACAAACGAAAAAGCAAGCTTTATTAGAATATTTTATTATTCCCTTATACTTTTTTTTTACTCGCCGGGTGATCACGAATATGACTATTTTTTTACAATTTTCTCACTTTCTCGTACTTGCGTGTATTTCTTCGATAAATGGCGATAGAAATTTCTTCGCAAAGCCCTCGGAAGCGCGGAGATTGGCCTTTAATTTACCTCCAAGATACTTTTCCGCAAGATTATTCAGCCTTTTGTAAAGTAGTGCAGTTTTGAAGATATGCTGTAGCTCAAGACCCAGAGGTTTAAAATAGAATATCCGCAGGACCAAAAATTAGGTTGAAAAAACAATAAAGCAGGCTAGGGTTTGAATAATATATACTTAAGAATTTTTTTTTTCTTATAGTTGCTGCAAATCGAAATATCGCGAAAAATATGACCACACTTTTCGCCGCTAGTGCCATGATTATTATTGTATCATTGGGGTTCTCTTCAGATACCGATCGCAGTGATCGGTATCATTTGCGTTTGCGCTCGTTTGAACCGGTCTCAGGAATTCAATGTCCGTCGAGCATCGAAGTAACGAGAAGAACTGATAATACCGATGATAACGTGATAGTGACGTGGATGAAATTTAGATACCGATACTTTCGACCAAAGATCGATCGTTTTCGAAAAAAAAAAAGACCAGAACCAATGTTAAAGCGTTCGGGTAAAAGCAAAAGTATATTTTTCAGTTACTCAACAAAAGCACACGCTTGCAATCAAAGTTACAATAAAAATTAAAAATATATTACAAGGAATTCGTCATATCATTCGTGCTTATGTTTTGCCATTCTATTCAAGTAAATCGAAAAAGTCTGTATATTTATTAACCACCTTCCCGGTTGATTACATTTTTTTTCGTCGGCATTGCCAAATTTTTCATCTACACCGTTATTCGCTTTCCAATGGCCCACATTCACACTATTTTGCGCGATATCATGACTTTCCGAAAACCGCATCAACATCCGGTTAGTCGCAAAAAAAATGATACATGCATCGAAAAAACTTCGGCAAAGTTTGCATGGATGCGAGGTACGAATAAATCGCGCATGCGCGAGCTTTCAGAACTGATTGTGAGACAGAACAAATATAGGTACTGAAAGTACATAGGAGGCGAACCCTGATAAGCGGGTATGGCGATATTGTTCGCCGCTATCTAAGACCGCCCGTGAGTGAGCCAGCTCGTGATAAAAGGAAACGAAGGAGTTTGCATGTAGACTACATGCAGGTACACATAATACCTGTGTTTTTCTTCTGTCGACAGAACGCGCCTCGATGATTTTTCTTTTCTCACATTCCATTCGATCGTGCACGATACGCGCAATTGCCGTGTATCAAACGAAAATATATAATAACGATGCAACGATCGCATATATTTTTTAAATATTTTTACAATACAAAACGTCCGATTTATAACTTCATAAATTTTTGCCTTTGTAAATGTCGATTAGTAAATTTATAAATTTGACAATATAAGATTTCATTGTTATTCTTCCGTACGAAAATGTCAATCCGAGAATGAGTATCGCAAAATTTGTTTTGCGATATAATCATCATTTTTTTTCATCAAAAACATCATTTTTTTAAGCGAATAATAATAATTTATCGTCGTGCAGAGCCTCGTTACTTCGATGTCTGTTTTTCCAATTTTTCGCAATATCTCGAGAGCCTTTGCTCCGTGGTAATTTCCCAATAATCTTATCGAGAAACTATTACGTAGCCTCACGTATATGATAGTATTAAAAAATCAAGCTTGTGGGTAAAAAGTGGAGGATATAGTTCCAACGTGCGCAACGATAGTACACGTTGACGGCTCTAAACAAGGTGAGTATGTAAATGGACACCGTAATCACGTGCTCTGAGCGCTAAAACTCCAAGTGACGCCATATTCTCTCGTCACCGGACGATCGTTCCTCACTCGCGTCTCTTCTACATCATACATCTATGCTACCTTACCGATGGCAAATATTCGTTCACAATGGGCACGTTTTCATTGCGTAAAGCTCCGCCACGATTATTGGAACAGTCGCAATTCGAAGTGTAAATTATTGTGAAGAGCTTATGCAAGAGACGGAAAAAATAATTCAAAGATCTGAGAAAAACACGATTTCGAATAATTTCCACCGCTGCTCTCATTCTGCGCAGCTCTTCCATTCGCTCTGGCTTATTCGTCATTTAATGCCGCAATTTCGAACTTTCGACGCTCATTTATTATCATTGAAATGTATCTGGATCCCGCAAGTATATTTCAACTCATCTGATCAAAGGCAGTCCTGGAAATCTTGGCAGCAATTTTCCCTCTATCTCTCGTTCTCTCTCTGCTTCGTCGCACTTTATCGGAAATGAATGAAACATCTCATCCTCATCCAATCCTTACGAGGAAAGATAGTGTACAGCCTCAACCTAACGAGTCCTCGGTTCGTCACTGAACTCAGTTACGGTATTACTGGATGGATATTAAAAAATCGCCAAAATTCTTGAAAGTCTGAGGAATGATAGTTCGTGATAGAATAATAATACATGAATTATTTTAGATTTTTTAACTAATTAATTTAGTAGTTATAAACATATGAATAACACGGTCGCTTATATGGGAATATTATGCTAAGTTTCAAATAAATCGACTGAGTCATTGCCGAGAAATTAATTTAAGTAATGAGGAGTATCGTCTTTTTCAATGATGAATTAATCGCAATCATAGGAAAACTCAATATATATTGAGTTTTTTTTGGGTAATTATTGATAATAATAAGACGATCTGAACGTATCAACTAAATTTAAAAATTGAGAAATTTTTTTGTTGGACTGTTGAAACAGATGTACAGTCACTGACGAAATCTCAGTCAAGCACACGCCAATATCGTCGAATTTGACTTCAATTTTTATTAAAAGTGGAAAATGAACCTTTCTAAGTATTAATTCATTATTAAAATAGCTATTTGTAAGGTTAAACATGTACGACATGATTTAGACTTGTAAATCCACGATTCGCCCATTTTGGACTAACTTTTTGCCCCACGGTCCATCCAGTAATACCTTAAGCTCATTGATAATCGTATCCATAGTGTTGAACGTTATCGGTTTGAGGTGCGGGGAAATTTCGACGAAACGAGTGAGATCGATCGAACGTAGAATTTCATTGTGGGTAATGTGAGTTGCATTGATTCGTGTCATTCGAGCAGATCGATTTAATGGATATATATTGCTTCACCGATCAATCTGCGCGACAAAATAAACTACAGTGATCGTCGCGGATTGCCCCTCTCGCCATTTCATCGGGAGGTCAATACTCGACGTGACAAATCGCTATATGTTGAAACTCGTCTCAGATTATATTGACTGACCAATAGGACGTCAATTAATTGGCACACATACGGGGCGCTTACAGCGCAATCGACGAGTCATATGAATGAAGAAAATGTAAGTTTATTTTATAAAGTATGAATGAAAAAGGCGTTCTTCATGATGAGAGCGACCTTATTTGATCTTCTTTTCTAAAGCAACAAGTCATCGCATCGAAATGAAGACCGGGATCGGCAACAAATCGTTTATACTAAATTTTGAAAGCGCTGCCGTTTATGGGGTCTCCCTATTTACGTGTAAAATATACGCGATCCCGTAGGCCTCCCAAGTTTTCAAAGTCTTCCAAATTTCTCGATCTTTCGCGGCTACAAAAATTTAACGAAACGTCATTCTGTACGAGAAACGACATATTTTTCTAACCATTGTACAGTGAACCTACACAGTAGGAGGTATGAATGCGACAAGTGGAAAAACGTCTCGGTTTCGTAAGGAGACGACAGTTCTTTCGCATTTCAATTCTCCAACGTCACTACCTGATGGCACAACCGAGCGAAATTCGAATTTTCCAGCTGTCAAAGCTGCAGGAATGATGCGCGAGGAACTGCAGCGTAAAGAGCAGAGAGAAATAGAGAGAGGAAGAGAGAGAGAGAGAGAGAGAGAGAATAGGGGATTGAAGGTAATGACTAAGGCGGAGTAGTTCTGGTCAGCCCATAAAGCCTTTTGTGATTGTCTCCGCCGAATGGACGGAAGTCCACTGTTCGTGGCCATTCGTAGCTCGGGCGAAATCTTTCCATTCTAGTCATGCAATATATTCGCACATCAATGGAACATTAACGAAATGCCAATCGCTCTTGAACGATCGACGATTCGTTCCTCCACGTTTTTTTTATTTTCATCTTGATTTTCCCCATCACTCGCTCAAGGGAGTGAAGCAACGATTTTTGTGCTATCTACAATCAATTCCTGCAGAACTTCCGCGTAACTTAAGAAATTCTTTGGGCATTTCGTGAGCAGTTTGAACGCAATGTAAATCGACAAAAATCGGCAAAAAGACGATCACTCGTCGGACATTTCGAGCCGAAAAAACCTAAGTGAAGCACGTTGGATAAAACGTTGGATAAAAACGATAAAATATATTGTAAGAAGCTTGACGTTTTTTTTTCCTCGGTAAATCCTTCCATCGAAGTAGGTATCTCATTTGGGTTTCTCTGTTTCGAGCCTAATCGACATGTAGTGGAAGATTCAGACTCGGGAAGGCGTGTAGACACGAAATTTCGAGAATTCAAATGATCGTATCGGCTCTTCCTTCTTTTATATTTGTGTATATTTGCAATTCCCCAAGTTTCCTCTTTTTTTTAGCCCCAAGGGATCTCTGTATATGCGTGTGTCTACGTGAGCGTGGTGGCAACTTCGTGTGCGAGACGAGACCGTCTTCCGGCAAAACTTGGAACGCGAAGACGCGGCGAGTGCCCAGAGCGAACCGGACCACCTGCTTGGTCCTTGGTCAGGTAATTTTACCTGGCCGGCGTGCATCGAGCGGCAAGAGTATAAAACCCGCTTTGCTCTTGCAGATATACACAAGCATATATATATATATATATATATATATATGCAGAGAGGAACGAGAAGCTTAAAGGTAGAGTGGGGACCAGCCCTATCGGAACAAAGGGAGCCGGTCAGGGGTACCAGCTGGTATGCGCGCCCTCGCTTTGAGCAAGCTGTATGTATTCATACATACACGTACGCATGCATATAGTCTCCGAGGAACCGATATGCCCTACAGGAGAGATCCTTGTCCACCGTTCGTATTCTACGTTGCGCAAAAGAAAATAGTAATTGGCCAAAAATCTCTCTCTCTCTCTCTCTCTCTCTCTCTCTTAGAAAGAGAGAGAAAGAGAGAATTTCCTTACTAATTTACTCGAACAATTAAGCCTAGGAGTACAGACATAGTTTTGCCTGCTTAGTTATACACACTGGGTCTTTGAGACCCGGTCAACTATCGTCCGACGTAGTTTTCCCGAAATTACGTCTATTTAAGATTATTTTTTTTTTTATGACAGATGTGATGAAAGCACCTGTGAAGACGAAATAAGTGTTACGTTCATATTTTATCTAAGAAAGCTGTTTGAGGATATATAAATGTTTGGCGCAATGGGAAAACGGGAGTTTTGCACATTAAAAAATACAAAAAATCCATAACTGAGGAACAAATCGACAGAATTCAATTTTCTTTGCTGATTCTAGAAGGGTAGCGATGAAATGTGGACGAAAAAAATATGGTGATATAATTTTTCAGCCGTGCGAATAAACTCTTTGGGGGTGTACTAAGTCGATTTTCGAAGTGTCGTTTATCGTTACAATAGATGTATGACCTATTTTCACGAATCACTACCGTAGAAATCCAATATTTTCGGATGAATTTTTCATACATTAAATGCAAAATCATAAAAAAAAAACGTTTTCTTTTGACGTCTTCTTCTTCCTCTCTCTCTCTCTCTCTCTCTCTCTCTCTCTCTCTCTCTCTCTCACACACACACACACACACACTGATAGAAAAAGATTTGTACATTCTCGAGATTATAATTATTCAAACTTTACAAGAAAACAAGAAATACGTATCATCTCGAAAGTTTCACCGCAGTATATTTGCCAATTATGGATATAATTCTCGAAGTAAATTCCATACTCTGCGCGGGTGGCCAATAAATATGCAGGTTGCATTGAGACTTCCATGAAGCCGCGGGGCACCGAAGAACGGTCTTCCTGCTTCACGCAGTGAATCCAAAGATTTTTACACTGTCCATTCTTGCTTCCCGTTTCGTTGTAAGAATAATACCAGCCAACGGGAAGCCCTTAAGGGCCCTAGACGTAGGTACTTACGTGCGAGAAGAAAAATTCTCGAGTCAATAGAATCGAAGAATAAACGCGCCTTTCAGAGAAAATATTTTTTCTGTGCTCACCTCTGGCGATAACAATATATGTATAGGGGTACTTGTGATTTTCCATTGTCGAGAGACGAGGAAAATTGTATGGTAGAGTGAGAGGCTTGTAGAAAGTTAGGATCCTCGTTCTTTAGGGCGGTCACGGCCAAGGGAGAAATGAAAGGATTCTTTGAATTCTCCAAAAGGCATTTCGTCGATTCTTCTGAAAACTAAATAAAACATGACTGTGAAAAGTATTTCTAACGATAGCTACCTCATTTGCCGTCAATAAAATTTTCCCCCTAAAGTGTTTTTTATTTTCCAAACATAAAAGTATGAGAAGGTAAAATTTGGATCGCTTTTGTACGTAAACCAGCTTCGAATGCTGCATGCTGGTCGTTAGATAACGCATACGCCCGCACACACACACACACACACACACACACACACACGCATGTACGTGTAACCGAACCTTTATAGCTCCATCCAGATATTCTCCATTGTTATCAGAACTCTATAGCATATCACGCGCATATACGAGTGTGTATAATACGAGGTAGCAACGAGATACTGTCTAAGGTGACTGGCGTTGCTCAGTACGATGTCTGACGACGATTGCTATAAATCTACTTGCCGTACTTTTTCTCTCGCACTTGCGCGAAATGACTTCGCGACGATTAAAAGACGACGTGTATACGCGGTAAAAAGATTCCTTTTCTTCACTTTCCTTTCGTTTGCTGATCTATCGAACAATATTGGTTTTTTTTCCAACAACTCACATCGAGATTATACATAACACAGCCGATCTCGTAAATCGTCTTTATCTCCGAGACGCTGATATTTGTCATGAGAAAAATATCCAGCGCGTACAATCACGAGGAAAAATTATCGAATAAAAACACTGTTTTCAAACAACAATGCAAAAGTTGAATGCAATTGAGTAAACGTTTATTATTGATTTGGCAAAATCCTTTTCGACTTCCAGAAACTGATCTCCATCGACAACATATAATTGTAGACGTGAAATAATTTTTTTTAAAGCTGATTTGAAATTACTTTCAATTTCGCAACTCGTCGAACTCGAAAATATATCGGAGACGCCCAGTCTCCGAAAGCACCCAGTCGCGATGTTGATGAAGATGAGCTTTGTAAATTCACAAGTGTAATAAAAGATTCTCTTTAATATTTGTTATCTTACATTTAATTTGTTTCCGCGCTTCTCATTGTTTTTTTTTTCTCATTGTCATTTCTGCTGTTATATATAGAGATTCGCGTACAAAATTATGATCGTGATTTGTTGCCATTGTGTCTGGCTTTGTTTTTTCTCCGAGACATCGGGACCGAACGCTGCAACAAAGTGCGCAATGAGCAATATGACAAGTAACATACCGCGATATGCGGTAATTTATCGCTAATTGTGATTATGGAAAAGCGGGCGAGGCAGACGAGTGCGACTGTGTCCGGCACTCGACCAACCAAAGATTCAAATGTGAATCTTTTCGTTAATTCAAAACTTCTTCGAGAGCACTTTCAACGATAGATCTGAAACAACGTCGTACGAATTACAATTATTTTTAAATATCACGATTCTTTATCAAAAATACTTTTCAATCGACCTTCGATAAGAAAATTGATAAGGAATGCGATTTGTTCTAGTCCTTGGAATCCTCAGTCGATCGGTGTTCGTGACGATTTAAAGATAAAAAAAGTTGTAACCGAAAAAATTGACATGTTTATTCGTGTCAAAGTTTTATTGATAAACATTGTAGTCTGAAAATATTGGTGCGGCCTATTACACGTCCAACACACAGATTTGCTAATTATAGTAACTGCCGGTGAAGTTGAAGAATAGCGACATTTCTATACCTTTGCACAAGGTAGGTCATTGCCACTGTGCAAATAGACAAATTGTCGCAATAGATATTCACAGGTGTGAGCACGATTAAGCTGTGTCGTCGTGTGTATGCGATTTATAAAATAGATTTGACGTAAGTTTCGTGGCTCTCACGAATTAAAACTGCGAAAAATGTTTCCGTATAGATTGAATCGGAAGCTTAATCCATTGGCAACGTTTACCCTCACTCCATTGGCAAATAAATCAAACGAATTTACCTCAATCACGTGGTCCAAACGGATGGCTCGGATTAGCTAATCAAAAGGGACAATTACCACAGAACGATCGTAGAAAATCAATAAAACGTATCTTGTAAAACGACACTGGTGAATGGCGCGGTTGGATTCGGTTCCGAGAGTCCTTCAACTTAAGCATCCTTGTGCATGGCCGATACTTGGAGCGGTTACCGCTTAGTCGTGCACCGGCTCGCGCATCAACCAGTCAGCGGAAGGCCAATACTTCTGAAACCTTGGTGTAGATACTTGAGTAAACGTCTGTGCATCAAAGAATCTTAAGAATATAAGACCGTCTATACCGTTACGGGTTTTCCACAGTTTCCTCGCACCCTCGGCAAATATGGTATAGTGCAGCTTAAGACAGCTGTGGACGCAAGAAAATTTAAGCTAGATTTTCGAAGTGATGGGTAGTGATAGAAAAGGGTTTTATTGGGAAGGGTAATGCGTAAAACTTGTTGGAACTTATTAAATATAAAATACAGAGAATCTTGTTAAAAGATTAATATTTTATTCTTAAAAAAAGATGGCATTTCTATTGCCTATCGAGGGCATGAGAAACGTTCGATTTGCCATCTCATAAAAAAATTATCGTAGATCTCCAATTGTATTCCCATATTTGTCCCTACTTCCTGATAGGGATCCAATGGGTCATCGCATTGGATCCATATGCTAAAACGTCACGCTCGTACATTGGATTCTAATCGGGATTCCCCATTGGAATACAATGTTTGAATCCAATTTGAATTCTGAAGGATTCTCAAATAATGGAATAAAATCCGATACGATTTTTGAACAATCCCATCGCAATCTGTATGTTGAATTTTTTAAACGAAATATATAGATATACAAAGTTAGTCGATCTCAAAAAAGTATAAATCGCTCAGAAAAGTATATCTAAAAAATCGATTCAATTCTCATTACTGAAAATCCACTGTAACAATCGTTTGTTATTTATTTTACTGCACTTTGATATAATATTAGCACACACATACAGGCTCACGAACCGTGTAGGTTGTGTTTCAACACGGCGAGTCTTTTCTCGTAACTTTTAACATATTTTCGATTCCAACCTGGTAAAAATATTCAAACGACGTTCATGGGGGGGATCAGTACAGAATCCAATTGGATCCCGATGAGGACTCCCTATGTGCGGTGTCCCTAACAAATCCCTATAAACACGTGGGTACATCGTGGGACCCCCAAACAAATTTGTGCACGGGATCACAAAAGGATATTTTTCTTGCGGATTTCCAACAAATTTTATTTCAGAATTTTAAATGAAAATATCCTCAAACGACGTCAATGGGAAAATAGCGCGGTATCCACTTGGATTCCAATGTGGACTCCCTACCAGCGTCGTCCATCATAAATCCCTATAGGGATGTGATAGGATCTAGGCTCTCCCCAACAAATTTCTACACGGGATTTAGTCACGCGCACAACTATAAATGCCTTAAGGAAAAAAATCCAGTAACACATGGACCCTATTTTAGGAATGGCAGATTAATCTTTATTGAAAATAGAAGTAGGAATTCCAATCGGGTCTTACGAGAGCAACCGTATGACGTTGATGCGGGAAGAGTGGCTACACCTTCGCATTGTATTAACACTGATTCTATTTTCTCCTCTCGGGTCCACGATCTCCCTTTTCCTCGCTCCCTCCCTCTCTCTCTCTCTCTCTCTCTCTCTCTCTCTCTCTCTCTCTCTCTCTCATCGACGCATACACGCACAAGCACACTTCCTCTGAGAATCCACTACTCGTCTAGATCTCCAATGTGCCATAATTTGCCTACCTCATTGGTATACGTTGAACACGTTAATAAGCATAGCCTCACGAGACTATCACATGACAAGCCTCATCGCGTATACGTGTGGTAGCGTGCCGAAACATATCGCTCAGTGCTACTCGCGTAGGAAGTTGTACGAACATTTGTCACTCTTCACTTTCCTCATTCTCTGTATGTTTTTTTTTTTTCTTCTGAAGCCTACGTTTGTCATTCTTAATCGCGATTCTGGCATATACGATTTGCTTTCTCCTCCTGTCTTTATCTATTTCGAATGTTTCTCTTGCTCTTTGCTTCTGTCGCTGTTTCTCTCTCGGCTGCCTCGATTCTACGTCTTATTCTTCTCCTTGGCCATTCGAGAGTTTGCTTATCCTATTCGCGTATGCCGTTGGCCCATAGTCAACGGGACGTATCCAGTGGATTTTAGCGTGAACGCAATGTCTTTCTGACGTTAGGTCATCGATATAAACGTAAAACTATGCGACTTGCCGATCGAAAGGGCGCAGCTGAGAAAGCTTAGCTCTGCAAAGTTGTCTGTTTCACGCCTCTTTTGGTTTTTCAAAGTCGGACCCCTACGTCGGTGTATACGTACCCACTATAATAAAACCAAGCCGTGTATAAACGTATACTGTACTATACGAGAGCCTTGGCTCGGAGAGCATTTTCAACATCTCTCATTCGCGCACCGAAAGCCCCGGGAGTTATCTCGCGTATCCGGCACAAACTTTGCCCGCCTGTAATACCCGTATATACTGTGCTTCACCGTCGAGTTTCTGTTTCGCCAGTGTAAACAAGGTGCGAGCCGGCAAAGGGCAGAAAAATCTTCATCGTTCCAGTTATAATACTCGAACGAATCCACCAATGGCGAAAGATGTTTTACGTGATCGATTGTGTTTCAATGATTCAATATCGTTTCGAATTGCTTCAACAAAGTGGTCGAGAGTTGTAAAATAAATCATACCTCGCGATAATCGACATAGATTTTTCGACACGTTTTTTTTTTTATACATACTTCTGCGACTTCCGGTTGGTGGTTTTCGCGCGATCGATCCGAACTTCCGGCTCGGAGGTTGTAGTTCGGTTTCACGTGACATCGACACGACGCGATATTCGATCGCCCGCACCGAAATCCTCCCGTTTTATTCGTTCGGCATATCCTCCGCTCTCTCGGGCTTTACTTCGCTTTATCGTTTTACTTCAATTTTTTAATTTTTAAAATTTTTTAAGGTAAACGAGGCACGATGAAGTCTCGGGCGGCTCTGCTGCTGTTAGCAACGATCGTTGCTACTCAAGCATCCACCTTACCGTCCACCTTACCGGACCCATCTACGACAGCGAAGTACGAAAAAACGTCAAAAGACTTCGCGCTCCCGGGAATTAAGCGCGAAAAAGCAATACTGGAAACGCCAGTTGACAGCAAATTTGTGCCGAAAACTTTGGATTTTGCTGCACCCTTCACGAATCCTCAGGATATACTTTTGCAGGAAATTCGATCGTTGGACGAGGACGCGACTACCACGAAGGTAATAAAATCACTCAGAAAAATTCACATCGTATATATTCACTCAGTAATTATAACTATTCTCTCGTAATAAGTGTTAACTTTTTCTAACGCATTTCCGATCGTCATTTACAATAAAACGTGCTCGAAGCAAAGTTAAATTCTCCACCCCAAAGAGCCAAAAAGAACGAGAGAAAAATGTTACCATCATACCAAGTACCATCTCGCATTAAAATGTCAAAATTTAGTGATCACAATTGTAGTCGCCATGAGGGGAGTACTGTAAAGTGTGACGATTTAAAAAATTTAAAAAAAAAAAACGAATTTTCAGCAAATTCAAGAGGAATTGGCGAAAGCGATAAAAGCCGAGGCGCAAAGATCACGCGACAAGCCACGTGCCTCGAGCACGCAGAAGCCACGAGTGCGCGTAACACCGAGCTCGCCAGATGCATTGTTAGGTGCCGATAAAATTTCTCCAAAAGCAATATTGAACGAAAAAGATGCTTTGAAGGCTCTGAAACAGGCGGAAAAAGAACTGGTGTACGAGGAGCCGAGCAACGATGAATATGACGAGGTCGATGACGAGGACGAGGATGACGAAGATGATGATTACGACGAGGACGAGGACGAGGAGGAAACGATCGGGAACAGCGAGGATGGGGCCGACAGCGATGAGGACGACATCGCTGATGAGGAAGAATTGATGACCGAGTGCCCGGATTATTGCCGATGCTCTGGTCAATACGCCGCTGCTACAACAGCAAAGTACGGGCTATTCTTATTGCAAAATATCTAGTAAAAAAACTGAAATGCCACGAAAGCGGCTACACTGAGAGAAAAATGTATAGTATTTACAAAAAAAAAAAAACACCCATGGTAAAAGAGGGTATAGTCAAATTCCTTATAGTTTATTGACACCGCTATCATAATATGGTTAACGCACCTATAAGCTAAAGTATATCTACACATGCGATTTTGTCGGCGTATTTGACTGTCTAGTATCCCCGACATAACTATTAACTGTTGTAAAAGGCTTGACAACATAGATATGGTTGATTCAGCGCTATCACAAAATCGACACACAAATACTAATGCTGTATACCGAATCTTAAGTTTTGTTCCGGCTAAACTTGTACTATTTTATTCAATTTTGTACTATTCATATGGTTAACATTAACATTTATCGAGTATATTTTGTTACAAGATCTTGAGAAAAGTGACTACACGAAAGCAATTATGGTAATCTTTACTTTTAGCAAAGACGTAAATCATTTGCAGATCGTGTCAATAAAGTAGAGATACCAGTAGTACGCCATGATCGATATAGATATATACGCGCATTGATTAATCAGTTTTCAAAATTCAAAATTTCGAAAACTATTGCGATGCGCCAAAAACCCATTTAAGCAGTGACATATATTATCAAAAAGAAGATCTGTGCATAATTTCACCTATATCGGAGGTAACAGCTATTCGGAAGTACAGCTGGAATTACTTTTGTCTGTTATGCCAAATCTACGATTAAAATGACATAGGTAGCCGATAGCATAGTGGCAGCACGCGTAGTATAGGCCGAAGATAGGTTGTTCCATATGTCGGTAAAGTATTTTCTTCGAAAGAAATAATGTCAGAAGGTCAGGGAATGACGAATTATGATTTAAAAAAAATCATTGAGGTGGAACTCTTAATTGAGTATTTTCTTTCATTTTGGATTTATTGAATATTCTATCCATTTAGTAGACGTATCATACAAAATGGTACAAATCACTATAAACATCGTCGCAAATTACATGCAACATTTTTATCGATGTATATATTAGGTGTAGTAAAAAGAAATTCATTATTTTTGCATGAAATTGAAGGCAAAAATAATGGATTTCTTTTTACTACACCTAATATATTTTAGTCCTGTTCACTATTAGAATCTTGAGGGAGTTTATTTTTGATACTGTAAAGAAAAATCCATTTTATGAAAACCTTCCATATTATATAGCATTGAACAGTCAACGTATGCTTGCAGGATCGTTGGTTGCGGTTAGCATATGTGTATAATTTATGCAACTACTAAAATATCAATGAGCAGTACTGTAGTTTGAGCAGTAACCATGGCTATAAGATATGCTTGTCCCCTCAGCGAAATATAAAATATGGTTGAAAATATCATACATTTCTCTCAATGTAGTTTGAACTTTTAGCCACGTTTTTCCATTCTTACGCCACCTACGCTGACTAAAACATCGAATAATATTGTCTGACTCGATGAAACACTATCTGAATCACGCAGAGCAGCAATCTCAATATGAAGGGTGCTCATTTTCAATTACCTTTGCGAAATAATTTCAGATGCAGCAAGCTCATCGAGAAGCAAAATTTTGGACCGGGTATCGCTCATCTGAGAATCGAAAACGCGGGTGAGATAAATCTCGGACCACAGGCGATACACTCCCGCGGTCTCCAGCAATTGGAATCGATCACGATCGTCGACACGCAAATAGTGAGACTCGACAGGACCGCGTTCAATGGTACGGATTATCTCTTCGCCGTGAATCTCTCGAGAAACGGCCTCAAAGAGCTCGAACCGGACTACTTCGTCAACAACACGCAGCTTAGTCTCCTAACTATATCCGGACAATTGTTCGGAGATAATTGGTACAACTCGAGAGATTATATATTCGAAACGGCGAGTATAGCTGAATTGGACTTTTCCGATAATTCGATCGTTCGTTTGCCACGTGCGGCTTTTGCGAAAATGCCCAATCTCGCTTTCGTCGATCTCAAGAACAACAGACTGAAATACATTGAAAAATCGATTTTCGAACTGATCGATACACTCGTGGAGCTCGATCTTTCTGGTAATCTATTGAACGAAATTCCCGAGGGTGTGCTCGCCAAGGAACTGCAGTCACTTCGCATCAGCTGTAAGTGTTAACTCTCATCCCTTTTCAATGCTGACCAGTCCCCTTTCGAAGCGTTCCATTCACTTTGGACAATTAAGGCAGTATTCTAGTCTAGAGGCCTAAATTTTGGGCGTTTTCTCAGGTTTGATAAAAAAAAAACAGAAAATACTTTTACTATCCATTTTTTTAAGTCTTTTTATTGATGTTTCACGAACTTAGAAAAAAATGGAGTGCAAAAAAATGAAAACTCAAAAGGCATCGAATTATGGTCGTGAAAAAAAAAGGATTGAGACGGCTGACATGATTCCAAAGCTCACATTTGTCTGAAATAGAAATAAAACCAATTTTCTTTATTAATAAGAATGTCATGAGGGCAGGTACGAAATAGAAAACAAATTTTTTTAATAGCGACTGTCTGAAAAAAGTTATTTTTTCGCCCTATTTTTCGAAAATTAAATTTTTTTATAGTAATAATATTAATTTCGTAATGCCTGAATATATATATATCCCTGAGAGGGATATATATATTCAAGGTCCATACCAAATTTGAAGTCAATCAGTTGACTAGAACACAAGATTTTATGTCAACCAGGTTGAAAAAAATAGTTTCGAAAAAAACGTGTTTGAAGTTTTGAGTACAATTTCAGACAACCTCAACTATCTAAATGGTATAATGGCACGTTATACTTGCTTTATTTTAATCAGCCATTCCTGCCTCGTAAAATGTGCCTTCCACGACTTCGAAATGATGGTTTTTTGAAGCTCGTTCTTCCCTGAGAGCAGTTCTAGCTTCCTTAGAATTTTGATCTTGTCCAATTCGCACCAGTGCGGCTTATTAATCCGACTATATTCAAACAGCTATAACTTTGTAAATATTGGGAGTTTCTAAATTTCCATTTCGGAACATGTTCTCAAGAGCCTATACTTTAAGGAAATGCAAAAAAAAACATCGATTTTTTCAAATTTCCAGACTAGGATACTGCCTCAAATAAAATCACTTTTGTTGCGTTCCATCGATGAATAATTTTTTATCACACGTTCCAACCATTTGATCCATTTGATCCACTTTCCAGCTAACAACTTGACGAGCCTCGCCATACCACAGGGTTCGAAACTAACCAATCTCGACGTTTCGCACAATCGTATCAAGTTCATAACGAAGGAGGATCTCGTCGGTGCTCCGGCGTTGGAAAAATTGACGGTTGCTTCGAACGGTATAAAGAGGATTCATCAGCACGCGTTCTCCGATCTCGAGCAGCTTACCTATCTCGATATAAGCGACAACAAGATAACCTCGCTGAACGAGCATCATTTGCGAGCAAATTCGAGACTCCAGGTTCTCATGATGAACGACAATCCCGCTCTAGGAAAACTTCCGATCTTCAAAACATTCGGCAATGAATACGACACCTATGCGTAATTATGTTTATCCGTTTTTTCTCATTTGTTTTCTCTCGTACATCATTTTCAGCCACTTTCTCTCGCACTCATTCTTTGGCGATGAAAGTTGGCCGAAACAGGAATGCTCAATTGTCCCGATGTTTCAACGATTAAGGCCTTGTATACCTTCGGATGGTCGGAAAAACAAGGCCTCTTTTGGGATTTTTTTTAATACTAAAAAAACAATCAAAATGAGGTTTGGAGGGTTTATTTTACATATCTGTAGGTACTCAAATCAATTTTTTACTTTAAAAAAAATACAAAGTAGCGGCTCAGTGCCCGGTAGGAGGAGAATGCTTTTTTTTTAGAGCCTCCACGGGCGGACTCGTCGGAGACGCACATCCACCCCTGGAACACAAATCAATTTTTTTTGTAATCTACATGAGTTTTGCTATCAAAGTATATGCAATTATTATAAAATATTGATTTCTGCAATTATGGTATCATTTTGAAAAAAAAACGCATTTTCGACTAAACAAACGGCCTTAATTTATTTATAAAAACCGCAATAGTCAATCAATCGTAAAAATCGTGTGTACTTCGCTGGAAAATCTATCTGAGAAGCTAGAGTTGAAATTTAAAGTCAATCAGTTGAAAATTGTAAGATCTACGAGTCCGCCTGATTTTAAAAACATGGCTTCAAGAAAAACGCGTTTAAAGTTTTAGAACCATTTTTCTAGATGAAATCGTTAAGATAGTGCCACTCACAGTAACTTTTGCATATCATTCTTCGGGTGTTTATACATTATATAAGTCAATAAAGAAGAAAATGATTCACTTTTTTTATATATAAGGCCTTAATTTCCCAAAAGAAGCATCAACCGATTTTTCCTCATTAATTTCAATGGCGTTTATCATTCCTTGGAATTACGATCGTTATCAATAGCAAAGACATTACTGGTAGGCTGCATCGTTTCGAGTGCGCAAACTGCGGCCTCGACATACTGATGGAGGGAACATTCGACGCGATGCCAGCTCTGATGAGGCTCAATCTCGCGAGAAATCGTTTGGCGCGTTTGCCCTCTGGTCTTATGAAATCAATGTCGTCGCTGCGAGAACTCGATCTTTCGGACAACTTGATAAACACACTTGAGCCGAAGATGTTCTTCGGTGCGCGCACCCTTTCGAAGCTCAGCCTCGCCGGTAATCCCCTGATGAGTCTTCAAGTAACGCCGTTCCTCCAGACTCCGGGATTGTCGAGACTCGACGTGAGCAGATGTCAGCTGCGAAGAATTTGGAGCGAAGCTAGACAACCCCTCAAATCTCTGAGGCAAGTTTACCCAGCCTTTGACAATCCGCTCGTTCTAATACGAATTGTAATAAACGTTTCCCGATGATAATGAGCTATTATTACCTTCTCACTTTCAAACTATCAGATTCATCTCGGTTCGTGGCAACGAATTGAAACGAATAACTCTCGAGGAACTGAAAACGACGCCGAAGTTGTTGGGTCTCGACGCATCTCACAATCCATTCGCCTGCGACGAGGAATTCAATGCGGCGATACAGTGGCTCGTCGATCACGGTGTCAAGCCTACCGAGGTTTTGGCCTACGTGAACAATTACGGTATGACCGGAAACGATTACGCGGAGTCCGAGGGCGTCGGTCAGTGGACCGATCTTGCGGCAATCGTTTGCGACGACGAGGACGATGGTCCACCGTCGAGAACAATACCCCGCAAACCCACTGACAATGTGCCTAGTTTCGTAGCTTCGAACATCGGCAATGAACTCACCGCCGACGGACTTGCCGATCTCGAGGTAAAAAGACAAAATACCTGATCATCTACACTTTTCTCCTGAGATGCCTTCGACAGAATAAATAAGGATAATACTTTTGATATCTCTTCGGAACAAAAAAAAATGATCATGTTGATTCATATTTTGCAGTTCGTTCACGGACAAAAATTGGACGGCAAGTTGGACGACATCTGGCGCGATCAGTATCAAGAGTACGAGGACGTCAACACGCCCAAGTACGACGAGGACATCGGGATCGTTTATTCGGAGATGGGCTTCACCATTTGGCCAATACTCACCATCATTCTCATTGTTCTCACACTCATTTTGCTCGTCGCCAAGTTTGCCCAAGTCGTATCCAAGACGAAGGGACGCGGTCCCGTTATAAGGCCACCCATGATGCTTCGCCAAGGTCTCGTTGACAACAAAAATTGCGGCCTCGTTTACAAACCACTTCAGGAAGAGATCGCAACGCCCCACATGCCCAAACGCGGCAGTTTTTATTCCAGCAGCACCTTTCACTACGATAAAATCGTACCTGAGAGCGTCTAAAAAAAAACAAATAAAAATGCACACGCACACGCGAAATTTTCAGAGACCGAATTAAGAAAATAAGCACAAAATACACACGAGCAAAATGCCTCGTTTTTCTTACGAGTTTCGATTTTCACTCAAGACTAGAATCGCTTTGGGCAAACTAAACGATATTGCTTCCAACGCGAAATTGAATATTACTTTTTTTTGTTGTTACATTCGTACGCACGCAAAACGAGCCTGCAATACGAATTCACAATTTTGTCGACGAATTTATAATAAAAGGAAATAGGCACGTCGCGATTAAATTATTGTTTAAGGCAGGTTAAATCGACACGCGGTCTTCCAAGAGCGAATCATATATTTTACAATCAAGTCTCGCGTCCACAAGAATATTTTTTAACAATCATCAGAGACTCTGTACTTTTTTTTTTCTATTCGTTCCTTTCTCTTCTTTTTTCTCATCGTTTTCGATCTTGTTTACAACGGAACGATGTGTCAATCGCGGTAACTTAATATCTTTATGTATTAAATTAATCGATCGATAATTTAAGCTCTTTTCTAGCGCCTAGGTATACAAACTGCGAGAATTAAAAACGAAGGAACATCTCTATCTAAAATCGCTCGCGAAGCGAGGAGGAAGTTTCTTTTTTTATCACTCGACAATGAGGAGAGCCATATTATTCTTTACATACAATATGCAGTCTTTAAACTCGTAGGAAAAAAAAATAAAAATAAACGAATCGTTGTTGCAAAAATCTTTTTGCTGGTAAGAACAAATTACTTTTAAGCTGGTGAAAAAATCAATGTGGCTTAAAATCTGCAAAATTCATACGTAAAATGAAGAACATTGTGTGTTGCGATAATTGTACACTTTCGATTATAATTCATATTGTGAAGAAAGAAATGTAGGTAAAAAATGGGCACAATTTCCGGTTTTTATACACACTTACTCGTAGATATTTCAGCAGATGAAATCCACAAATTTTCTAACTCCACCGAGGAAAAACGTTTTCTGAAGAAAAAAAACCGCAATTTTCGCTCATGGTCCAGGGTGTTGCGTCTACTTAAAATATGTGTATGTGTACCTTAAACTACGCGTAAGATCGTAAATCATAGTCGTACGGTATTACAAGATTTACGATCGTCGATGTGAAACAAAAATCGACTTTTTCGTTTTATTTGCCCGATGTATTAGCGTTACGATCGTAAAATTTGCCCTAATTTCGAGAGGATGCATAAAATAAATGCGCGTTGATCGAACGGATCTTGCAGATAAGGTGTACGGTATTCATGCTATCCGCTGTAAATAATATATAACAATTTTAATAAAAATATCAGATTCAAAACAGTGTTTGCTTTATTGCGAAAAGAAATATGGAAATTCCCTTATTAATCGTCGATTATATTATTACATTGGCATTTCAGTAGCCTGGCATTTTAATATTAAAAGCGTATTTATGAAAAACATCGTGTCGACATTTTCTACCAGTTAAAATTGGATTTCTCAAGGTATTCTGGATTAATTGATCAAAACAAGTTGCGATCACAGCGAACGGTGTTTTTCGATCCCACTGTTCACAAAGGCCTTCAACGATATCTCTCTCGAGCAAATACTCGATCCTGATCGTCTAAGTGCTCGAGCTTGTTTTTCACGTAACCTATTTTTTGTTGCCTTTTTTTTTGCATTCACGTAGCGGCAACAGGCTTCATTGAAATATGAATAATCTCGATGTATCGAAGAAGAAAAAAAATGGAGTACTTATTTAATTTTCGAGCTTTTCGACGATTGTCCCCTCGAAAAACGCGAAGAACGACGTAAAAAAAAAAATGGGAGGAGCATCGCGTGATACGCTCCTGGAAATAATTTGTGAAGCTCTGGCGAGACGAGTGTCGACAAACAATTTCAACGTCATCGCGGTGATACGAAGCTCTTAAGGTGGAGGGGGAACCAGTTGCTCGGGACGAGTTCACGAGTTCCAAAGAGCTCTGCCTCGTACGCGTAACTACCAGAGGCGCTCAGTGCACAATTTTTACTCTCAAAGTTTTCCGTCCCACTAGATCCAGCGTGCTCATACTATCGTGTGGAATTTTTTAAAAATATTTTCCAAAATATGTTGCCCAGAAGACGTGCTCTTGACTTACTACAAGTCATCTCCTCGCAATCGTAAGTTTCCTCATATTCACATATGCTCGTCAAAGCAAAATGAACAAATAACATTCTCAAAACAAAATTATTCACTCTTTTTTTTTGTTTAAAGATATCCTTTTACGAAATCGTCTCTACGCAAAATATTTTATTAAGCAAAAACAGAATTTTGATTAGACATTGATCAAATTAATATTTTATCGTTAGTTATGAAATTTTTTAATTTTAAATAAAAAATAATTTCAAACGCGCCCCCATATTTTAATATACCTTTCGTAATTCTCATTGAAATTATTTACGTACAATGATATTAGAGGTCATAGTTTTTATCCGATACAAAAAATGTTTTTGTAGCCATGAATTTTAAAGATAACAATTTTTATTTATTCAGTTGCCGATGTCCCGCGCATGGAAATCCCGGTGCATCGAACAGCACAGCGACGACATCTACGCCCACGAACGAATACGCATTCGAGGTAAAAAAAAAAAAAAGAGCTAATGAATCATAGATGGACGAGCCCACGAAAAATCGACACTTATCTACGGCGGAGAAACGATTTTATTAGCACGCAAAGAGAAAAAGATACATGGTCGATTGCGTAAGGCGATATCTCGACTTTGGTTCGATGTGAGCAATGAAAGAATTGAGAAATTTTTCGTATTAATGACGAGAGAAACTTTCCTCATTATTCGCGATACGGTCAAAATTATTCGACTATCATTGCAGCTGTCGCAATCAGTATCTGGACACATATAGACCCTCGGACTTGTCGTATTGCAGATAAGATATTTTTGCAATCGTTTTTTATCCCGCATAATTACGGTATAAGAAATGTCAATTACGCACGACAATCAGCCACAGTGCATACTCACAGAAGATCTCGCCGATGAATGCCAAAGGATACTGGACTTTTTTCCCATAGAAATGTACACAAGTCGAATTAATTCTGGACACTTAAGGAAATTTTGAAAAGCCCCCTTTTGTAATTTGTTTACTAAAAAAATGTTAACATTTACGAAACTAATCATGTACAAATATTAAGTAGAAACATTATAGATTAAAATAAAAAATATTACAGTATTATTTCGGCGTAACAGAATATACATTTTTTTGCGTAAATATTTTTAAAAAAGCTATTTTTTATTAAATGTTTCCAGAATTAATTCCACTAGTGAGCAATAAGAATTCAAATCGTGAATCTGTAGAACAAGAGCTCGAAGTTGTCCATTAAACACTTACCATATTGTTCTGCCATTTCTTGTGATAAAAAAAAAAAGTCTCCTTTTTTAGATGGCTTGTTCAACAGTCCGATACGGTATCGGTGTTACACGAGAGCTTGGTATGGACCTTCAAAATATGGGAGCGAAAAGGACTTGTCTGATGACCGATCCCCATCTTGCGACTCTCGCTCCTGTTAAAACTGCAATAGACAGTCTGGTGAAGCATGGTATCAATTTCGACGTTTACGATCGGGTTAGGGTCGAACCTACCGAGGCCAGTCTTCAGGATTCCATCGAATTCGCGAAAAAAGGAAATTACGATGCATTCGTTGCGGTATGTTAGAACGGACGTTGATCATACGTCGCGAAAGGATAATTAGGTATCCACATTGGACATATAATAGAGAGTATTGTTAACGGATTATACACCTAGCTTATGGCCGGAAAAAAGAAGAATTTTCGTGATTTTTTTCAGGGAAAACGTGTGCAGGTTAAAAAAAAATCTTACATTAAAGGGTATGATTTTAAGTATTTTTTGCAATTATTGTATTGAAAAAATATTTATAAATGTGGTAGATACAATGGTTTGTGGAGACTGCCGTTCAAAAAACATCCTTCGCGGTGATCGCTGCTGCTCGGAAACAAATCATCCAACATAAAAAAAATAAGGGCATTTAATTTTTGCATAAAATTATCTAATGCTTGGACCAAAGATTTAATAGAATATTGATTTTTGAAAAAATGGCCGCAATCCAAAGTGAAAGTATCGATTTTCAGTGAAAAACGCTCTATTTTCGTTGATAAAAAAAATCTATGCATTGAAAAAAAAATACCTTCGTTCAAGCACTGCTATGTCATATGTAAAAAAAGCTTGTAAAATTTTAAGTTGATCGGGGCACTGATTTTTGAGGTATCGTCGTCATTGATTTTGAAAAAGCCATACTTTAAGAACAACGCGTTTAAAGTTCGCCGATTCGAGAGACCTATACCTATAAACGCTCATAACTCCCTCAATTTAGAACGAAACGAAATAAAATTAACAGAGAAAAGTTATATTTATTTTGTTCAAATAAAAATTTAAACTTAACATTGAATCTATTTTATTAAAATAAAAATTAAAGTTAACGTTCATTTTGAAATGTTATATTTTGACAACCCGTCGAAAAGCAAATATCGATATTTAAAAAAATTTCAACTAGGTGTAAGCCCTTGATAAAGCTCATCGGATATTTTTCCAAATCAGATACCATTTTCAAGACCCTTCTCTCGTCCAAACGTTAACTGACCTTTCCTCAATTTACAAAAAGAAATACGTGACTCGACTGCGTGTCTTTTTTTTTCATCAGGTTGGCGGTGGTTCGGTAATGGACACGTGCAAAGCGGCGAATCTTTATTCGTGCGATCCCGAGGCCGATTTCCTCGACTACGTAAACGCTCCGATCGGCAAGGGTAAGCCGATTTTGGTTGACTTGAAGCCACTGTTGGCTGTGCCAACAACTTCCGGTACCGGTTCCGAGACAACGGGCGTATCGATATTTGATTATAGACCGCTGAAGGCTAAAACCGGCATAGCCAATCGAGCTCTCAGACCGACCCTCGGGATCGTCGATCCTCTTCATACTCTCTCGTTGCCCGAGAGGGTCTGCGCTTACTCGGGTTTCGATGTACTGTGCCACGCACTCGAGTCCTTTACCGCGATAAATTACACTCAAAGAACTCCTTGCCCGCAAAATCCGATCCTTAGACCGGCTTATCAAGGCAGCAATCCCGTGAGTGACGTATGGGCGAGATACGCGCTTCAAGTAATGAGGAAATATTTCGAGAGGGCGGTCTACAACAAGGACGATCTCGAAGCCCGTAGCCATATGCATCTTGCTAGCACCATGGCTGGTGTCGGTTTTGGCAATGCTGGTGTACATCTTTGTCATGGTCTCTCCTATCCGATCAGTGGCAACGTTCGAGCTTTTCAACCCGAGGTACGTTCCACTTCCTTCCTTATAATAAACATCTCGTGCAGAAACTTGTCCCCAGATCCTACCACACCCCTATAAGGATTTCATAGGAACGCCGCAGGTAGGGAGTCCACATTGGAATCTAAGTGGATTCCGACCTATTTCTCGATCGACGTCGTTTGAGAATTTTTTATTTGAAATTCGAAACCAGAATTTGTTGGATCTCGCTAAAAAATATATTTTAAATTTAAAAAATTCATTATCATCCGATCGAATGATCACGTTTCAAGGAGCGCTTAAAATTCTCAGTCTATCTGCACAGACAACATTTTTTCAGAGAATATTGACGATGTTGGAGTTTGCATCGTTGAAATGGAACGAACATTTTGTTTTCTTCATTTCCTTTATAATCCAAAATCTTTTCTTGCTAATTTAAACTATAGATCTCTGATGTTATCTCTGATAAGAATGCTGAAAAACGTTTGAGTGGCTTCCGTAGCCCAAGTTTGGCAAAAGAAAAATTGGAGTACAAAACTTTCGTTGCGTTTCAATGGTGCAAACGTCAAGATCATGAATAATAACGATCGTACTGTAATTAAAAAAGAATTAAAAACTATATTATTGTCGAATGTCTAGGGCTACAGCGACGACCATCCGATCGTACCTCACGGTCTTTCGGTCGTCATTTCGGCACCAGCTGTCTTCTCGTTCACCGGAGCTGCATGCCCCGAGAGACATCTCGAAGCTGCCGAACTGTTGGGTGCCGATATCAGCAACGCTAAAAATAACGATGCTGGAAAGATTCTTGCCGACACAGTTAGGCGTTACATGCAAGTTATGAAGGTCGAGAACGGCCTTGCTGAGCTGGGATTCAAGAAGGATGATATTCCAACACTGGTGTCGGGAACTTTGCCTCAGGTAAGAATTCATTCGTCAAAATATTCCTAAATGTTACGTGAATTAAAAAAATTGTCTTCCATAATGCCTCTTTTTTTTTAAATTCAGCATCGTATCACGAAACTCGCTCCACGTGAACAGTCCGAGGAGGATCTCGCTCAGCTGTTCGAGAATTCATTCTCGATTTATTAAAATTACAAAACAGAATCTATTGAAGGCGAAGGAAACGGATAATTGTAAATATCTTCATACCATTGTTCGACAAATAAATCTTTATTTTATACAATCTCATTAAATTTCCATATAAATTCTCATCGAGATTCGCCTGCAATATCGATTGCTGATAACATTATAATAAACAGTCTACAGAAAACGTACTAATAACACCACTATGATAAACATTATACAAATAACTTAAAAGTAACACGTACGGTGTGAAAAATTCTTCTGATGGCAGTTGAGCATCAGCAATGGGAAATCCTACTTGACGCACAAATTCTAAAAGTATAACAATGGGAAAAAACCTCTGCTAACGAGCGATATCCTAATAGCCGTAAAATAATTCGTAATTATATTATGGACATGCATACGGGAAAGCACAGAGTATCACGACAATAGACATCAACTTAAAAATTACGACTAAAAGCTACGGTAAGAAACTTTCACAATCATCAATCGTATGTACACTTCTTCGAGGATTATAAAACTGGGGTCTTCTGTGCATTGACCTAACGTATATGTACAAATATTAATAATCAATTGCTATTCTTTTGAATTCCAAGGAAATTCTTCGGATTTAGCTGTTAGGCCCGAAAGAGTTCTTAAAATCCAACGTGGAGCAAGTTCATGGCCAGGCGACGACCGCGATGACTCCAGAGAACGTAAGGATGAGACGTTCCTGACACCATCCTGGCATCCCTGAGTGGCGAGGAAAAATCATTTGTACTTGTCTTTCAAATTTACTATTGCTTGGCTTTGGCTTTTTTAGATTTGTTTAGGTTGAACTTGCGAACCTTGTCCTTCGAAAAAATTTACAAGACTGCCACTTAGTTCCTTCAATATTTTATCACCGCTCGGCAATTCGAAAAAAATTCTCTGTGAATCGACATTTTTTTTTTTCATGATTAAGACTCACAGCTGAAAGAACTCGTAGTCGGTGCTGCCTCGGACGGTCGTGTTTTTGGTGTGAAAATCAATGAGATTATAGCGAAAACTGGACTCCCAATGGTCGTAGAACGAGAGATTAGTTTGGGCCTTTATCCAGTTATTGAAACGATGCAAATCTTCCAACTGAGTTCGGTGAGAATTCATGGAGAGATTCGCCAGCGGTGGTATCGTGCATAGAGTTATCGCCGTTCGTGAAAAAGCAAAGTGAACCTCGAGCAGGTCCAACAATTCCTCCATGTTCTCTATCATTTTACTGCTCGAGTGACCCTGTTTATCATCCGATGAAAAAAAAAACGTCACGAAATGCAATTTTAATTATACTGTTGAAACGCAGAAATGCAAACAATAATTATCGAATGTGAAAGGAAAAGAATGATTCTTTTATTCCCCTGAATAAAACAAAAGTGTCTTTTAGCTTTTGGGTGACGTGCTCGAACGTTCTAGAAATTTCATAACAAAAAACTCACTCGGTAAATGTCTTCGGCGCCCAACATAATAACGAGTTTATTCGACATAACACCGACTTTTTTCAACGTTTGGGTGCACTCCTTGATGGTCTGCCCGGACTTGCAGAGGCCACTGTTCAGGGCTGTGCACGCTACGAAACAAATTTACGTAATCTGATAATTGTGTTCGTTATGAATTTAAGAAAAAATGATATCATGAAACAGCTGAAAACTAACGTCCGTTTCTCCAGATGGGCGTGCCGACGTTACGTATCGCCAGTTGCAAAAAGAAGTCGTCGCCTATCAATTGTTTGCCGCTGACTATTGGCTCGCAAACGAGATCCTTCGATCGAATAGCGAGGAAACAACGGATGAGATACGAAAATAAACGAATTATCGACTTGTTAAAGTTTTCCTTTCACGGAGTGCCGTATTTTATGGATGTGTAAGCCATAATGATTCATAAGGGCCCTTCTGAATCGTTAGTAGTAGTAGAGGACGAAAAACTTTTACGAGTATTGCAATCACACGAGATTAGAAAAAGTTTTTTCGTCGACTATTATACGAAATTTTATTGTACGCGGTGTGAAAACGGGGGTTTGACGCACACGAAGAATGCGTAAAACGTCCATAATCGTACCGAGTGGAATAAAATAAGTTGCAATGAATTATATTATACCCAACGTTGGACTGGAATGAAAAGTTTTTCTTCAATATAGTAGATTTAGACATTTTTACATGTTCTCTAAAAAGTGGCGATTACGAAAATTCTTCTGCTAGTCACATTTTTCTAAGTTTTATCATTAATATTTTCTTTAAACATTCGGTGGCCCCCTGTTTTTATTGTCGTTACGGAATCTTCAGAATGTTTACGTGCTTAGAGCAGTTTATATCAGACATGTAGAATTATACAGTATATAAATTATCGGGTAGAAATGTGGTCGGCATGTCATGTCCAGAAAATGCTTCATAAGTTAGACGATTTTTAAAGTCGTAATTTTTTGTTAAAAGTTCGGTAGGTCATCAGCTTGAAATTTTACCAGTACACTGAGATGTATTTTTATTCAATTGTAGACGAAAATCAGTTAATCGTTAAATATTCGGATTCGTGAAAGGACTACCTTAAATCGAACTCACCAATTTTTGAGGTTTTTCTATTATCTTGACCGGATGATTGTATTCATCCTCGAACCAATTGTCAAGATCGCTCATTTCTCGGTTCTCTCCTTGAAATTCGATGAAACGAGAAAAAAAAACGTCAATATGTCCATCAGATTTATCATGTCACGTGAAATATCTCACTGAGATCAATTTTATGACGACATTAACCTTCCTCGCTGCTGGACGCACGATCGTAAATTTGATTCCATCGACGAAGTCGATTTTTTCCCTCCTGTTTCTGTCTCTTGTTCCCTCTACGTCCGCGATTCAGTTGTTTCGCGGCTTTGCGCTTCGAATCGACACCGCTTGATTTTTTCGAATCCGTCTCCAAATGATCGTAAAATTTGTCAAAAATCATTTTTACCCATATTATTTTTATCGACAAGTCCAAATGAAATTACCTTGGTGCAACGAAGCCCGGCGTAAGGGTTCTTTTGTTTGTCGACCATGTCAGCGATGTGGGCAACTTTTGGATCATCGACCATATAAACCAACTGATTTTGGTCGTCACGCTTTTTCACGATTTCCTTCACAACTCCCATATACTCGTAGAGGCTGTTGTAACCGAGACTCAAATAAGGAATGTACATGCCGGTGCATTTGAAAAACTCGTCTGCAAGAAATTGTATTTTTATTTATTTATATTAATTCGAACGATGTTTCTCTCCATTCTCTTTTTCTTTTCTTCTCTGATTTTTACCGTCGAGCTTCTCCTGGGGCACTCCACCCTGATGAGCCACGATGCACGATTTCAAAAGTTTCGTCGTCTCTTCCATATTGTACAGAACTTTAGAAGCAAGCTTTCCTTCGGCCAGAGATCCTAGCTTATGCGAATTCAACGCGCAACTACGAGACCTCGCTCTTGTCAAGTCTCTCAATAACAAAACTCATTAATCCGTTGGCCACGTTATTGATGAAGCGTAAATAGTGTACTATCTGATTACTTACGTTATTATGATTATACTTCTTTCTTGCGATTCCGTGAACGAGAATTCTTCGAATTTTCATCTACTATATTCGGCGTCTGATTACGTGCTATAGCTATTCGAATTATTATGATCACTGTGGTGATCATAATTACTAGAAACAATCATTTCGTTGTAAAAAAAAGTTTGCAAGTTCGTGACTCGTATATTTTTTTCACCTACCTCTGTATATATATTAATTTTACAAAAGTACGAAATTTTTCGTACCGCTTGAATATCAATATTCCTTAATCTTAAAGGAATATTGATATTCCTTAATATCGTAAAGTTTTACAATATCGAAAACCATCGTTCTATTTCATTGTTGTAACGTAGCAATATTCACACGTTATTTGATATGTTGATAATTAATACGAAGCGAGTCGTCAAAATTGGGCCTTTTGAAACAAAAGTACCTTAAATCTGCGAACACACAGTTTGCAATTGTGTCTTGCTACTTCGCCAAACTTCAGAGAACTCTGAAACGTTTTTCTAATTCAGCAAAAAATAAAATAAAAAATCCACGAAGAAATGGCTGCTGTCGGGATCAATGGATTCGGTAGAATTGGTCGAATGTGTCTCAGAGCCTGTCTCGAGAAGGGAGTAGAGGTAATGAATTTTGGAAAATCAGCTAAAACATGATCATCCAAATGATCGATTCCACGAGTGAAATTGATCCAAGTGACGGTTCGATTGATTCGCGTATATCAGGTTAAGCAGATCAACGATCCATTCATTACGACTGAATACATGGCCTACCTATTCAAGTACGACTCCTCGCATGGGCCGTACGGGGAGTTGGTTCAGAGCGAAAACGAAACCATGATAGTCGGTGGTACGAAACATCAACAGTACCTTTTCATTATTATTCATCAATACCTCGGATATACTCGCAAACAGAGCCAAACGAATGCGAAATTTAGAAACCAAAATCACTGTCCAGGAAAAACTAGCACTATCATTCCAACAGATAAAGAGACGGCTTGTTAAGGAGGGAAGTATATATAGAGGACGAAAAATATTCGTTCATTTTGATAATTTTTTTCAGAAAGGAACACAATGTTTTACATTTATGAAACTATAGGTACTATTTATTACATATTTAAACTATTTAAATACTTTTTTTCATTTAAAAAGATTGCAAAATGGCGACGTTGTGGCGTGGTCTTCCAGGGAGGTTGTGGCGACAGTTGTCCGTTTGTGAGAAATTCAACGACTTCAATATTGATCTGAAAAATATGAGCCAAGAATTTTTAGTATTTTAACTTCCAAATGCTTAACTTATAGCTAAAAACCATTTAAGGGGCTATTCTACTGTGATGACTCAACAAATAAGCTATTTATAATATTTTTTTCGACAACTGTTGCATGTATCGGTACAAACTTTTTTTTCGCTTACAGAATAGAAAACAATTTTTTTTATTGTTGCATATAAATGTATATTAATTTAACAATTGATAATCGTGTAAAGGCATGAAAAAGAGTATGTCGCTGGCGTTGGTGATTTGCGCTCTCCAGGTAATCTGAAACAAAAAATTAAAATTACAAAATAACAAAATGGCGTCGTTTTTTGCAAAAGTGTTCGAAAAACACGTTTTTTTCATCATAATTCGGGCGAAATTATAAGTAAAAATTAATATTTTAAAATAATTCTAGTTCGGGCGATAGCGGCACTCATACAGATTAAGAATCTTTTTGAATTTTTTGTTTTAGATTATCTGGAGAGAGCAAATCATCAACGCCAACGACATACTTTTTTTCCATGCCTTTACACGATTATAAATTGTTAAGTAAATATACATTAAAAGAAAGAAAAAAAGTTTGTACCGATACATGCAACAATTTTCAAACAAAAAAATTATTGAAAAGTAGCTTATTTTTTTAGCATTCACAGTAACCTCTTAAAAAGTTGAAAATTAAAAAAATTAAATTTTACACAAAATTTCCGTTCTTTTTTGTAATAAAAAAGTACTTTTTATAAGTGATTGCCATAAACAAGTACGTATAAGTTCATGCTAATATTTTTATTGAGTCGTGTGTACAATTTTAGCACGATCGGTCAACTCTTTGTAAAGTTATGTTGCCCGCAAACATAAAAAATGTAGTTTTAAGAAAAACGTGTTTAAAGTTTCGAATTACGAAAACTCAATGATTCCAGTGACTTACCGGCTAATTTTTATGCCGCTACATGTATTTCCCTCTCTTAAATTCAAACAGACAGGAGGATTGGAACATCGCAAGAGAAGGATCCATCGAAGATAAATTGGAAAGAATGCGGTGTCGTTATAGTGATCGAATCGACCGGAGTTTTTACGACTTTGGAAAAAGCCAGTGTTAGCCCAACTCAAAATCACATCAGTCCTAATATATTTTTACGAAATAAATTATCGGTTATTTTCGAGATATCGATTAATCGTTTTGTAGATGCACATTGTCGGTGGTGCAAGGCGCGTCGTCATAACAGCTCCATCACCGGACGCTCCGATCTTCGTTTACGGCGTCAATCATTCATCGTACAATCCGAGAAGGGATTTCGTAATATCGAGTGCATCGTGCACGACAAATTGTGCCGCACCTATCGTGAAACTGATGAACGATCACTTCGACGTTATCGAGGCTATGATAACGAGCGTGCACGCAACAACGCCGACGCAAAAAACGGTCGATGGACCCACCGGAAAGGCGAGCTATTTATAAATCAACGCATCCCGTGCAAACATCTCGGAGTCTTGCTTCGTGTGCAGAGACAAAGAATTTAAAACAAACGTACATTTGTACGAGTTTTCGAGACAGAAAAATACAGTATTGTGTCGTATACACAGTTATCAAATAATCTCACGAGAAAGTACGCCTAAGAATCCTCCCCGCCGTCCTCTCGACATTAGACCTGTTTTTTTTCAACCGCCACGTGTGTGCCTGGCAGCTGTGGCGTGACGGCAGGGGGTGCATGCAGAACATCATCCCTACATCGACCGGGGCGGCCAAGTGCTTGGCCAAGGTCATTCCCGAACTGAAGGACAAAGTTTCGGCCATTGCTTTCCGTGTACCCGTTCCCAACGTTTCCCTGTGTGACATGACCTTCAGGTGACATTGAAAAATACGAAGACGCCCAATCCTCTTTTATTTTTGCCGAATGCTTCTACGTCTTTTATTTTTTTTTTCTTCACGCTTATACGTTCACACTTCGAAAAATCTTTTCTGGGCGGTCCATATGTTCGTGCAGTAACTAATTGAGGCACGAGCATCCTGGAAAATTATTCTTTGCTCATATGGATCTGCAAAGAGAGGCAAAGAGACGAGGAAAAAGGCCGGAAATTTTTTATCTTCGGAGTTTTTAATTATTTAGTAACTACGAAAATTAAGGGGGGTCTAGGGTTTCATTGATGAACGTTGAAGGTCATGCTTTTTTTTCTATGTAGAAATCGGCGAAGAAACGCCAATAAACTTCGAAGTTAATTAATTAACTTCGATTATTCGGTTACTTATTAACTTTCGATTATTTATTATTCGATTAATTAATTCATTATTCAATCTGCTATATCGTTTTCGAGTTAAAAAAATGTAGACGATTGTATCGACCTGTAAGGTCATTTTAAGGTCAATTACCACAGCCAATACGAAGGCAAAAAAAATGGTCTTGAAATTTGCATCGTTGTAACGCAACCGAAATTTTTATTGATATTTTTATTTCTTTATTTCTATCATTATCGAAAATATTTTTTTGCAACTTTTGGTTATACATTTTTCGTAAAGATTCTCAAAAATGTTTCAGTGATTTTCGTAGCGTGAATGTGTCCAAAAAAATGGGATAATACTAAAAAAAAATCGTTACTTTCCAACGATTCAAACTTCCACGCCATGTAAAAGATATAAGCTGCACCCAACTACACGATTTTTAATAATTTTCAAACGAAACTGTACTAAAGTTCTCTAAATATTTTCAGCCTAAATTATTCTTTTTCTGGGCCGCCCGGATTGGTTTTTCTCGAAAACGACGTGGATGAACTTCTATCGAACTCATCTTCATCTTGAAAGAAATAGGCACCCTTTGATATTTATCGAGAAAAGTCACATTGGTTGATTGATGATTTGGTAATTAATGAAATGCCGTTTATTCAATAGACTCAATAGGCCAACGACTTACGAGGATGTTAAGAGGGTCATGAAGCAAGCATCGATTGCTGAACTCTGCGGTATTCTCCATTACACGGAAGACGATGTTGTTTCGTCAGATTTCAATCACACAACGTACTCTTGCATCTTCGACGCAAAATCCGCAATACCACAAACTAGCACTTTCATAAAAGTGGTCGCTTGGTACGATAAACAATTAAATATTTTATCGTATTACCGTGTGTTCTATGAGTATAGCAAATTCCTGAATTTAATTGAATTTTTACTTTTTCATAAAAGCTTTTTTTGTAATCTACTCCGTATTTATTTCAAGGACATCTCCGGACAAACTTTCTTCAAATTATCACTTTAAGTTACATCCGTTTTCAAATGCTTTTCATCGCGTAATTTCCGTGTCTACTTATTATTGAAAATTGCATTGTCTGACGCAATAATTACGCTACAGGTACGACAACGAGTACGGGTTTGCTCATCGAGTCGTTGACCTCGTGAGACGCATGACCGAAGCCGAAATGGGCGAAGACTTTATCGAACAACCGTTAAAGGTTCAACAAGTTGAGCAAAACATGGAAAAAAAAGAATCCTTGTAAATCCGAGGCTACATCGTCGTCGCGTCTACTTGCCAAATCGCACGTGAGAACGTGGATTGCTCAGCGCGTGACCTTGAAACGCCTCCAGGAATCACGATCTTGTGAATCATACCGCGAGCACGCTGAGCGGCAATTCTTGCTTTTTTTTTTTGACAAACGCTGTCATGCTTGTGCACTACAGCATTGTGGACTATTAAAACTCATATTCCTTCGTGAGTCTTCTATTTACATCGTAATTTTCGTATATCTAAGGGCTTCGCGCATTATCGATCATTCAAAATTCCCGCCAAATGTCGCCGCTCGATAAGCAACGACAGCGCGTGACCAAGCGGCGATGACCGAAGCTCGCCGCCTCGCGTTTCTCGTCGTCCAATCATCGCCGCCTCGTCACGGCGCACACGCGAAGATGGAAGCCGGTTATATTAGCGTCCCGTTGCCCTTCAAATGACACTACTTCCGTGGTTGCCGAAGTGAGAACAGCTCTTTGTCATTCGTTACGTAAGTACTCCAGAAAAAAAAAACAATAAATTCTTGCGGACTCGTTTGTCCTCGTAAAGTCACCGGCAGTGAACCAAAATCAATCGAATTAAATACATTTTTCCGTCTTTTTCTTTTGCAATCACGCAAAGTACGAGCTTGTCCCGTAATTCTCATACCGACTTTAACCCGGCTAATCACGCACGAAAGTCCATGGTCGTATCGTGAATTTCGCATAACCGAATCCAGTGGTGTCGTGAAAATCGATCCCTCTCTCTCGACGTTTTCGCTAACAGTAAAGTTCCCTCTATCGGAGCGATCGATGCGTGCTGAAAAAAAAATCGCAGCCCCGTTACAAGTACGTTACGTGGCAATATTCGTAACTTCGTGCTTCGATTTTCGCAACTTTTTATCTCGACTCGAGTGACAAAGAGAGACTTTATTTTTCCTTAACCCAAGATGCCTACGCGTTCCGTAATACCCTCGGATTTCCATCGTGAAAATGATAAGGATTTTCGTCTTTTTCTGCGCGGCTACTAATTGAGGAGTTTGTATCTTCGTAGATGGAAATGATTCATAAGGATTAGACGTAATGTCATTGATCGTGTCAAATGCATAAGTTTTCTAGGCGTGGCTTTTCGCAGTTTTACAGGGACTGACATTCCTCGAGCGAAAATTTGATCATCGTGATTTTGGTTCGAGACCTTTGAAATAAGAAGAAAAAACAAAAGATAATTAAAGTTTGTCACGACAATGTAAAAAAAAAATGT
The DNA here is from genome assembly GCA_963932345.1 of Ophion ventricosus. Taxonomy (NCBI): domain Eukaryota; kingdom Metazoa; phylum Arthropoda; class Insecta; order Hymenoptera; family Ichneumonidae; genus Ophion; species Ophion ventricosus. The sequence goes on from OZ010712.1 coordinate 26,841,775, forward strand.
ACGTAGCGGGTAGCCCGGACTAGCTTTCGGGTTGAACTTGTGGCGTGTCTGTTTCGCATCACCGCAACATCCAAACATTCGAATTAACGAAAATTCCTGATCCTTCATATAAAAATAAATATCCAAAGATAAATTGTTTCCTCACAAACATCAATATTTTAATTTTCTAATCGAATTATGAGTACATTATCTGCCACATCATTTATTTTTTAAATCAGCTTTGTACAGTATTGTAACGAGATGCACGTAATATCCTGGCGTTCACGCAACAACGATGTCCGAGCCAAGTCGTCTTGCAAATCGCAATTTATTCCGTCCGATTTGATGCACGCCGCGGTAATGCGCGATATAGCAATACATTGTACTCGATGCTGCGAAACACGTCGAGATTGTGTCTCGGCCCGCGCGATATCGACCCGAATCCACTTTTTCTCATCTCGGTCGGGGTCACGTTGGTACTCTTGGCTCTCGTTTCATCGTCGCCTAAGGGGGGTGGGGGGAAGAGGATAAGGGCGGATTGCGTAGCCTCCCTCCCCTTATAACGTATCGGGGTCTGACCTTGATCGACCTCTGGTTCCGACAACGAGCCCCATTTCTACACTGTCCTCCCAAAATTCTATTTACATTGTATGTTCTGGATTTTGGAATTCACGGGAATTTCGTATTTCGCGAATTTGTGAATTGCTCAAACTCGCGGTTCATTCTGATACTCGTAAAAGCGTGGAATGTACCTACAACATGTAATGGAGAATTGAAATTTACAGAAGTATTCATTGCTATGATGTTCGAGTTTCGTTGGAATGACAACGATTTTTTTTCTTCACTTTTATCATTATCCAAAGCCTTTTTTTTGCGAATTGAGGTGATAAATCTCGCATAAGAATGCGTGAAAACGTTTGAGTCGTTTTCATAGCTTAAAACGGCCAAAAGAAAATTGAGAAATTGAAGAGCATTAAATTTTGTTGCATTACAACGATTCGAACTGCAACGCCATTCATTGCTGGATCGGGACTTTAATTAGTAATTTCGTGTAGTAGATTTTTAGCGGTTAAATTTTGCGATAGAATTACGCCGAAATAGCTGTATTCATTCTTTCAATTGAATCTGAATATTGTCTAATGGCAAGTCCAAAATAAATAGTAAGTTCGTGAGATAAGCTTTTCAATCCACTTGCCCTTTCACCGATACCTGTATTTTCTTTTTTCACGTTAGACAGTCGCGTACCCATCCTTTTTTGGACGTTATCACCGTATCTTTATACAGTTCTGTCTCAGGTATACCTTTAAATGTTTTCCTGTCGCAATCCCAAATATAGTTTGTGGATTTCGCTTCATGCAATTCTTTCCATTTAGCGATTGTTTTTGTCATTCCATTTGTTTTCACCTATCCAACTGATCGTTTGTGGTTAGCTTGGAAATTTGTTGTACAGGTTAGGAGCTATTCGGCGTATTCCACCGCATGATGTAATTTACTTCAGTGTTCACAATCGTTGCAATACAAAAATTTTGTAACAAAATCTGATACTTCCGATGAATAATGCTAAGTGAGGGACACTACACCTTAAGGACTTAGGCCACTCTAGGATTTTCCAAAAATCAATTTTTTTAAATTAAAAATGTACCTTAGTATCTATAAAGTTATATTCCAAAAGATTATGGGTATGAAAAATCTCTAAGTACTCGATTTTCGAATTCTAGCGCAACCCCTCTTTATTCATGTCGTCATTTTCTACTAACTTTGAACGCGTTTATCTCAAAACTACATTTTTCAAGTCGGCCGGACTCATAACTCAAACAAATTTCAACCGATTCACTTGAAATTTTAACTGTATATTTAGAATTACATTTTTTGAGGCACTGCGTAGAATTTTCAAAATTATATTGCATAGTTCCTTTTTTATAAACAATTTTCTGAAGATTATCTCATGGCATTTTATACTTTTTGTTTTAGAAATGCGCCATTTCGACAAAAAACAATATATCAAAAAAATCCTACGTACTTCTATAGCTATTCTTATATATAATCGAAAAAACTTTAGTGTTTCACCATAACTCAAAAATTATAGAAGCTGTTGACCTTCCAGAAATAAAGGCGTCATCGGAAAAATGCTGCACAGTCGCCATTTTGACATGTATCGCTGGAAAAAAATAATTTTGTATAGTCAATTACGTGTATAAGAAAACCCTTATTTTGTCATGCGGATTTATTTTATGGTTTCGCTAAAAAAAATCACAAAATATGCCCTTTTTTGGCCTCTAGAGTGGCCTAAGGCCTTAAAGTAAAAAAAAGTTACGTTTTTGGCAAGTTTGATCCCCAGAGACAATTTGATCCACTAGATTTCCATTTTCTTCAGTCGAAATTTTCTTTCGCTGCATTTTTTTGTTTAAAAATCACTTCCGTCGCCTGCTGAATATTTTTTTTTTAAGTCGGTATCCTTAAAATCCATTAATAGAACACATTGAACGACAAGTAGATAAAACTCAACGATTGCCGTTACAGCCGCACAATCAATCATGAGCAAAATTGGAATCAACGGATTCGGACGTATCGGGCGTCTCGTCCTGAGAGCATCGATCGAGCGTGGAGCGACGGTCGTTGCGATAAACGACCCCTTCATCGGTCTCGATTACATGGTCTACATGTTCAAGTACGACTCGACCCATGGTAAATTCAAGGGCGAGGTCAAGGCCGAGGGTGGAAATTTGGTGGTCAACGGTAACACGATTGCCGTCTACAGCGAGCGCGACCCAAAGACGATTCCATGGGCGAAAGCCGGTGCTGAGTACGTCGTTGAGTCCACCGGTGTCTTCACCACCATCGAGAAGGCTTCCGTAAGTTCATCCGCCCTAACAAGCATCCTCACGTACTATACTGGAAATACTCGTGGATATACGTTTTCCGTGTATTTTGAGACTACATCGTTACACTTTTCTTTTTTGCAGGCTCACTTGGAAGGTGGCGCCAAGAAGGTGATAATCTCGGCGCCGTCGGCCGATGCACCGATGTTCGTCGTCGGTGTCAATCTCGAGGCGTACGATCCCAAATTCACCGTAGTCTCGAACGCCTCCTGCACGACCAATTGCTTGGCTCCGTTGGCCAAAGTCATTCACGACAACTTCGAGATCGTCGAGGGCCTGATGACGACCGTTCACGCAACAACAGCCACCCAGAAAACCGTTGACGGACCTTCCGGCAAGGTACACTAGAACGATATATGGCCTCCCTTGTTAACCTTTTCGAAAGATCAAAATGACCAACTGTTATCGTATCTCGACAGCTGTGGCGTGACGGACGTGGTGCCGCTCAGAACATCATTCCTGCTTCAACCGGTGCTGCGAAGGCCGTGGGCAAGGTTATTCCCGCGCTCAACGGAAAGCTCACCGGTATGGCTTTCCGTGTTCCGGTCGCCAACGTCTCTGTCGTTGATCTGACGGTGCGCCTTGGAAAGCCCGCTACCTACGACGCAATCAAGGCCAAGGTCAAGGAGGCCGCTACCGCCGGTCCCCTCGCCGGTATTCTCGGCTACACCGAGGACCAAGTTGTTTCGTCCGATTTCATCGGTGACACCCGCTCGAGCATCTTCGACGCTCAGGCCGGTATTCCACTGAACGATCAGTTCGTCAAGCTGATCTCTTGGTACGATAACGAGTTCGGCTACTCAAGCAGAGTCATCGATCTCATCAAGTTCATGCAAAGCAAGGATTAGAAAAAGCGAAGAACACGATTGAGGATCCTTCCCCGGTGGATCGATCGCTGAGATACATACATATGTATCTAGATATATATATATATATATATATATATATATATCTATGTATGTATGTGGGGGTGTGTATACACAAATATTCGTATGCGTGCATATCGCCGCGCACAGATCTGTACGGACATTGTTCTACAATTGAAACCTTCACGACTAGAAAAGTACGTAGCTGCAAGAGCGAGTTGGGATTTACGCGGAGGCAAGATTCTTTTTCCTCCTGATGTTAGACTACGAATGCAGATCTTGAGCATCGAGTAAATCGATCCTCACGAATCTGGTAATATTGTTGGGTCACAAAAAATTCAGACATTGCGATACGCCGGATCAGCCTCAGGATACTATCGCGCATCCCAATGTATAAAAACTAAGGACCTATCCAAAGAATTTGAATGAAAAATTACCTGGGAAAAAGAGCTTTCGCGTGAAAAACTTTTCGGAAACATCTGTCCACAATCATCATGTCGAATCTGTCACGCGTAATCCAAGCGCAGAAAATCACTAACTCCACCGCGTCGAAGATTACACAATATATATTTATATATGTGTGTGTGTTTGTGTTATGTTTAACATCCATTATTCATTAAAAACGTCCCTGTACGAGTTGGATTGACAAAAAAAAAATCTTTTCTCATGGGTCGATCGTTAATATTATTTTTCATTCGCAGAGCATCAACGTCAATAAAAGTTGTTACATCCCTTAGTCGACGAATTTTCATTTATCCCGAAATCTCCTCGAATACATGTGCGATTTACGTAGCGAGATTGCAGCTATTATAGAATACAATCCGATACGATAGCACTGCCGCGAAACATCGAAAACTTGGATCGAATGGAAATAAAATTTTGAAATGGATGGTTATATGTGTGTGTTATAATGGAGGGTTATATATATATATAATTATTAAATATTCGACTAGTATGGTTGTTTAATGGCGTTGAAGTTTACATCGATGGAATGCAACGAGATTTTTTTTCTTTCACTTTCCCAAATTTCCTCACAAACATATGTTAGGATTCTTTAGCGATCTACAATAAATTTGCAAAATATGACTGGATAATAATGGAAATAAGAAGTTGAAAAGAATTTCCGATGCATTTCAACGATACAAACTTCAACCCAATATTGTTTCATAGTATAATTATTGCCAGGGTATACAAAAAGGATTTATTGATTTGTAGAAGTTTATCGGTGTTTCGCTCCGGCCAAATGTATTAATTGAGAGGAAGACTGAAACATGCACATTCCTCTGTTAAAACTTTAGAATACTACATTTCTCTCACTTGAAATTCTAAAAGAACAACGTGCTTTCCAATTTTAATTACGTCAATATTCAAATTTTCCTTCGTTTCTTTGGCAGTCGTTTATTCCGCACCGCAGTAAGATATGAGACAAAGCTCTTGATAAGGTTATACTGTCTATTAATTCGAGGCGAATAAATATAGTGTACATCAATACACCGGCATTTATAGAATCAGAAAAATAACAGCGACAATTTGTTTTCTTTTAATTGTTTATATTTTACGCATCTTGAGGAATTTCTGCAATATCCAATCAACCTTACGATGGAAAATTATCAGTTGGGAGTGGAAAATAGGGGTTTCGTGATCACCGGTGTTAACCGATGATTTTTAAAATAACAAGAATTATGTCGCAAATTATGGCACAGACTATCTTTTTAATAGTGATTTAACGCAAAATTATTATCGTACACATGATTCAAGGATAGCTGATAGTTTAATGACATTGGGACGAACCGTTGAATGGAAAGCCCAAAATTCATTAGCGAACGAACGAAAATCACATTCCGGTGCTACATTACGAACACACCTTTCTATCTTTTTTTTTTCGTTTTGTTCTATAATTTATTACAGTTTTCATGATCAGTCGACTCCCGCGTTCTCCCTTTCGCTCTCGCTCCTATTCATCGTTCAAGTTACTCGAGATAGGTTAATGAAGCATAAACCGAAAGAACAGATCGAAAAAGGAAACGGAGAAATTGGCTGCCGCTTTCTCCTCGAAGTGATAGTGTGATTCTATATAATTCGACAGCCTCTGGGGCACGTTTTTTGTCCCAGTGAGATGAAATCCTCGTACACTAATTATATAATTATTTACACATGGCGCTAACGCAACTAAAAATATACATTTTTATAGTTATACGAGATATATATAAACGATAAAGCTTTTTTTGTTGTCCTCCAATTGTTTTTCGTTAGTATTAAGGACGTGCTGGCTCTGTACAGATCATCAGAGCTAGGATTGTATTTGAAAAAAAAAACGACCAATAATTATGAACGCCCATCCTCATAGTGCAATTTATAAGAGTTGTCCGAACGTTGAACTTTCGGCTGTGATTTGACTAAACCGAATCACGGATAAAGGTTTAGATATTACTGTACGAGCCATTACAACCTTAATGACCGTTTACAAACGCGAAAAAGTCGTGCCGTTCTGCAGAATAATGTACACAGCCGATTGTACATTAATGTTGCACGGTCTCCATATGCTCGCGAAGAATTAAATTTGATTATATTGCAAATACGAAAATACATTTTGGCTTCGATTGGATTGTGTATTCTTCTTCTTTTTTTAGTCGACAGTGCTAAGCCACAGTTTCGATAGAGTTTCATCATCGTGTAACGTATTATATTTCTTGTAAATTACAACGATCGTTATGCTCTATCTCTCTTATTTTTTCCTCTCTATCTCTTTCTCTCTCTCTCTCTCTCTCTCTCTCTCGCTCTCTCTCTCCCTCTTTCTCGTCTATGTTCTTCGACGCCCAGCGTGCATAAATAACTTTTAAGGGAGGAGGGGACAAATAGTTGACAATACAAGCTCTTTGCGAACACAGTGATTAGCAGTGGCGGTGAGGATTAGTTTTCCAAGGACAGTGCGAGGACAATCAGTTGTCTCGCACCAGAACAAATTATTTATAACGGAAGTCGCATCGACGGGACTAATTTTTTGGGAAAATACCGCTTTTTACGGGATTTGCTCGACGTTTAAATCTCGAAAATATTCCATTTGCTCATCATACTTTATCACAAAAACAAAAGTTACAGCGAAAATATAAATGAAGTGATTGTTCGAATCGATTTACCGATCTTTCGAGAAAATAATCAGTTCAGTATGAAAGACGTTCGAGACGAGTTCTATTTTTATAGAGGATGCATCTGCTCCAACCATTTTTGAACTTTCATCTGAATATTAATCCCCCTATAACTTCATTCGACTAAATTAAAGAGGAGTGCAAAGTCTTAACTCATAGAAATAAAACTCAGTGTTGAACTAAATATATTAATTCAAAGTTTTCCGACCGGAAATAGACTCTGTGGTTTCAACACCGCGTCGCTCCAAATGTCACAAATTTGAAGACGTTTAATTTTCTTCGGAATCATTCTGCGCTTAAGGAACGTGAGTACCGTGACGAGGCGACAAATAATCTAATTTTCAAATCTCATTTGTTAAAAAACTAAACAACCATTTTATAGTTTTGCACTAGATTCAAGTGTATCCTAAAAAGTAAAAAGCGATTATATTGAAAAAACGCTGTAAATATTGTTGTGAAAGGCCACCGAACTGCTGATCTTTTTCTTTTAACGAAGCCATTTTTTAATTTTCCGAAATTTTTTTATAATAAAATTGAGAAAAAAAAATTACACGAAAAAATATCTTTATCGAACTCTGTTATTATGCCAATTTTCGAAAAATTGAAAAATTACTATGTTAACATTTAGTTATAAAAATGTATTTAATTAAAAGAAATAGTTTCTTGTTTCGGAGAATACAAAAGGGGGTCACGAGGTGCGCCGTTTGGGCCTCTGAAGAAAAAGGGCGAGCCACTCAGCGCTCCGTCATCGCGATATTGATGATGATGTTTTAATTATTGCAATCGTTTAGTTTTTTTTACTTTTTAATATATAGTTAAATACAATGCAACCCCGCAAATTGATTGGTTGTTTAGTTTTTTTTTTTTACAAACCCCATCAGATAATGTGATACTTTTTGAGCCATCATCGTAGGTTTTTTATTCCACTGGTTCAAATGCATTGCTATCAGATGGCAATAATAATTTCTGAAAAATCACCGAGTCGTACTTCCAATAGAAACTATAACTGAAGGGAGCAATTTTATCTACCGAATTACATCTATTTCATTTTTTCCCATACACTGGTATAGCATACGAGAAAAAGTTTGAAAAATGTATTGCAGAAAATTCACATGGAGGCGTGGACCCCTCCATGGAATGCTGCTGTTACTTGAAAAAATGCGCTCTAAAAATTACATTTTTCGTTGGATAGCAGTAAATTTGATCGGTTAATCAGCTTCCCTATTTAATACTGAGAAAACATGTTAATTTAAAAAAACAGCATTCTTACTATCAAGCTCAAATAAAGTTTCGGAAACTTGTCATTGTTCTTTTTTAGATCCACATGGATTTCAGTAATTGAAAGCGGTACTTTCTTAACGCATCGATTTCGTCGAGCAGCAAGATGTATAGGCATTTTCGCACGAATCAACGTATTCTTGGCGAGAAGGACAACAAGGGTGTGACAAACGGCGAAGTGAAATCATTACTGGACAAAAGTGAGACAAACGTATAATCGAATTTGTCGGATCAGGTTATGAGCAATAATTTGGTTCGAAGATCGATTCTTTCCTGAAGTGCTCCGGCCAATTCGCGGGTCAATTCCTCGCAAACTAGACGCAATTCCGAATTCTTGTCGCGCAATTCCTGCAGCGTCAATGCTCTTTCCTCCTCGGCGTCGTCTTTCGGGATGTCCTCCCCGCCCTCACCGCGCTCTGAAAGAAACGTTGATTATTGAAGTAACTAACTGCGTGGGAAGTCAAACAATATTTTTTCGAACGTTTGCAGAGGCGCATATTATGGAGTAATGCAATAGTGTGACTTCAATTATTCCATCGAGAATCAAAATCGCATATTCTTCGTTGTTAAAGGAGAACACCAGTCCGGAGAGAAGGAAAAAAATGACATTTTAGATTTAAAACATACTTCCGAGTCTCAAAAAAGATAGAACTGGCAACGAAAGTTTGTCATTTAACTGTTAAATGTTCACTATCAGACTCAAAATAATGCGACGCAAGACTTTAGACGCGTTGGTCCCGAAGCAACGATTTTCAAAATAGCTTGCAGCATAACTTGACCAAAGTTGCTCCGATTCCCTTCGAATTCGCACAGTTTCTTCTACACTAAATCCTCCATGCAAAAAACGTTAAGATTTTTCGATTTTTTGAATGCTTCGCTTATTGTGTTTTTTCCCATGATTTATGTGTTTCTAAAAATGTTTTTTTTTTCAAATAGTTCCTATTCTTATAAAAAAAAACAATATTTAAAAAATGCGTTACGTACTGCTCTAACTATGTCGTGCCGATTATGAAAATATTTGTTTCTTTTGTTCGCGGATAATTTTTTTAACGCTTTCATACACATGTGCATCAAGAAATATCCAATAAAGTTCTTCCAATACATGTTTGATGTACTTTTTCAAGCATCAAGAGTTCTCAAAGTTACACCTATTTTACGGGCCTCTGAAGTAGCGTTTCTCCTTCACGAAGTTTCTTGAGTGACGAGGAGCAACAAGTAACTTCCTTTCCCGATAGTCTATGGACTCGAGTGCAAAGCCGATAAATCATCAAAGTTCTTACTGGGACTGGGTTTTCTGTATATGTGAAAAGCGCCGCAAACACCGGCGAATTGTTGAGACTGGGGTGCATTGTTGACATCGACGTTACTGGGTTGACTCTCGAGGTTGTCTCCCTTCGGCGAAAAGTGTGAAAAATCAGCTACGAAGCCTTGACTCTCGCTCATAGTTCTGTGACCCTCGCCCTCGCTTCTCTGGCCGACCAATTTTCTCGGCGAAGTCTGTGAGTGTGAGAATAAGAATCGATGTAAAATTTTTCGTGCAGAAGATACTCGCTGCGGACATTGTAGAGGAAGAAATCGACAATGCTCACATTTCCGGGCGATACTCGAGGCGGTACGAGGGGTGGAGCGCCGAGGAAATTTTGTCCAATTTTCGCTGTGGGCCCAAGAGGAGAAAGTGAGTGTTTTGGAATAACGCAACATTTTTCAGGAAAAACAAAAACACGCGTGGGTCAACAAAATATGCGAGTATCACAAATCCTCTATAAAGTCAGTAAACAAAACCGAGCTCTATCCCACCTAATTTGTTCAAATCGAGGCTGGAACTTCTCGTGTGACTTCTGTAGGGTCTCGGTGGTGGCGGTGGCGGTGGTTCCTTTTTTGGTGTAACGATAATCGCATCATCGGCTTGAAGGGGCGGTGGTTTCTTTGCGAGTGGCCTCTGTACCAGTGTGACAGCCGAATGTTGTACGTCGTCGTCGACGAGGTTGCCGTTGTTGGTGCTCGCGCCGTTCGCGCTCGAAGCGAGTATAGCCGCCTCGGGTGTCAGTCTCAGTGGTACGGGATGAAGAATCCTTGGATCGCGTTCAACCGCAGCTTTTTGAAAGTCGAAGTTCACGGGTTTGGGACCGGGCGAGGTGAGAGAACCGCTCGTGCCGGTTGGCGAGTCGACGAATTTCGTCCATTCCTTGCTCTTCTCGGAAGTAACTTTATCCGGTGAACAGGTGAGAACAGTTGCGGTTGGCAGAACCGCGACGGGCAGTGGAACCGATGCGGGGGCGGTCGTCGGGATTAAAGACAGGGACGTTGGTAACGCGTCCGGCAGTGGTACGTGATTCCGTCGTAGCACCACGAGATGCATAGCGACGTAAAACTCCTGAAGACTCAGCGCACCGTCTCTCGTTACATCCGCCAATTGCCATATGCGTCGCAACTCGGCCACGGGTAAACGCGATTTCTCGAAAAACGTACGTGCCACCGTACCCGCCAAGAGGCCCTCGAGATCCGGCTGCAATTGAGCGAATTGAGCGGCATAGTATTCACGCTGCTCGTCGCTTATTATCCAAACTTCTTCAGGTGGAAAAGACGTCCCGTCCCCATCAGCCTCGTCGCTGCTGTGCCTCTCCGAGCTCTCCTCCTCCGTACCCAGAAGCTGCCGCTGCTCCTCCGACACCAAAAGACCTTGCCAACTCCCTGACACGGAATCAAGAATGTTCTCACCCCCCAGTATACCCTCGTTTCTCTCCTGTGTGACGCTGTTAGTCGGTGTTGGCGAATCCGTACTCCCGCCGCCTGTCTCGCGCGGCGATTCCGCCTCGCTCTCGCTCTCCGTTGTACTCTCTGGCAATCTCGAGCCTGATCTTCCCTTCATATTCTTTGTCGAATCGAGACTGCGCCTACCCTCCTCGTCCTCGGACGAAGACCACGTGAATCTCGGCAGCGCCGTTATTACTTCCAAAGGCGCAGATGACTCGCGCAGTATGTCAACGCCTGCCTGATGAGCTGCTACCAACTTCAGCGCCGCGTAAAATTGCTTTCTGCCTAGATGCGTTGAGCCTTTGGGTCCCGCGCAGATATCAAGAATCTGGGAGAAAAATATCATAGTTTTTTCTTACAAAAAACATGTTGTAATCGAAATTACCATGAAACCTGTTCTGTCCAGTCGAAATTAGTTTTAAGCCTAAGAAACAGAAACAATACTAAACAAGGGTAAGCCGGTTTCTATGGATATGGTTTTTGTTGCGTATACCAAAAATCTCCATTCCAAACTGTATAATAATATGAACATATTGTCTTACATTAATACATCGACAATTAAATAAACAGACCAATTATAAAATTAATAAATAGCTACTGTTCATTTTACCTATCACCTTACACTGTTTTAGCTTATTGTAATAGAAGCAGCACAAGAGAATACATTGAGGATGTATAAGAGATAGAATCTCGGATAAAGATAGCCAAAATTAGAAACTCTTAAAAGTATGTTCTAGAAGTAAAGTACAATCAGTGGTAAAGGCTGGAATATGTAGTGAGAGCTTGAAATTTCAAGTAAAAAGCTTTATTTTTAAAGACTGTTCCACCTGCTGTTGATATTTAAGTTTACAGAGATCGAAGTACTGAGAATGAATATACAGCATGTCACACTTGTTGCTATTTTGGTACCGAGCAACTATTTACAATGTTGCCATACAGGATGTACGGAAGAGCTGAATCAGAAAATAAGCAGAATTTTCTCTCACTTGCAATTAATTAAACTACAATTATGTAGTGGATAAGATTAAAACTCTCCAAAAAGTTTCTTTCGTACATAAATTACCTGCATGAAAAATCTAACGTAACGCATCATTTTTTCTTTATGCTTTTTCTCATTATCTAAGAGTACCAGAACAGCCACACAAAACGCATGCATAACTACCACAAATGTAATTATCATTATTTTTCGAAAGTTCAGCAGATCGGCTTTGAATTTTGCTTTCAGGCTCAGTATGAATAAAGTAATCATTTGTTCAATTTTGATGACCATGGTATCTCTTGTGTAAGGCTCTCATTCTTCTTTGAGATTACCAAGTCCTACTACAAATTATGAAACATAAGACTGACGTGTTATGTTTCATTATTGCATTCCGACTGTGATCCGATTAGAGACTCCACGCTCAATATTTCAAATAATTCAACAGCTCTACCTATGCACAAAAAATGAACAATTTTATTTTTATCACGTATGATTCAAAAAGCGATTGTTCGCGTGTAAGTAAATAAACGAACAAATATACGACGAGCCCGACCTATGCGCCATATAAAGTAAACTTAACCATACTGCTAAAGATCATGGGCTCGAAAGGAAATATAGTTAGATACAGTGCAAGTTCATAAATTGATTGGAAGTGTATTATTTTTACAAACTTTTTTGGGCCATCACTGTATGCTTTATTGCAGTGCTTCAAATAGAAATCGTAATAAAAATCTCATACACTGGAATAGCATACGAGAAAAACTTTGAAAAATGTATTGCACAAAATTGTGTTGAAGCCTCCATGGAAAGCTGCTGGTACGTGAGAAAATGCGTTCTAAAAAATGTTTTTTTTTCGTCGTTTAACAGCAGTAAATTGGATCGTTCAAGCAGGTCCACGATTTGATAAGATGAAAACATGTTAATAAACTAAAGAAGCAGCCTTTTTGCAATAAAATTCAAATCAAGTTTCGGAACTTGTGCCCATAGTAAACCTAACCTTACTGTTAAAGAAAATGGATGAAAAACGAATCGAATGCAACGATGCCAATCCGTGCGTATACCTTGACGGTGACATCGCGAGGTAAGTTGGCCGAGCGTAATAGCTCAGCGGCCTTGACGACCGGAACACTGTCGTTATCAGAGTGCTCACAGCAATAGAGAAATATATCACCGTAGTACCGGTGCTCGGTCTCTGTCAGCTGTAAATTAGCCTCGGTGATGAACTCCCAATTCATTTTCACTTTATTAGGCAGATCGCGACGAATGGTCTTATCCCGATTCGTGAAAAATTTTCCTCGTCGCTTCGTCAACCTTGCCTTTTTCTTTTACACTCACAAATTTGACAAGTGGAACAAGTACAACGCGAGAAAATAAAAAATATAAATCGAACGAACGAACGGATGCGCTCTGTATCGCTCACACCGAGCTCAATTCGTACTCATTTTTTTCCTACGTTCCGCAACACTGGTCCTCTACTTTATGTCGTTACGAATAATCGATTACGCTTAATTTTAATCGCCGACTCGTATTTTAATCCCGGGAGACTCGACGGTCTCTACAACGCTAATGTCAAATAGTCGAACATCGCGAAACTTCTGGATCAAACGTCCGCCATTTTTATATCACGGAGTTTGACACTACCGCGATGGGATGGGATATAATACATATGGATTACATCGTGCGGTACAATCGTCGCTGCGAAGCACCCCCACCCCCCGTATAGCTTAAGCTCTAAACGAAGTCTACCGTATAGCTCACAGGCGTTTTTACATTCATTCATTTTCATTTTGGAATGGAGTCTTTCGCTGTTGTATAGCGATTGTCGTGCATTTTTTTAAAATCATTGATCCATATACGCCGCGGCGCAATTGCTCCTCTCTTGTTCTTCCAATGACAATTCCATTAGACTACACCCGAGAATACATTTATCAGAATTCTCGGATATTTTCGTAAAATACGAAATATGCCGGATAGAGTAACACCGATCAATTTCATTATTGACAACTTGCAGAGACAAGTATAGTTTCGTGTTGAAAATACGTAACAGGTGAAAGTGCAATCGTTATCCGCTTTCGAAGAAAATATATATATTGATGATTAAAACAAAAAAGAATGCGACAATGAGAGCGTGGATATGCATTTTCCGTCTTTAAAAAATCGTCGGCAACTGTTCAAACTTACGTTATGCGATGCAAGGTTTTGTCGTGCTGCTACAACATTTTTGGAATAATGACATATCTTTTATTATGTTCTTTTACATTTTAAAACAATTCCGAGCGCGACCAGCGGTCCAGGCTGAAACTACTCAAGGTAGTAGGAGCATGTTAGGAGGAATGTTATCTCAAAGAATTACACCAACGAGGGAATTCGACGAATCATGCCGGTACAGTGAACACGCAACGTATCGACGATACGAAAACGATATGGAAGTGAAAGATTGTACTGCTTTTGCCTCATCCAGCCGCGATCCGCGAACGCTTAACCTCAAACCTTGAATAATGCGTACTCTGACAGCTGAGTAAATGTGAACGCGCGTGACTCAGTGTTGGAATTTAAAAAAAAAACACCGAAGAAACGAAAAATAGGCAAGCCAAGTTGCACCCAGTTGCATGGAAATTTCTTCCGTCGAAATTTTATCCGGTACGATTGTTACACATTTTATTAACGTGATTCGTCCCCATCGGAAGTCATTACTCATTTATTTCGTTCCAGGTGGTTGAATACATTGCAACGAGTCATTCGTGAGCACACGATTATTTCGACTCGATCAACAGCTTGAATACATCGCGATGAATATGATAACGAATTGAAAGGTGGTAAAACATCTACTGCATAGGACAACGATTGAATCTTCACAGAGCGTGGAAATACAGATTCAAGCTCTGCGAGAGAAAACAATGAGAAGCGAACCAACATTAGAACATCACGAAATACTCTACAGAATTGGAACTTGATAAGAATAAGTTCTGGTGCAAGGGCGACAAGTGAGACACGAGGTGGCAAAATGAACAACATATCGGGACAATTCCGCAAGACCACCTGGGATCCATTTCTCATAATATCCCAAATAGTGGCTGTCCAGTCGGTCATGTATTTTTGCCTGGGAACTTGGATATGGTTAATCGCTACGACACTCGGCTACACAAAATCACTTGATTACGCCTTTCAGTACAAAGAGATACACGTACGAGACTTCGGCGGGCGTCTAGTCATAGCGATATTTGTAATGAATTCGTTGATAGGCGCGCTGGCGCTTTGGTGGCTGGTACAGAGAACCAAGCAGTGCATGGATTTTGCCTGCACTGCTCATCTTGTGCACCTGTTCTGCTGTTGGTCGTACAATTCAAGTTTTCCAACAACCTTCAGCTGGTGGTGTCTCAACATCGTTTCCTTGAGTATAATGTGCGTGTGCGGCGAATTCTTATGTATGAGAACCGAGCTCAAGGCGATACCGCTGGGAATGAATAGCCAGAAGACAGCCTTGTAACGAAAGACTAAACAAAGCAAATAATGTAGGAGCATTGGTCAGCGATGAATTAATTTATTAAGAATCAAGGGATGTTGTGTGAGAGAGAGAGAGAGAGAGAAAGAGAGGGAGTTCAATACACTTTTCTTAGTTATTCGCGAGTGTTTTTTTCTTCAATGCAGCGATTTCCCATATTGTTTAATTTCAAACGAGAAACAGCTGTCGCTGAACGAATCGAGATGTTTTTTTTAAACATTTAATTATTTCCACGGAAAAAATGGTGGACTAATTGTTACGATTCGACTAGTGGTTGAAGATCCGGAGTTAATGGTGATGATCCTCTTTGTGGAAACGCAAGCCGCAATAACCGCAGCTGTGATTGCCAGGCTTATCCTGTGAAATGAAAATAATATACTCAGGTCGTGCGGTAACATTTTTGCCGTTTACATAGAAAAATATACATATATGATCTCTCAATACATCAGTGGTGGCAATGATTGATCAACAGATGTCTATATACATACGAAAACAACTTTTCACCTAATAAATTTGATAAATATCAGATAGCTCTATGAACATCAGAGTGCATGTATAAATTTGGTATCCTCTTGAAACGTATTTCCGTTATCTGAAGACTTATCGTTCCCCTACATGTATTCATTCTTCTAAACACATCTAGCCGTAAGACCCCATATGAGTTTTTCTCTACAGAGATTTGATTTTTTTTCCCAGGACAATGTGAGAACCAATATTGCATCATTGGAATGCAGCAAAAATATATATTTTCTTGTATACCTCTATTTTTTAAGCACATTCAGGTTACGAAAGTTACCGAAACATTTTTGAGAGACCATATTAAACATCTGTAACCAAAAGCTGCAAAATAAATTTTAGATTATAATGAAAATAAAGAAATGAAAAAGTCGAAAATTTTTGTTGGACTCCAACGATGCAAACTTCAACACCATTGATATTGACTCTTCAGCTGTGAACTATAGGGAAAGCCTTTGAATCTTATCAGACTGGTAAATGCTGGGAATAGATATTGATGCATCTTAATAAAGATAATTTGTTCGTTCGTCTATGATAAAGTTTGAAACTCATAAACCAGTGCGATCTACTTTTGATCGTTCTGTAAATGGTCGGGCAAGTTTGAGGATTAGTATCTTTGCGGCTGTTCGTTTCAGGGACGAACATTGAACCGAAACATGAGACGAGCAGTAAAAATAAATTTGTCCGGGTAACCTGAACAAAGCCGTCTGTAACCAGTTGACAATGCGTCTACGCAGCATCAAGTGTTTCAATGTGCATGGTGCTTGGATGTGGCAAACAAGGGTTGCAGGGCTCACCAGATTTATGTAAACTTTGGGATGTCCGAGCGGTCCACCGCCACCATCGCACGAGACAATACGATCCTTGGTCGGTTTAGGTGGCACTTCCGCGATCAAATTGATCGCCCAGTTAGGATTAACTTCCTTTCGACGATTGGTGAATCTGACGAGCTGCTTGTCATTGGGCTCGAATTTCTTGATGAAAAAATGAAAGTGTATAATGATAAGGTAGAATAATCTTGATAAGTTCAACTGACGTAACTGGGCAAAAATGAAATTTTACTGGCGAAAGAATACAAAAAGAAAAAAAAAACGATCGGGAAAAGAATATCGTTACCTGCCCTGTGTGAGTGACTTGTTCTCCAGTATTCCAAAAGGCATTACCACGCACAGCGATGGACAATGGTGTCATTGATTTTTGGCATAATTTACTCGAATTACCGAGCAAACAACAAACATTTCGGCTCGCCATATTCGACAGATTGCGAGGAATAAATAGCGCGATAGAGTCACGTGACATGCACTGTGAGAAGTAGGAGAGAGAAAAGAAAGCACGCAGATTGTAGCTCAGGTCTTGCGTACAGTTTTTCTCTGTCGGTACACGAACGTCTCTGTATCCTGGATGGACGAGGATTTTGTTGTACCAGCGACTGTCTCGTTTAGCGAAGACAATTTTGTAATTCTGATTACGAGCACCAGGTTTGCTGCAATTTAGGAGGTCGTTGAACAAACCCATATTTCGAAATTACATTGAAAAATTCGTAACAGGTACGAACTTTAAATATCGTACGTTTAGTAATGAATGACTTCGTTTTAAAAAACGAGCTGGATAAATTAGCTAATTAATAAAAACTCGTGTTGCAAGTATTGGATTGCACGGAATGTTCGTGCCGGATTTTTGTTACTTGGCATTAGGAATAATCGAATCCTGACTTTCATGCACTCGTCTTTCAAGATCAACATAACGTAACAAATTTTCGAACAGTTTTTTCATACATGATTAAATCTTTTAAAGAAAATACAAAGCTTCAATGTCTTTAGATTTCACTGACGCAGTGCTTGAGGTTTTTCTTTTGCCCTAAACATTATTTATCTATGGGAAATCTCTGAAAACTTCAGCTATCTCTCTAGCACGAGCATGTGCGAGCTTCTGCTTCGCATGAATTAGTTTCAAATCTTTTCAAAGAATTTTACTGGTATCCCCTATATGACATACAATTATGCATCTAATGTAAAGCCACTCGACCAAACAGTCCACATATATAAAGTATGCAAACGCGTTTATACATTTGATTACAATCGTAGCTTTATTCAATTGAATTTGTCTAAACCGCATATTGACTTGCGTCAACATCAGAATACATCGAATTTGTTATTTGTACGGTTTACGATTGTTATTTGTACGGTTTACGTCGATACGAGTTGTATTTTGATTAGATATTATCTAATATATGAGAAAAGTGTTGGAAAATTTGTGAGGTTATGTTGACCTTGTATATGCCCTTAAGCGCAAACAAAGCAGACCGCTCGATAGGGAACGTAAGGTTTCTGTTGCATACAAATGTTTAGATCGGGACGATCATGGTGATCAAACGGATAACCACAAAAAGAACTTTACCAGCAAAGTTTCGGTCCCCGTCATACGAACACGTCGATACCCGTTCGTAAGCCGTGAAGCAGATACTTTCCGGTGACGCATGCGCTCACGTTTCGTAGCCGTCAAGGTAGGACAATATAGTTGAGCCGTCGATCACGTGACCGCCTATCTCCTAATTCGGGAATTGAACGAAAAAAAAAAGAGGATTTATTCCTCACCCGTATTCTTATTCCACCTCTTATCCTCGTATTTTAATGGCGGTCGTTATAAATTCATTCGATTCTTGGTTGACCAAGAAATTACAAGCGTTGAACACGGACGAGAGCGTATTCGGCACGTACATAAAGGGAATATTGGAAGGCGACGAGACAGATGACGAGAAGACCGAAGCCCTCGAAGGCATACTCGCCGGGATAACGGTGAGGACCGTTTGGATTGTGAGGTTAGAATGCACTTGGCGTACGCTGAATCGTATTCGGAACGAAAGCTCCGAATTGACAGAAAATTATACACATTTATTGACACGATGCGTAAAAAAAAAAAATCTGCGAAAATTGCGAATGTTTACGTACACAGATACATAGCGCCAGTTATCCCATTGCTTTCTAAAAAATTGTGCAGCGTGAAGGTTTGTAACGTTTTATCAATTTTCAGGAGGACAATATCACTAAGCATGTAGCCGAGATATTAGCGGCATGGGTAGAGTGCCTACACTCGGACGATCTTGCTGGAGCGTGCGCCCCGACGGAGGACGTCGAAGTGCGACTGGCAAAAATGCTGGAATCGCAGAGTCTACCCACGACAGCTCGCAGAAGCTACACCGACGAGGAGAAACGCATACGCGAAGCCATACTTGCTCAGTACAGCGAAACTGTCGACGAGGAAGGCAGCGATGAGGAGGGCGAAGAAGAGGTCGCCGGAGCAGACGGCGGCATAGAGAAAAACATGAACGCCGCCAATATTGCACAGCAGGAGAAAGGGAAGAGAGAGCAAGCCAAACTTAAGAGCCTTCAGAAAAAAGAAAAGGACAAGGAGGATCGGTAATGTTAACATTTACGTTTATCTATTTGATTGGCTAAAAGTACAAGGTTTAAAGCAGCATACTCAGAATTTCTCTGAATGCCCCCGTGTTGATATACACTACTGTTTGGAAATGTGGGTCCATATTGTGAATTTTCAAGCAGGACGAAAAGTTCCAGGTCTTAGTAACAAATAGGCGCAACAGGATTTTTGTGGTTTTGAACAAAAGAATTAAATTAAAAAAAACAACCTGCATCGCACTTTCTCCCTCATTCTCAGTATTTTTTGTACTCACTAGGTAATCTTGAGCATTTTTCTTTACTTTTTTTCTACCTTCATAAACTCGCGTGTCATTTTTTGGCAAATTGCAATTGAAAATTCGTATCAGGCAGACTAGAGGGGATAGATTTAGGTTGGATCGGATCAAAATTTTTTTTGGGTTTTTTTCTGCAAAGTTATTTAGCCTTTCATAATATAGTGCAGTTTTCCAAAACGCGGCCTCGCTCTCGAGAGATAAAGTTCGATTAAAAAACAAACAGACAAGAGTTTGAAATTAAAAAGAAAAGTTCCAGGAAGTTTCGCCTACTCTTTGTTCGTCAGAAGGCAATTGAATTAGCGGGTCTTAAAAAGCGCTCAGTCAATTAAAAAAAAAAATACTGACATTTATATAAACGTGGGTTCCTCATTGTTTTTTTTTACAGTGAGAAACGGAAGCAACTGAAAGAAGAGAAGAAGGAAAAGCGAAAAACACAGAAAGGTGAAAGAAGGAGGTAGCATCGCCGAGTAACGAAACTTCTTGCAATTAAACGCCCAAGTCTGTGCCGCGTAAGGGCAAAAAAAAGATAAGAAAAACGAGCGTACAATGTCATACAGGCACACATTGTATACGTGTAACGTGTATTTATTTTCGTTCATGTAACGCAAATTCGATCTCTCCGCGACTGTCCCAGGAGAGGAATTCAATTCCCATTATACGTCGACTGTTCTTTTTTTTTCTTCACCTTTTTCTCGTAGCCATAGGGTAGACGTACCGTTCCTCGCTACTTCATTACTCGAATTGTAATTTAGAAAAATAAAATAATTGTCCGTTGTTACAAAGTCGTTGGGTAAATGAATATTTCACGACGTAATTTACAGTGATGGAACATAATACCAGTCATGCAAGAAATTTCAATCACGCGTTCGGGGATTGCTCTCGGAAACGGAACGATCAAAATCGCGCCAATTTGTAATTAATTTCGGGTTTATTTTGGCCCTACTATTTTTGGTACATATATAAGAACATTTTTGTAAAACGATGTCGTCGACCTATTGGAATAATAAATGACGTTACGTCTGGTGTTATTGAACGACGAGCAAACCTCGGGGTAGTTGAAAATGGTACATCTACCCTAAATGTGATCAAGATCCGGATCGTTTTCTTGAGATACACGAGACGTTTTTGCAGCTGGAAACCCAGTCGGATCTCTCACGTAGAGTACACGAGATAAACGTCATACGCGGTCGGCAGTTTTTGAATCCGTGTCATTTTCGCTTTTGCCGGGTTTCATTATTTTTTTCGCATAGTTGTAACGATTTCGAGGGACAACTCTGATAGAGAATTTTCTCTCTCTCTTTGTCTGCCTAGATAGATGATGTTTCTGTATTTAATGCTGATATGTTGAATACATGTTTTCGACTAGCTCCAGCAGAGAATTGCGCTTGTTTTTTCAAGTCTTTCGTCGTTCCCTACTCTCCATCGCTTGAGAAAGAATTAATTATCTGACGCGTCGATTAATGACAAATAATGACAATTATTTCCACGTACAGACGATTCGACATTTTTTTATTATCGAAGTAAAATACATTTCTCGCGTACGAGAATAATAAAAATCGTTTACACAAAAAGATAGCAATGTCCTTCAATAACTGCTGCAAGGATTCGAGGATGGATACAAAAAAACGAAACTAAACGCTACTACGTCATCCGCTATCGATCTTGAGAATTGATGAGTGAAATCGATACACGATTACACGAGAAGAAACTTCTCGCAGGAGACTTCAAAAACCAGATGCAGAAAAATATACGATCAAATAACGAGATTCATTTCTTCTGCTGGATGCTCGTGGCCAAAAACAAACGGCCAATTTCTCCGTGATATCCTCTCGAGTTCGCCATCCAACAAACTGAGGAGGTCGTCAAGGTAACGCACCTCGGTTGTGTCCCGACGCAAGGTGACCGTTGTCTCGATCAAGTCGTCGACCTTACTCTCATTGCACTGAAAATCAATACCGATTGAATTTTTCTGCCCGCGGTAAATATCAAGGATGTATTGGAGTCTTACGCGAATGTCACAGTGGTGATAAAAACTAGATGCATTATTACTTTTTTGTGTTAAGGTTGCATGCAACATTTTGAGTTGATCGACTAACCTGTTGAAAAATTATAATATTTTGAATTTGCAGTTGATTTGCATGCGTTTTTATGGGACGTTCTTTCACTTTTAGATATAATGAGAAGAAGTATATTGGAAAAATGGTACAGACTGTTTTATATTTTTCGCGTGGAAAATTTATGTATCGAAAACACTTTTCGGAAAATTACACAATCATTCACTACATAGTTGTAGTGTAATTGCTTGCAACGTACTGAAATCCTGCTTATTTTCTCGTACAGTTCGGCATACATCTTTATCAAACGTAAATCGCGGTGTATTCACTCTCAAGAGTTTGGCCACAAAATTAACAAATTTAAGTGAAATAATCATTTTGAAAAACACTCAAATGTCTACATATTCTACCACTGACGCGACATATATTTGAAAATGGCAAATTTCACGTTCGTTGGATTCCAACGATGCATACTTTAACGTCATAAAATTTCGTTTACTTTCGTCCATTAATATTTACGGCGATTATTTAATTATTTTTGTGTCGTTCTACAGACAATGAGGGAAAGATCAATGGGCGGTTCGTGGCATGTGCACGAGTGGAAACAGATACACTGTCAACCAACCTCGAAGTCCTGTCTAAGAACATCGATGTCCCGGAGAATATTTCTCGTCGCCTCCTGCAACCTTTCGACTTTTTCACGAAGCTCGATCACGAGGTTGTCGGGATCACCATGAACTGTAGGTACACAGCCGTCAGGTTCAATCGCAAGGGCCAGCCTCGTTAAATGATCGTGGCCGGAAGTAAAATCGCAGAATCGATCCTCCTCTAGCAGCTCGGCTGCACGATCCGGATCTCTCTTCAACCCCTCGAGAATGGATACTACCTCGTTTATGGCCGTGGTTCGGTTCTTCAGAAGAAAAAAATACGACATTGTGCAGAAAAAGCGCTGGAAGATCGTACTTGACCAGTTCAACATGAAGGATCAAGAGAATGCTGTAATTATTCTTTGAAATTTTGCTGAGAATAATTGCCATTGACGGTCAAAAAGCGTATGAGCTCATGTCGAACTAGACATTAGTATGCGGTTCCGTAGCTCGTTGGGTACGCACGTATTTGCAATATTGAAACAAACTTTAAGGCCACGTGTCACACCGACCGAGCGGTCATGAGTTCGAGAGAGATAGTTGATTTGCAGATTCCCCGTATTCTCCGAGACGGTTGATGTTTCGGAAAAAAGAAAAGAAACACCTTCGGCCCCATTGAACGGCAAATAACGTCTTTCTCTTCGTTTGCCCGAAATATGGACTGTGTAGGAGAAAACTTGGCCGTAGGATTTTTACCGACCGGACGTGTGAGTAATGTCCTTAATTGCAGACAAACGGACGGACGTGACAAGATTACGAGCATTCCTAGTGGCTACGGAACCCTAAAGTGGGCAATCAGAACTCTTTTTTATTTTTGCAAGCTCAGTATGTGAGTAAAGGAAAACGACGACGCGATGAATGAATTAACTTTTTACCTTCGACTCGACACTGTTACCGAAACTCCTCGACACCGTCGCGAGTTCGTCGGAAAGGCAGAGGGGCGTGTGAGCGCCGCTCGGTGGGTCCGTGCTCCAATCGCTGCTGTGAATACCGGAAGTGTCCTCCTGAGAGGATCTCCGAATTATTTTATATCTTTCCTCCCAGCTGCTATCCACCATCTCGTAACTGGATCTGCTGCTGACAAGGTCGGGCGTTTGGAAAGTCGCGGGACTCTCGCGATTCGCTATTTCGAGCGGCTCGTACAAAAAGTCATCCGAGGAATCATGCTCGAAATTTTTGTGACACGTGACGCGAGCGCGATTCGAACGTCGACGATTCGTCACGGGCAACCGAATTTCCGGGGCTCCCGGGTCCAGCAGAGATTCCAAATGCGATGCTCCTATTCGAGACAAAGACAAAATCGATTGAAAGATTTATTACATTGAAAAATTTCGATTAAAATTTTTTTTAATTGAATTTACACTAAGATAAAAAAAAAATCCGTTTGACAGGAATTCTCAACTAGAAAATAAAAAATATTAGAAGCTTTAGAAGTATCTGAAAATATCGATTTACAAAATTAAAATTTAATGGATTTGAAAAAGTTTAAAGTATATCAAGTTAATAATAATAATAACAACGAAGAAAAATCGGAAATTACTAAACAACCATCTATGATATTCCAACCATGTAAAATAAATTCGGACTCAACATTTGAGTATTTTTAAATGTTTACTCGTTTTTACGAATACGAAAAAGTGACAATTTAATGAAATCCAAAGTATTTTATTCAATGCTTTTCTCCGGCCGAATAAGATTTCACGCCGACATCTCAAAAATTGAGAAAATTAGATTGTTGTCCAAATTCCTCTAACTATTCTAAATTTTACGAACTTTAAACCGTTGCA
This sequence comes from Ophion ventricosus, assembly GCA_963932345.1. Taxonomy (NCBI): domain Eukaryota; kingdom Metazoa; phylum Arthropoda; class Insecta; order Hymenoptera; family Ichneumonidae; genus Ophion; species Ophion ventricosus. The sequence goes on from OZ010712.1 coordinate 26,865,874, forward strand.
CTAATACTCGCCGGGTTCAATCCGGACGGATCTTTACTCGAACTGTTCGCGTATCAAAAGTACATCGTGATAACTCAAAATTTCGCGTGAATGGAGCATGCTATAAAAGAATCCCTACACAGACGCTCGCACGTCCGGATATTTTTTTAAAACTTCGACTTTTGCCAACATCCCGAATATAATTCAATTGAAATCTCGGAGAAAAATGTTCTTAACAAAAAAAGAAAGCTTACCGAATTGTTTCGCATCGATAAGATCAACGATTTTTCTCCGATGACCTCGATACTTGTGGGTGTACGCGTCGTCGATACCGACGTCTGATCTCCGGGGAATTGTCAAATACCTCGGAGAAGGCGTGAGTATTCTGTACTTCTGCGTTCTCACCAAACGTTCGGGCGTATAGCAAATTGCTCGAGACTCATTGGGCACCGTTTCATTCTCAGATTCGTTCGAATATTCGGATCCAGCTGCGCTTGATATTATCGAGGAAGTGAAAACTGCGCGATCGGCATCGTTCTCGATCATGTCAAGATCAATCTCGCGGCTATCGTCCGACGTTTCCTTATTCAAGGAATTCAGCTCGATTTGTTCGACAGGCGTGCAATCATTGTGGCTGTTTTCTCGTTCCGCGAAGTCTCGTTGTATTGAATAATTTACCGATTTTTCATCGTCATCATTGCACGTGATAATCGTGATCGTGGGTTTTGACAAAGACTTCCCATTGGCCCTTGGTTTGGCCCGAATAACGTCACTGATCGGGCGAAACGAGCGTAAATTGTGAAAAGTATTCTCGTTAATTTTCTCCTTGATTATTTCGCGTTCTTCCAAATACCAGCCGAACTCGTCGCCCGCATCGGTCTTCCTACTTCCGGAGGCGCTTCCTCGTCCACTCAGATAGAACATGTTGCCTTGCTTCTGACTCTGCGGAGAGAAATATAAATTAATATTGGAGTGGTGAGTCAGGGTAACTTAAATTTCTATAAAATATGCAATATTAAACACCATATTGATTGTAAAAAAATACGAAAAATATATCATTAGAAAGACGGTAGTAGATCGCAATTTTTTTTCTCTTCCAAATTACTTTAAGGCCGTATTGTTTGTTTGGAGCGCTGTTTTGGAGGTGACTTTTAGAATGAAATAACTGTTAAACTGTTCCTGATGTCTTAATGAACTTTTTTACACATGATTGCACATTTTTATACTCGATTACATTGATCCATCAAAATTATGTACAAATGAAGAAAAAATAATTATTATTGTGTACTTTTGTCCGTTAGTTTACAACGGTGCGCGGAAAACTCTCCCAATTAACGACCAGTGTTGCGGACGTCATATGAATGTGAAAAAGAAACCAAACATATTCTTAATCTGTACGTCTTAATCTGTACGGTATTGAAATTTGCATCGTTGGAATGCAACGAAAATGCAGCTTTTGGTTATAATTTTTTTTTAAAGCATTCTTCAAAATGTTTCAGTGACTTTCCTAGCCTCAATGTGCAAAAAAAAAATAGGGGAAACTGAAACCCCTATTTTTTTTTTGCACATTGAGGCTAGGAAAGTCACTGAAACATTTTCAAGAATGCTTTAAAAAAAAATTATAACCAAAAGCTGCAAAAAAGATTTTCGATAATACCAAAAATACATTAAAGAAAAATCCAAGAAGAATTTTCGATGCTAACTTCAACGCCATTGTTTGCTACCGGATTCAGCAAAAACAATGTTTTACTAAATGGCGGCTTGATTATCAATTTTTGCATATTTTTCTGACCATTCTACGAGTTATAAAAAAAAAAGGAATATTTCGACTCAATTCTTGTTACCAACGGTGAAAAACAGTCCACTGAAGGTGTATGCCAAATCTGAGCTCAATCAGGCAATTGGTTATCGAGATATCGTGGTTGCCAATTTCCCCAAACTCAAACATAGTTTCGAGAAAAACGCGATTTAAGTCTGCTGCGTCTCGATCGCGCTCTCCGAGCTCACTCATTACAATTTATATAACTTGGCTAATTTTATAAGTATAATTGAACGGTTTTCACATACGTATCCAGAAAGGTCTGTAGAATAATAAAATTAAAAAAAAAAACATTTTTTAAAATTCGAGACAATAATACAGCCTTGAATAAAAAATCTTGGACATCGAACGTTTTTTTTTTTTATTTGGAGCTCAATCGTGACTAATTTTAATATATTTATTACAAAAATAAATGGCATATAAACTTTTTTTTCACGAGACGATTTAACAAAAGATAACTTTTTTGTACGAAGAATCTCGAAAAATATAAGTCTTATTTCTTATTGAAGAAAGAGAGAATATATCGCATCATTTTTATAATAACAAAACAAATAAAGTGAAGAACGATAAAGAGGATTTTGCATACCATGTGAAGAAAGATAAGAAAAACATTTAAAAGTATAAAGCTAAATTTAACTCTCATTGCGGTGAATTCTCAACCGTTTTTTCAACTTCGATTTAAAACCGAAGCCATAAAAACTTACACAGCCCAATTACAATCTCGTAATTCGATGGTAGCAATTAATCACTTACAAAACACTGCACCGAGGCTTCCGCACGTGTCATTTGATATCCCACACGAGGAAGCACTTGGACAATCTTCCGCATACACACATTTTCTATCTACGCATTCGATATGTAAAAATGAGAAATATCGATGATCACGACGACACTCGAGTGATTGCGACAGTCTCTGCGGTAAGCAACACGCGTATTCGTGCATACACGACACGCACGAGGACGCGTAAATAAATATATGTATATGAGATGCAAAATGATGCGACTGAGAGTGGATTGTGAAAATGAAACTTTGAATATCAATACATCCGCGCTCGGCCCACAAATTGATCGCCGTATAAATTGAATGTGATGAAAAAAAAAAAAGAAAAAAAATAGAACGATAAATGTCCAAACTCATAAAGGGAAAAAGTACTGCATGCATTTACCGATAAATAAGCACCCGCGCAGATCCAGATGTGACTCGTGTATATTCGAGAAAACTATGGACCCATGACGTTTCTATTGCGAACACAGTGCTGGAAATCGCGCGGGGAACGAGCTCCTTATACGCACACTTTACCGGCTTCTCGGTTAGCCGCGATGAAAACTCGCTGCAACCACTCTTTGTACCAATATAGTCACGATATCGAAACTCCAATTTTTTTTTTACAAACAACACTGAATCTCGCCTTCAATTATTCCTTTCTTTTTACGGGAATAGAGAAATTGCTTTCTCAAGCCCGAACAGCCAGAAAATGTATCTTCGGTTATAGATCCATCAAGTCCTGAGACATTTTTCGCGAACATTTAAATTTTTGCCATGCGTATAATTTGTCGTCACTTATTAAACTTGGAAAAAATATTTGATTTGGAAATTTTAGCTCCTCTGATATTTCGCGGCTATACTTTCTTTTTTGGGTTGTCATCCTCATTCGCGAGAACTTCGAGTGTGTTTCTCCTTTTGTGGGGATTTTGTGTCTGCTGAAATTTTAACACGATTCCGACGCCAGGCATATCGGCCGGATATGGCATAAATGATCCCGGTGAATTTCTCGTTTTCACATTTACGCGGTTACTTCGCTCACTCTCGATCTTAGACTGTTCGATTGAGGTCCGCACTCGCGACCGCACAGCTCGGTCGGCAAATCTTCTTAACGCGAGTATTTTCTTCTTGCCTGATATTCGCACAGTAATGTATACGCGTATAAGCTCAAAGGTCGATCGAAACTCACTCACTGCATTATCAATTGCGATTCGACTGATTCGCTGATTCTAAACTGATCGATACGACAAAACTGCACAGAACATATCGTTATTGCAATAGTCTTCATTATTTATCGTTTGATGGTGCGCGTGGACGAAAAAAAAAAAAACTACATGGTTATATACCTCGTTGGATAAATTTGAACAAACTAGTGGAATTCAGCTTTAAAATGCGTATTTTTTTTTAATGTTGATGATTCATTCTTTATCGTGGACCGAGCAACTGCACCGATGAATATTGAAGGACATTGACTTTTTGTTGCGCAGATAAGTACAGGGGCGGCCCAACTTTGAAGTTTCCTTAAAATCCACATCATTTTCGAGAAAAAAGAATCTATTCAGATCTAAATAATTTGGCTTTTGGGATAAAATTCCAGTGCAATTAACGAGGTTTTATATAAACCTGTGCTGAATCCTCTACACTTCATTTTTCGAGAAGGTTGTGTGAAGCTGTGGTATTGAAGTTTGCAGCGTTGGAATCGTTGGAATGCAATGAAAATGTATTCTTTTGTTCGTATATTCCCGTATTTGGTTTGGCACATTTAGGCGATGAAAATCACCAAAACATTTTTGAGAATCCTCATAAAAAATGTATAACCAAAAGCTCAAAAAAAAATGTACATAAAAGAATAAAGAAATTAAAGAATCAAAAAGAATTTTCGTCGCGTCCTAACGATGCAACCATCAACGCCATGTGAAATTTCGGGGGAATTCTAAATTGAACTTTTATTGAAGATGCCTAGGTCTAAAGAAAAACAATGTACTGTAACCTCCATCGATGAAACGCTCGACTATTCTTTATTATCATCAACTAATACGTACCTGCCATACAGAATTGAGATAACTGTCAAACCTTGGCACTCATTTTTTTCTAATGTATTTAACGATCAGCAAAACACGTTTCGATATTTATTTACATGTGTATACACAGCCAAGGTCCGAATGCTCGCCGATTCGAGCCCGGAGAGTATTATTTTGACAAGCGAAGTCGAGAAACTCCGATAATTTGATTAAGTCGAGACCGCAATGTGCCTGACCTTTTCAGATCTTCACCGAATATCAAATGCGCCGGCAACATACTTTTTTAATCGTCCAGCGACGATTTTTTTTTTCCACCGTAAACCAAAAACTCATATTATTTTATGTGCCTAAATTTTGAATAAATTTTGCTCCAGCAAAATGAAATTTATCGAACGATTGGCCACTTTGACGTTTACTGTGTAAACCGTGTATTATATTTTGCGAAATTCCATCGAGATATTAAACACTTTTGGAACTTCGTATTTTCGGCAAGGTCATTGTGGCCTCCGTTGATTAAGCTGTCGGATTATTTTTAGTGGTGAACCGAGAGAGTATGATAAGTGAATAAATCGTTTAATGAGAATTCGGACGTGTTGATATTGGCTATGCGCAGGAAAAAAAATGCGATGCACGCGTTTGAGCCGAAGCGACGACATACTGAGGGACTGCGTCCGCAAACTTACAATCCCTTCGTTTCTACATGGTCGGCTCATAATGCGATAACTCGATGACCCGCTTTACTCACGATAAAAACAATGCTGAATATATCTGCGACTCGCGAGGCATTCTTATTTTCTCCCTCGTTCGCTTTCACGCTGAAACTCTTCGTACAAATACCGAGCTTCATGTATTTTTAATGAATAGGCTAGGCCGGTATAATTGTCAACTTTTTTTTTCCTTCGGTCGCGCGTTCCCGTTATTGCTGTGATGACAGATCGCGAACGGAAACCTCAAGACTGACTGACTGTGCTGTGAAGGGTATCGGACACAGCACGCCGAAAACTCACGATATATCATTATATTCTCACACAATACTAGCTCGCTAAATGTGCATACAGATTGTAATTGCGCTGTATTAATTTATTGTTTTTTTTTCTCTTAGCGGTTGATTTGTATCGCCGCATTTTCAATATTATATTTGTTTTTTAACGATGGGTTCAGTGAGAAAAAACATAAATTCATTAATCGGCAATAAACAGTTCAGTTTTATATTTTTATTTTTCTTGGTCTTTCTATTTTACAATAACATACCAAATGCATAACATAACATTCGCTAACGTACAGATGTTGGCTATTTGTAACTATTTTCAGGCCATTTTTAGTACAAATAAACTGAGACCCTGTTCGAAATTAATTGAATGGGCGAATTTCGTAACAATTTGCTGCCAAATATTTGCAATCAAATTAAACATTTTTAATCAAATTCATTTTATTATTAAATTAAATTGCAATTTTCGCACGAATTTGCTTTAGAATATTGAAATGTGAAAAAGTTATTTAATGCTACACGGAGAGAATTAAATGTTAAAAATTACCGTGCAGTAACGGTAACCAGATGACAACCCTGAAACTTTGCTTATTATTACTGAGTAAAACACAGATTTTCACGAAAATAAAATAAAATTTCTTCTTCAGATAGAAAATTTTACCAGATTTTCTAGTAAATTTTGATGTGTAACAAAATACGGAAAACTTAAATTTAAAAAATATATAATATCAGCGAAATTTTACTGTGCATTTTATTATTTTATGCCTTTCAAAAATGTCTATAAAAAAGTATCGTCTTTATAACAGTTATTTTAAGTTTTATTATAAAATTTAATGAGTGTTATAGGAAAATGTATTGTGCTCTCGGTGAAAATTATCGTGCGCGCTACCCTTCTTGTGTAGTAAAATTTTAGTTACGTATTTGAAATTTTCCGTAACGTGAGTTAAAAAAAACTTGTCGCATACGAATTATTATGCTTTTCTCACTTGTCACCACATTGAAATATATCACGGTAATTTTTATCGTGAAATTCACGACAAAAATTACTTTTTAATTCTCTCCGTGTAGAATTAACGCACGGATAACCACTAAATCAATACATTTCTAAAATAATATAATACGCTTAATAATATTTTCTAATCAATATGTCAACTATATAGTCGGAGAAAATTGATAGATTCATGAAATTTAATCATTAAATAATAAACTTATCAGAATTTAATAGAAAACACAAACATTGCATTAAATTACCGGATCTTCTTTTATGGCACTAAAGTTTGCATCTTCGGAATGCAACGAAAATTTTTATTTTCATTTGTTATTTCTCTACTTTTATACCCATCCAAAATTCTTTTTCGCAGATTTAGGTTTCGTGTTTCTAGAAAGAATGCTGAAAAACATTCTTGTGAATTTCGTAGTCTGAATTTGCAAAAAAATGTGGGCACTTTAAGAAGCAATTCATTTTTTTCGAACGATTTTCCAATGCAATGGTTTTCCAAGTTCAATGTCACAATTTCGTTTAAAATTCATTATCGTTTTAGATAGACTTTTGGTTAATGATGCCTTATGTTGGCAACGAATATGATATCGAATCTAAGATCAATATGGTAAATAATGGTGCTTTTGTGAAAATCAGGGCAAAACGTCTCGAAGCTTTGCTAGATTTCTTGCCTCTCGCATACACACTGAGCGTGCCGTATCAATCGTAAGTCATGCTGCTCAGAAAGCGTTTCACCGTGAGTGCAGAATACCACGTCTATTTGTACAATTTTCTATCAGTTAGCTTGTGGTCTAGGGGATACATACAACAAATTCACGGTTTAACGTGCATTTTCGAGTATTCGAGACTACAAGCTGACTTTCATTTTTTCTGTCAGATTTTTTCGTGTCAAAGGTGACGTTTTGACATGATTTTTCATCCAAACCCGGCAAATTTTTGACCACTTTTAGGCGGAATATTCATGCATCCGTGACGCAATTTGACGCGTTGCGATTGAGAAATATCGAAGGTGAGATTATTGTAGAAAGAAATGCAGCGATATCGATGATAAAGCCGCGTCGTGACGGATCGAGTGTACGCGTACGCGAACTTGCACTCAGTTTGGTCGTAGACCAGCTGGCACGTCGCTTCAAACCGACTTCTGACAAATACACTCTTCGAATTTTAATATCGAATCATCCAGAAATCTCAATTTCGTGATTCTGTTCATTTACGATTAATAAATTAGGCAATTTATGACGCAGTGCACTGGTGCCCGTCGAGAAATTGACGATTGCGCATATTACGAGAATAAATCACGAAAAATCGTTTCCGAGATATTGAAAAAAAAATCATGTACGCATAAATAAGTTTGTCATGGCGATTGCTCCAGATTATGCGACTTGACAGTTCGCAGCATCGTTTTCGTCTACAACGACGGTGGACAAAAAAATATGTTCGACGTGTTAAAACGTGCTTTTTATTAACACGATGATTTTCAATCTCGTCAGCGATTTTTCGAGCTACACCAATATATAGTACTATAATGATCGGCGAATAACGTTGAAATTTTAAAAACGATCTGTTGAATGGATATTCAGGGTTTTCCCGCACGTGTGAATTTTATAATAAACAAAGTTTGCGTAAGCTTGTGAGCAAAGTCGTTTTTTTTTCGAGTTTTGCCGGCCGAGCCATCAGTAGCGATACGATAAACGCTGCAGGTGGCGCGAGCGTCTCGATTCGAATTGCGACATTTTAAAAAACCATATACCCATATAGTTAATTTCCGGGAAATAATTGAGATAATGTAATTGAAAATTGAGCCTTACAATTCGAGGCTATTGTTCTTGTTTAAGAGGGAAATACATGCAGCGGCATGAAAAAACCGATTTTTTTTACGTAAAACATTAAACATCTAAAAAATTCGATGATAAAGCAAGTAATTAGCCAGTAAGACACCGAAATCATTGAGTATTCGTAGTTCGAAAATATAAACATGTTTTTCTCAAAACTAAATTTTTTTTAGATCGTGGGAAACATAACATTAAAGCGAGTTGACCGATCGCGCTACAATTGTACATGGAACTCAATAACAATATTACCTTGAACTTATTTCTACTTGTTTATGAAAATTACTTTTAAAAAGTACTTTTTTATTGCAAAATAGAACGAAAATTCTGTAGAAAATTTTAATTTTTTCTTCTGAAGTGTCCCATTTTTTAAATTTTCAACTCTCAATGTTTTTTCTAAATGTACGTCCAGAATTTGAATGTTAAAATACTAAAAATTCTAGGCTCATATTTTTCAGATCAATATTGAAGTCGTTGGATTTCCCACAAACGGACAACTGCCGCTGAAACCTTTCCGGAAGATCATGTCACAACATCGCCATTTTGCAATATTTTTTAATGATAAAATTAATTTAAATCGTTTGATTATGTAATAAATAGTACCTAAAGTTTCATAAATTTGTAACGTTTCGATCTTAAAAAAAAAAAAGATCAAAGTTTGCGATTTTTTCGTCATCTACGTGTGTTTGCCCCCTTAAGAATCGAGCGTTTCTCCGAGACCCGGCATGTTTTGTCCTTGCCGTAGATACATCCGATAAAAATTCAAATTTGAAGTTTTATCTTCCACTGCGTCGTATTCGATAAAAATAAATCCGTATTAATTTAATATTGTTAACTATAATATTGTCACTACAGTATAATAAATTAAATTAAATATCATTAAAATATAAATATAAATTCATATTAAAAACATCAATATTAAAAATCTAGTTAATTTAGCACAGTTTGTCACGAAAAATGTTCAAAGTTTCCGCATTTCATATCTCTCGCAGACAACTTAAGCTGCAGTCGATATATCTTCTCGAAATCAAAATTACGTTAAATAAAATGAGCAACTTTCAACTAATATCAATAAAACGTCGGACGGCCTTCAAAGCACTTGCTTTTTGTTATTCCTGCGTTGAATTTGTGGCCAACTCTTCGAGCAAGACAAATCGCGCGGGCATCACATTCACGAAACACGGTAGAAGAGAACAGCGCAAGTGCAACTCGTGTACACGATATAGGAACCGCGTTCAGGAGCAATCGTTGAAAAGGAACGGTTTTTCGCAATGCTAGAGACGCCGGGACCGTTTGGCATGCACGCGTGTACAAATTCACGTGAAATTTCACGCACAACTTAGCGACGATTGCCAAGGCGAATTTTATTGTGATATTTAGATAAAATTCTCGAGTAATATTTCGTAAAATTTATTTTCCACGACATAGAGGCCCTACTTGACAATTCTCCGCAGACCCTAGTCCCTTTTTCTTTATACTCGATCGGAAAATGTCCGTTTGAAATATAAAATATAATAAAAAATCGTTGTTTTTCGCGTGAAAATGAGGCCCGTGTTATATACACGTGAAATATATATCGCGGAGGGTAAAAATAGCCCTTGCGCGCATGTGTCTCGCGTCACGAGTACGCGGAGGGTGGAAGCACGGCGGTAAAATAGCAGAATGGAAGCGGTACGGGAGTAATCGTGGTAGGTCGACTTCGGGGTGGTTGGCCGACGGATCGATAAGGGCGCGCGCGGGCGGTCGTCGCGATAACCTGTCCCTAAAAAAAAAAAAGAGGTCCCGCCGCCGCCGCCGCCGCGCTATCCGAGGGGTTGATGGAAAGGGTGGGAGGGGGGGGGGGGGGGTGGTGGTGGCCAACGGAAGGGACACTAGAAGGGATATGTTCACGGACAAATATAGGGGGGTCACTTGATCGTACCGACGACGAGGATCGTCAAATAGCCGGTAGTCGCGGGAGTTTTCCGCGGAGCAAAACATTGTTCGACACAACACCCACACACGCGGTGCCGCGATTCTCTCGGCACAGTGTATACATCAAGGACCCGCGAGTATAAAATAAACGAGTAAGACGCGCCGTGAGCAAAGCAACGTACGATTGCGCCGAATTCGAATCTTGGCTGAGAGGGGGCGAGGGTGAAGGTGGTTGGGGGGTTGAGGGTGGAAGGATCGAACAACTTCATTGCACTCACAGACGTACGCATCTATGTATACGTGTATGTGTATATTTGTACGGTTATACGTACGTATACGTGTACTTGTGTGTAAATCGTGACCTTCGTTCGACGCTCGTTATTTCATTCATTTTTATTCATGACAAAATTTCGATGATCAAATGCAATGAAATTGATTCGCAGTGTGATGTCGTCTTTTTTTTGCTAGCTGGATAGCAGTGAATCAAAGCACAATCGGTCCCTGTGGCTTTGTTTTTTTTTTTTTTTTTTTTACTATCTCAAGTTATTTTATTTTGTATATGGAAGTTCGATACACCGAGGCTAGTGACAAAGTTTTGGCTTTTCGGGAGATGCAATGGAGCGATGAGGCTCTGGACCTGTGACAAAGTCAGCTGACGCGAATTCGACGAAACTTTGAGACAACGACGAGAGAGTTACATTTTTAGGTTAAGGGTAGTTTCCCCTTTCCGGCTGAAAAGTGACGGAGAATAGTGTTCGCGAAGGTGAAACGTTGATTTTGGAGGTTATGTCGGTGAGGATGAGGCTCGACAGCGAGAAGGGAGAAACGACGACGCGGACGTCGACGAGGCTCATTGTACGGGACATTATGCAATTCGTCTGAGGATTATGCCCTCGACGGCGCGGGGCTCGACGCCCCGCTGTCACCGGACTTTCCGTCGGATTCGGGACACCGCTGGGACCAGACAAATATTTTTACTCTGGCCAATTGGCCTTCTCGTCTTCGTTACACTGCCATGGAGTGTCACTGGGGAGTCGGGGAAACATTGTGAGTAACACAATCTTAGGAATGTTACAATTGCGATCGTCTTGATCGTGTCATTGTTCGTCGACTCGTGTTTTTTTTTTTAAATTTTTCGTGTCTGTTATTGTTATCGTCGTTATCAGACAGCGCTCTTCCAGTATTTTTTAATTTTATTGTTCGTTCCATCGTACGGGGTGCTTCCCCATTAATAACGTGCCCGCTTTGTTCCACTTTATTCAATTTTATCTTTCAGTATTTAGTGCGCAAATTCAGTGACACAAGTTGCAGAATTATGTTCTCCGGGATATTAGCTAATTTTTTTTTATTTATTTTTACGTTTCTATCGAATAATGCAGTTTTATTCAATAAAGGTATAGCGAGCAGCCTACGTATTGGAGCAAACCCGGAGATTACCTCCAACAAATATGATGATTTTCAGGTGTGCAGATATCTCTTATCACATCTATACACATATATGGACCACGAAAGAATCGCAAATGGATACCACCGAGCTGATAATTGCTCCCGCTTTATGCTACGTGATACGATTCAAATTTATACGAAACGCACTTGCTTATGGCAATGAATGATCTTATAATCGAGAACGGAGCGTAACTCAAGCCACAGCACGATCCGAGGATTATAGGTCATTGGAAAATTCTTTTCTTCTTCTCATACTGCAACATTCATACGCACGAGAGATTAAATTTGACGGATCGAAATCAAATTGATGCAGTATGCATTAACCTCGATGCACAGAGATATTTACCAGGCTGTCGTGGGGATTTTATTAAATTCGACATGCTTTGTTAAAATGCGAAATATTCTCCCAACTTCGCATTATGAATTCACGCATCCTTTCCCCTCTATCTGAATTTATTCACAAATTTCCGCGTACGGGAATTAAACAATTTTAATTTCAAATGAGCAACTTTAAAATGAATTATATATTTGATTCAATTGATTGAGCGCTTTGATACAGAGAGAAAAACGATCGCGCTCTTCAGAGAGGAGTTTGGGCGTGTTTGGAAGTTTTGAATTAATTATTTAAAATAAATAAAATGTAAATCTTTCGTTTTGAATGAACTATTCAAAAATATGTTGTTGGCGTTTGCATCTTTTGAAATTCAATGAGATTTACTTTTGTTTTCCTTTTTTCTTCATTTTTATTGTTATCCAAAATAATTCTCGATAGATTTAGATTGCAGGGCTTTAATAAGGATCTTAAACAAACCCGTGCAGAAATTTCTTAGAGATACCTGAGTTCCGATCAGATCCCGGTCGGGATATAATACGGATTCCCTAGTAGGGCTATCCTCATCGGAATCCAGATGGCGCCCGCTACGTAGCACAAGGCGGAGACGTGGTGGCAAGAATTTGAAATACGTATTTTAACCCTTTGCGGTCGGTGTCCCCGTAGCGGGGACATTTTTAAATCGTCGTAGAAGTCGGTGTCCCCGTAGCGGAGACGATTTTTAAATCGTCGTAAATTTGCTCCGACCTGCTGGTACTCCCAAAAGCGAAATCTGCCGATCGCAAAGGGTTAAATACGTATTAAGTACATTTTTCTTAGGAAATGAAATACATATTTTCTTAGTTCGAATGATCTCCAATTTAAATATAATTACTCAGAATAAATAATCTATATCACTTTTCTCTAGGAAATATAAGTCTTTTAAGGTCTATACATTGTTTTTTTCGAAATTTTTTATTAAATGTAAAGAATTTTGTTCGAAATTCTGTTATTAAAATATATAAGCTTTGACAGTTATACTGTAGCACCAATTTTTACCGAATCGTTTTTCAGATTCTTGAATAAATGATTTCAGAAAAAGGTCCAGCATCAACTGGAGAAACCAAAGTTTCTATCTGGATTCTGACTAGAGTCCTTAATAGTTCCGGATTAGGATTCTGGCTGGAATTCGATTTGCGGGCGTTACATTTCGCTCCCGGATCCGATCCGATGTCCGACTGGAACCCGATTGAGAAACCAGGATTCTAGTCCGAATCTGACTGTATCCATGGCAATATTTCTGCACGGGAAGTTTGTCGTAGCTTTGTTCTGCCCAAAAAAATTGGATATTAGAAAAAAAAATTATTTTCGTTGCGTTCCGACGATGCAAACTACAATATCATTAAAAAATCAAACCCAAATTGATTCGGCGCTTAGATACGAAGAAAAAAAAAACGATGGGCCTCTAAAAAAATGGGTTCACTCTACAATACGAAATGTATGTAGAGTATGATCAAAACTATGAAAGCTTTTTGTATCGAAACGAAACTAAAATTACGAAAAGCAATCCACGGGACGAACTTATGTGTACTACCGATTCCAATCGAGCCTACGTTTTGGCGTTCTTGATCGCGGGGGCGTATACGTGTGTCGAAAGTACGAATGTTACCTTTTTCTCGCGTCATATCTCCGCCGCTTGTGTAGAGCGTATATTACGCATATAACGTGAGTCACGTACCTGCCACATGGGGTCGTTCCGGAAATTAATTAATTGGGCCGGGGCGCGTGCGCCGCCGAATCGTGGCATTTTATCCCGTAATTACATCGAGATGAAACGTATTATTTTGATAAGTGAACGAGCAAAAGTCACGTACAATAGTTTCGTCTATTTTGTTTCCGCGTGTCTGAATGAACATATATTTATATTTGTATGTGTGTGTGTGTGTGTGTGTGTGTGTGAATCTGTCACAAAGATAAAATAAAACTTGAGCTATGAAGGTAGGTAGGAGTCAAGAGACATCACCTCAAGCATGTTACGCATCACAGAGTTGCTAAGAAATTTTGTAAAGGCGACCATTTCCCCGGAGCATCGAAAGACGAGGACATTTTGATTCCCCGTATTCCAATTATTGTCAGTAACTTGCCGTTTCAATTTAAATAGCTGCGATTGTCATCGAAATTGGCAATTTAAATGACAATTAATAAGCCCAAGGGCCAAACCCTGAAAGTGACGGGAATGCATTTGGTCACTCCGTGCTTCTTGTATGTTCAACTATATGTGGGCTGTTCGAGAGTATCGAGTGCCCAAAAGTTACATGTGCTTGCCAAAAACCATAAATCATACAATGTTGTACATGGCTTTGCAATATAGTCCTGTAGACAACAATCACATTGTATCATACTGGAGGTGAAGGTTGGCACTTTTATACTATACTGTTTCATTCATTATTTCATTACCAACTATTTCCTCAGTCAGTCAGTCTACCACCGTGCCTGCAAAATTGGCACACTTATCTTCTTTCTTCATTTCTTATTTTTTTTCACTCTTTGTTTATCTCTTCTCTGGATGAAATCCTAAAGCAAAATCTAGTATGTATGTATGTATAGCAAAATCGTCTGTACCATCAAACGAGCAAGATTTTTATTTCCGTATAGTGTTTGTAAGTTTTACTTTGCAAAGAGTCCTGAGGATTTCGATTTTGGTCAATCTCGATCGAGGACAGATTCTTCTTAAGGGCTTGAGCAACCAGATTGATATTTTCGTGTTTTTTTGGATAATAAATTGACTCGGGATCAATACCATGAAATTCTCTTGTTGCACGTAATTGGCAACGAGCGTTTTTATTCTTGTGCAAGAATTATATTGAACACTCGGGGTCAATATCATGAAATTTTCTTACCAGTAATAATATTATATGAAAGATACTTATCAGAGAAAAAAATGGCCAAGTCCTGCCACCAATAAAGACATACCACCTTGGATAATAAATTGAACACTCGGGACCAACATCATGATATTTTCTTACCAGTAATAATATTTAATTAAAGATACTTATCATGGAAAAAATGTCCAAGCCCTCTCACTAATAAAAATATACCACTTGAGATAATAAATTGGCTCGGGATCAATACCATGGAATTTTCTAGTTGCTAGTCATTAGCAATGTGCGATTTTATTTGCGCCAGATTTATTGAACGAAAAGTGAAACCATACTATATATGCGTGTGGGTGTATGAATGTATATATTCGTGTGTATATACAAATGTAGAGGGCTTTTCTTACTGTGCACATCTCTCTTTTACTTCTTCAAACACGAGGTCATTTTCTTTTATCCTCACGGTGTTGCAAAAGCCGTGAAACGAGACAAGGCAGCCGGAAAAAAAAGTGGTGGAGCATATCACGCGCAAGTCTGCAACACACATGACGTGTACGCAATCACCAGAAAGAAAGAGAGAGATAGAGAAAGGAAGAGAGCGGAAGACACGAGACTGCCGGAGATGCATGAAAAAAATCTCGTGCAGCATGATCCCCTTCAGCACTAAGAGAAAAGGCGTTCAATGGCCTTGTCGACCCTTTCTTCCAATCCCTCTCTCCCATTGAACGTTTTTTTTTTTAAAGCAATGCATTAAAAGTTTTTTCAATGCTCTCTCCGATCGATCGCGAATCACGAGGTTTCCACGACAAGTTCATTGATTGTGTTGCTTTTTTCTCTTTTCTTTTGTTCTTTTTAACCGTATTGCCTCCGCGTTCGAAAAAAAAAGTATCAAAGTGTACGTAGTGTACGTCGTCGGGGTATGACGTAACTGTCCGGTAGCGAATATATGTACGCGCGTCTGACATACACCGAGAGAAAATAGCGGGAGGGTGAGAAACGGAAAGCTGCTCGCGGGGTGAAAAGTGTACGTGGTAGGGCGCAGAAAGTTGGAGGGTTGCAGGGTATGGAGGAGGATGCGAGAGAGCTTCGAGAGGGTCTACGTGTATACATAAATTCAGTCGATTCACTGGTCGCCATTTTTAACGTTGACATACACACACACACATATATATATATATATATATATACATCGCTTATGCAAAATTTCAAAGCTGCCGAGAGGTCTTGTGGAAAATAGCAGAGGAAGAGAGAAAACGGAAACGAGAAGAAAAAAAAAAATTGAGCACGTTACAGAGAACGTCGAACGCGAAGGATCGGAGGTGTAGCACATACAGAAAACGAAAGAAAAAAATAGAGAGAGAGAGTAAAAAGTGGCAGCCGGAATGTGAAAGAGCGTGAAGCTCTCGCGCCGGAAGTTGGGTATGGACATCGAACGCCCTCTGTAGGAGTCCGAGCCCGCACGATCCCTGAGGTAGTCAACCCTCTCTCACACTCGCTGCACCTTTAATATTACTTTCCGTTATAGGACGGAAGTGGGTAGATTTATGACGTCGGGGTACATACGTTGTCGCGTTTTTCTCTTTCCCCGTTCGCCCCCCCCCCCCTCCTCCCAACGTCGCGTCGAAAATTCAACATCCTCTGTGGATTTTTTGTGCGCGTGCGTCAGGGTGTGTGTAGACGTACATTGGAGTGTCAGAGTATTCGTATAAAGACGCGGATACATATATACCGGCGGCTTCGTAGTCCCTCGCTTGTGCCGGGTAAAAAAATGGGGTGTAAAAAATGTGACTCTTCTTTTTATGTCCATCTTCGATTCTCGTTTTTATCAGGACGGGAATGTGGGTGTATTGCGATTCAAATGGCGAAGCCGCGAGTTTTTCTTCCAGATAGCGTAGGTTGATCCTTCCAGACCTTCGATTTGTATATTTTTTCATTCGCTTCATCTCGGCGCCTACGTAGAAGCGTTTTTTCGAGCATCGTCAGAAATAAGTATGTTGCGAGATGGAAGGTTTTTTTTTTGTTTTTGTTGCTAATTATGTATAGGATACTTGGGTCGTTTCAAGTTACAACCGTCGAGCTTCGTTGGCTGTTATACGTGGCAATATTTGTGAGGCTCGCGTAATGTTATAATAACGTACTGGCAATACTTTTCAAATTACTCCAAGGATCCTTGTATAAAATGTTTTTGGTTACAGAGGATTCGCCTCTCTCTCTCTCTCGCCCTCTTCCTCTCTCTCTCTCTCTCTCTCTCTCTCTCGCTCTCTCTCTCTCTCTCTCTCTCTCTCTCTCTCTCTCTCTCTCTCTCTCTCTCTCTCGATTGTACTTGCGAGAGTTACGATTCGAGCAAGATCTCGTATATGGCGCTTAACTTTTTTGTCGTTTGCAAAAACGACGTTTGCACTCTGCTGGTTCCTCCGAAGGGGCGAAAGGAGGCGCGTAAAAACAAAGACTTCGGGCAGGCGGTGCGGAGTAGGGAGTAAGAGAGAGACAGAGAGAGAGAAAGAGAGAGAAGAGAGAGAGAGAGAGAGAGAGAGAGAGAGAGAGAGAGAGAGAGAGAGAGAGAACGATTCAACGAGATCTCTCGCGGTTTCTTGCGAATGCCCTTAGACCATCGTTGCTCTTTTTCTCGGCCAACGCATTTCGCTTTTTACCGATCCTTTCTCACCCTCCCGCCCGATCTTACCGGCATTGTCGCTGTCTGGAGCGGCTTGATTTCTTGCCAAAGTCCGTGGCTCATCTGGTATATATATATCTATACCAGCTGAAGCAACTGCCCCGCCCTCTTTGTCTCTTCATCCAGCACTCTGGGCTACAGCACAAGGCGTAATGCAAGAAGTGTTCGTAGCTGGAAACGAGTGCGCCCTTGACTGTACTCTAGACGCGACCACGCGTAGCAACGGCCATGTTTTGCCGGGGATATGTTCACCCACCTGGCATCCCGCCCCAAAACATTTACGAGCTTAAATATTTTCGTTGCACGTTAGTACAGGAAGCACTTGAACTTATAAGTGTACGGTCTGTTTGACAAAAGCGTGCACGGTTACTTTTTTGCCTAGAAACCGATAGAGGATAGATTCGAACGCGAACAGGTAGCGGGGACCTTCCATCAAGATGCTTCGTATAGAAAGCATCAGTTGTCTGAACGCTTTGAAAAAAAGACTCACTTGGGCGAAAGAAAGTTTGGTCCGCGGTTGGGACAACGTTATTTTTTTCGGAAGTAGCTTCTTTTTGGGCACGTTCTCCAATTAATCGTACCTGGAGAACCCACACCAATAAACACCAAAGACCTTGAACGTCAAATAATTCTTTTGACAGATTCGACTCATATAGAGGTATTTGTCACCAGATTATGCCATGAAATTAGTGGAAAGAATGCCTCGGCGATGCCAGGCGATTATTAATAGTAGAGACGACTGGACCATTTACTAATAATAAAGCATCACCGTTTATATCAGGTAGTATGTGTGGATTTTTTTTTCAATGCCTTTGCCCAAATAGTTTTTGAGTTTTGCCGTACTTGCTCTTGTCAAACAGACTGTATATGTATCTCGACCCGATGACTTGTCTTATAAGAACTTTTTCACCTTCCGTCGAAGCTCTTTGTTTGCACTCGAGAGCCGCGTACGGTCTCAGGAACAGAAGAAATTGCGCGGTCGTTGGTTATTGCGAAATTATAACGTTGAAGTTTAAATTTTCGGATTGCAACAGATTTTATCGCCAAATTTTCGTTGGCAAATTCACCCTACTAAAATCTCGCAAACATATTTCAGGATCCTTATTTATTTATTTACGACGTAAATCAGCAAAATGTGATTTTTGATAATGAAAAAGAGGAATGAAAAAGAAATTTCGGTTCACTCCAGCGATCCAAACTGCAACCGCATTTGAATAATCGACAATTCGTACGTAGGAGACAAAAACTTCAAGCTTAAGCCGCATATCAAAATCCCATGATTTTTTCACCACTTTGTATCCATTACATCGACCCTTTAATTTTTAGTGGTCTTATCAAAAGTTTCGGACTTCGCTTCAAATGTGATTGCAAAATTAGTTATGGAAAAATACTCTTTTTGCTATCTGGGGTCGCAGTTTCTCCACTGCAAGTGGGAAAAGGGCGTAACAGGATTTCTTTGTACCCGTAGATATCAGAGGTTCAATTGTACGGAGTTAGGAGCTTTTGTTTCGCTAGGAGCCGATAGTTTCCAACGAAACATGGCATGTAGATGTGTCGAGATGTCCTTTCCGTGGCGGAACAATGCACTAACCGAAGTGAGAAAGTTCCGACCAAATTGGAAGCCACAATTCCCGCCAAACTTCGTGATTCGAACGATCCGAAGTGTCTAATTACGTAAAATATATCTATAGCCGGAAGCGTGTAATACACACACACAAATATATATATATATATATATATATATATATATCAGTAAATCCCCAGCCAGACAAGCCAACCGTTATCGAGATTTTGTTCAGCCGGTCTTGTTGATCGTAATCGAACTTTTGCCGATCCTCCGCGCGGCGCCTCTCCTTTTCTTCGTCAATCCGACTCGCATTTGTCCGCTTATTCCATCGCCTATCACTTTATGTCTCATTTAAATTATCCAGCTATCCTCGAATCGAAACCTTCCCAAAGTAAAAAGCCATTTCGTGGGGGATTGTGGGGGAAGAATAATTCTATCGATGATTGACGCCCCGTGCATACATTTTTTGGAGAGTCCCTAGATCCTACCACAGCCCTATAGGGATTTGATAAGGACGTCGTACGTAGGGAGTCCACATTGGAATCCAAGTGCATTCCGCGCTATTTCCCGATTAACGTTCCTTTGTGAATTTGTTATTTGAAATTTTCAAGCAAAATTAGTTGGATCTCCGAAGATTAAAAATATATCCTCTGATGATCCCGTGCACAAATTTGTTGGGGAGTCCCAAGATGCATCTACATCTTTATAGGGATTTGTTAGGGACACTGCAAATAGGGAGTCCTCATTGGGATCCAATTGTATTCTGCACTGTACCCTTATGAACGCTGTTTGAGAATTTTACTACGTTCAGTAATCCATATCATTCAGTAATCCATTTTCAAGATATATCTTTCCAAGCGGTTTATACTTTTCCAAGATAAGACTTATACTTGCTGAAGATCCAGTCATTTTCTATGACTGTATATTTTGTTGAGAAGATTCAATGTACAGAATGCGATGCGATCCATCAAAAATCGTATTAGATTCCGTTCGATAATCTGGGAATCCTTTAGGATTAAAATTGGATTCGTACATACCAATGGATAATCCAAGAATCCATTGTACGAGCGTAACATTTTATTGTAGGGATTCAATGCGATGACCCTTTGGATCCCTATCAGGAAGTAGGGACAAGTATGGGATTCCAATTGGATCTCTACAACAATTTCTGCTCGGGTGACGCGATGAAATATAATTAGATTGTGCGTTATAAATTTACTGCCCGAAGACACGGTACATTGATCCTGATGAACACAGCTGGATTCTTCCTTCAATGTTGTCTAACATAACGATTCTCTTGTTCTTGTCTTTACGATGTTTATTGTGATCTTCAATGTTCGTTCATATACGATTGCATCGCGTTTCATGGAGTAAGGGAATGTCGAGTTCTATTTTGGACGGTTAGGAAAACGTGAAAGATTAAGGCCAAACCCAACCCAAACCCAACCTACGAGGTTTTACCGTTTTTTAGTAAAAAATGAAACACCATGGCTTTCTGAACTGCATTCAGGCTGATTGAGAAAAATATCTGTTAAGGTATGATTGTATCGTTTACAACAGGGAACAAATGGTTTTTAGTAATAAAATTGCTTCCTTCTCTGCGTCACAGACTTCGTTAGATTGGGATTACGTTATAGCTCACTGCGGAACCAAGCCGCAGGGGGTTGCTCGTTTCACCGTTGTATCGCTGTTGCTGTTAGGTCGAAAATCTCGTATTCCGCTTTTGATCATGTTGATACCATAAAGGAAAAACGTACGCGCCAGTAGACCCCATACGATGAGCGCGCCATGAATTTCGATAGGACTTCCGTATTGGCAAATCCGTCGAAACGAAGCACATACGTATACGGAGGTAGACCGTAACGAATCACGATCCATCAGAAAGTTTCTGCAATATTGAGCAACGATCTCGAATCAGTAGACTGGTGGATGGGTGGTCGGCGTCTGCTTTGCCTTTACTTTGAGTTTGTGCATGGCTGATACTCGGAGCGGTGACCGTTTACCAGTGCATCGGCTGGCGCTTTAACCGCTCAGCGGAAGGCCAACACTTCTGAGATCTTGGTATAGATACTTGAGTTAAGGCGGTATAGTTGTTTAGAAATTTAAAAAAAATCGTCTTTTTATTAATTTCATTTTATTATTATCCTACAGACCTTTCTGAATACGTCTGAGAAAACCATTTAAGGAGCGCGAGGCGTGGCAGTTATTTTTCTTACCCAAAAGTTAGAGACAGTACATTTCAAAAGTCGCTTCCCAATCTGGCAACGTCGCATACATTTTTATGGTATGAGTTTTCGTGTGTGTGTACTGTCAGTTTTAAATCAAAGTAAAATATTGACGTGGAGAAGAAAGAAGCAGTACAGGGGAAGGTGGGGCACAGTGTGCCACTTTTTTTCGATCGAATTTTTACTCTTACCAAAGTAGTCTGATTAGAAAAAAAGGTCATAACCGATTCTATAGACCTTTGGGCGTACAATAAATCTACCATATTTTTTTGCAAAAGGATGTGTCAGATAGGTGTCAGATAATGTGTCAGATAGGTGGGTACAGTGTGTCAACGAGCCGGTTGAAACTCTTATATTTTCCTAACATAGATAACAGATTTTCATATATTCCGATTATTTCACAACGGGTATTATTTGCCAATAACATTGGGAGTTGACTCATTGTGCTCAACAACTCGATGGCACATTGTGCTCCACACAATTGCCGCACAATATATGACGTTTTCCCGGCAAGCGAATTTTTTCCCGGCAAGAGAGACTCTAATTTTGTACTTTCAATAATTCTTCGTGAGATCCTATTGATTTTCTATTAGGCCAGCCGAAACTTAATACAAATCACGGACTAACACAAAAAATTTCGGATTTTACAAGCTACAAAACTCCGAGAAATCGCATGTGGTTGACAGTTACACATTGCGCTTCTTCGGAGCGTCGTCACTTTTTTGTTTCCTCATTGGGAGTTGACTCATTTTGCCCCACCACTCGATGACACATTGTGCCCCACTAGTAAAATATTTGATTATTGATGAAAATAACGATTAATTAAGCTTCGAATTAAAAAACACAAGGCACTGGCTGCATCATAAATAATAAAACTATTGATTATGACCGAAAACCGGAGCTGCTACAGAAAGTGCCGTTATATTTTACGTTTTCCCGGCGAGCGAAATTTATTTTTTCCAAACCTCGAATCAATTTTTAATTTTCAATAATCTTTTGTGAAACCTAATATAAAACGCGGTCCAACACATAAAATTTTGCAATTTACGACCTACAAACCTCCGAGAAAACGCATGTGGCTCACTGTGCCCCGTGACACATTGTGCCCCACTCTCCCTTATAGTGAAAGAACCGGTCAATGTTAACTCGGGAAAAACAGACGCAAGATCGTTGAAAGCAACACTGACGCTGATGACGGTGAATCGAACCTTAACCTCAAAATCCTGGAAGGCAAACGTTTCATAGATACAGTATAACCTCGCTTATACGTTTCGCACTTATACGTTTTTATCATTTATACGTCATATTTCTCTGGTCCCGGCAAATTCCGCCTCTAAAGTATCTAATAAAGTTTCATTTCTACGTTTTCCACTTATACGTTTTTTGCCGTTATACGTTATTAATTTTCTTCCCCCGCGTCCGTTTTGGGGTCCGTTTTTTCTCAGTTGTACGTAAATCAGTGTTCTATGACACAAAACGAAAACAGACAAAATTCTTTTTAAATTGACAAACCGCACCTTAATTTGTTCCAGTGTAAAATTCTGGGTTCATACTATATATGCATATAAAGGGTTCCTTAAAATGATCTGATATTTTTAATTGCGCGCCATTTTTTTTTGTGGCCAACATAGAGTACTAATCTGTGAAAACTGGCATCAGGAAGTATTAAGGTTTAGTCATTACACGATCGAGCAACGCATAGAAATGGCGAAAATGCAATGTGAGACAATGCAGTTATTGCAGACGAAGTTTCATGGTCGTGTTATCTCGGCGCCGCGGCGATGTGAATTGGTTACCAAGATCGTGCGATTTGACGCCATTGGACTTCTTTCTTTGGGGTTTTCTAAAAGGAAAAGTGTATGCCAATGATCCACAGACCATTCCGGAGCTCAATGAAGCAATTGGACGCACCATATTAATGAAATTAGTCCGCAAGTATGCCAAAATGTTGTAGAAAATTTCGTCAAAAGAGTGAACGTTTGCAAACAGGGACGGGGCAGCCATTTATCGGATATTGTGCTCCACACATAACCTCCATGTTTGTATCTTATATTAAAAACTATTCGTACTTTTCAAATATATAGAACGTTTTATTAATAAATTAAAATGTCAGGTCATTTTGAGACACCCTTGACTTAACTTTGATTACCTATCTCTTATATATACGAACATGTCTGCTATGTTCTAGTCTAAAACGTCAAAACAATATTACAAACTCGCGACAGATAAAAATTCTGAACGAAAATAAAAAAAAAATTGAGTTGGCTCATTACTTCGTTACTACCAATCAAATTTTCAATTCGAAAATAAAATATTAGCATAATAGAGGTACTGCTATTAAAAAAACATTGCAAATTATGCACCGATCGCCATTTCCAAATGGTAAAGAGTTTCCGATACATACTGTATTTCACTTCTACGTTATTCTCATTTATACGTCATACTTGCTGTACCCCTTGAAAAACGTATAACTGAAGTTTCACTCTATTTACTTTTATTATTTTATTAGAAATACGAATATAAAAAATATGTATGTTTACTTTTAACTATCATTTACGAGTTTTCCCACAGTTTCCCCGTACCCTCGGCAAATGCGATATAGTGCAGCTTAAGACGGTTGTGTACCCAACGGAAGTTAGATCATGTTAACGAAGTGCAAGCAGTAAGTGAAATGAAAGGGGTTCGATTGGGTATAGGGATATAAGTAAAAACTCGCAAGGGTATACGGTGAAGCACGGAAAATAAAAACATATATTACAAAAAATGGAAATTGTCATATCTTTCCTATGAAATTGGTGAATTTCCTCAGTCTTTCCAGCTTCGCTGGGGGCGCAATTTTTCTGCGTGTCGTTTCTCAACGTTCAGCGGCGTTGCGCAAGGGATGTACGGCTCCGCTCACGCGGGGGTGAAGTTGGAAATGGAAGAGCGGGGAGGGGGGGGGGGGGGGGGGTCGGTTGGCCTCATCCCCCGAAAGCTCTTATCGGGCCGGTTGTTTCATTCGGTTCGACTGTTCGGCTGTTGGCTCGAGCGTGCAATCGATTCGAAAGCTGCACGCGGGGTGCGCAATGTAGCGTATCGAAACTACAACTACTGCGGCCGTCGTTGCCGTTGCCGCCGCCGCCGGTTCTGCCTGGCGATTCTCGTTTCCACGTCCCAGCCGCGAACACCCACCAGACGCAAAGCTTTTCTTTGGTTCCTACTTTTTACTCAGCCCCTCACCCTACTGCTGCGAATGAAATCTCGCGGAGCCTTTGGGTATGCTCTATCGTCAAAACTCTCGAAAGAATCGATCGAAAAATCCAGACACGAAGGAATACTGAGATGTTTGTCACATTTCGGATTCTTTCAATCAATTAAAAAAAAACGTCACGAGCACAATTTCGAATCGCCATTTGGGTGTCAAATTTCTGCCACTTTTATACTTGCGCACACACGAGGAAAGACTTTACCTGTGAGGATAACGGTGCAAAAATGCGCATACTGCGAAGAATGTATATAAAATCCCTTGATCCTTAACGTCGCTATAAAGGGGGGGGGGGGGGGGCCAAAAATTAAGCCTCTTATACTCTTTATTCCCTGTGGTTCTTGTTCTCAGTTCGTTCGTTCTTATTTGCTTGAACGTATGCTGACCTATTTGCTGAACAACACGAGGAGCCAGTTGCTCTCGAACGGAAGGTCGTCAACGATCTGCATCTTCGTACGTGGAACGACCTACTGAACGCCCTTGCGTTTGTCACATGCTCGAGACATGAAAAGCCGAACAAAATCCGTACAGTGTATTCGATATGCGCGTTTCTGGATGCAGCATACTTGTGGCTGCTGTGGTGTACGGTCTTCCGTTGGAAAGGATCTAACTCGCGAAAAAATGTACTCCTGTGATCACGCATGTTTCTTTTCTCCGCCTCGTTCATCCGCTAAGGGACCACACGTCATATATATTTATATATACAGGCACACACATACACGTACATACAGAAACGCGCGAAAATATTCATATATTTCGAAGTGTAGCCACGTGAAATAAATGCTCAATTTTGCGACTCTGTACGAAAATGGCTTTTCGCATACGTACACATTGGACGAGGAGGGCAGGGTGGTGGAGAATTTCTATTAATTCGAGAATTCACGGAGTATCTCGTATCGTTGTTATAAAGCAATCAATAACAATACGGTTTTATTAATTAACTTGTGGGAAATTTATACGAACGTTTTGTTTTATCATTGCTTTGGATAGATGGTATTCTGCGATTGGAAATCAGACATCTTTTATTGAATATACGCAGTACAGATACGGAGAGAAGGAGCGAGATATTTGCGGCTAACAATGAAATTCAATTACCCAGACATATGTCCGGCGAAGAAATTAATCAAGCAGCCAATTATGTTGTGGGAAATCGGCGTGGCGTTCAATGAGTGAGAGAAACGTCGATTTTCCATCCACAATGTGGATTCAATATATTAGTATTAATTGAACAAATTATGGACAGCTCTGTACATTTATACGCAGATTTATATCCATATTACGTTATAACTTTGAGGCAACCCATTATAGCATGGCCTTGAAGTTTGCATCGTTGCAACGCAACGAAGTTTCTTTTTTATATGTTTATTTCCTTATTTTTACTATTTAACATAATTTTGACTTCTGATTTTAATTCGAGATCTATAAATGAGCGACTTAAAATGTGATTGAGGGATTTTAGTAACGAATATTTGCAAAAAGGCATTCGAGCAATTGAAAAATAATCATCTTCATTGCATTCCAACAATGCAAACTTCAATCTTATATTATAAGACCTGCACAGTCATTGAAATCAACATTCTTTTACACCATGAATCGTACGAATACAATTTCAATTTTTCCGTTGATGTAATCGAAAAATTAGTTTTTGGTGCCTTCATTCACATAACATAGGTTACATATAATAGTGAAGCCTCGTTGTCGTGTACGTAGATATTAAATCGCGTTAAAGTTTGCAGCATTGGAATGCAATGAAAATTAATTCTCTTTCAATCCCTTCATTTGTATTATTATGCAAACCTTTTTTTTGCAGATTTAGGTCATTGATCCACGATGAGGATGCAAAACCGTTTGAGTAATTTTCGTTCTCTAAATCCGATAAATACAAATTTGAGCAATGGAAAAAAAAATTCATTGCATTCTGACGATGCAAACTTCAACATCGTAGTATGAAAATGATCTACCTTTATTTTTATCCAAAATTGTTTTTGCATATTAAATTTGTAGATTTCCAATAAGGATCTTAAAAAAATGTTTGAGTGATTTTCGTAGACTGATTCGGCAAAAAAATGATAAGTAAAAAAAAAAGATTTTCATTGCGTTACACCGATGTAAATTTTTGTTCCACGCTTTGAATCATGCTTTGTGGTTCCAAACATCTATAAGAAAATTAACACGGTCGAGAAGAGAGATGAATAATAACGGAAGAGGAAGGGAAAGGCCCAGGGATA
Organism: Ophion ventricosus; assembly: GCA_963932345.1. NCBI lineage: Eukaryota > Metazoa > Arthropoda > Insecta > Hymenoptera > Ichneumonidae > Ophion > Ophion ventricosus. Next base: position 26,892,757 of record OZ010712.1, read on the forward strand.
AAAAACGGTCTAAAGGTTTTAAGAACGAGTTGTTCGATACTTCGAAATTAAGATCGCGTTCGTCGCGACACTAACTCTTCCCATCTGCCTTCAAATCTCTAGAAACCTCAAAGAAAACGGTGAGACGTCTCGTCACGTGAGACTCAAGGTGGATGGCTGAGGCCTGCTCCAGTGAGCGGCAAATTCGTCGTCGCAGACTAGGTAAATGTTGTTTCACCAGGTAGTTCACGAGGGGCAATGCAAACAAGAACCTACGGCCATATTTAACGTTTTTCAACGAAGGCAACGGGTGGAAGGAGCGTAAGATCGTATACGAAGGCGAGACGTGAAGCAAAGGAAAAGGAAATGCAAAATTGGTTCGAACCCGATATACGCGGGGGTACGGAGCTAGTTTCGATGCATACGCAATATTTTACGACATTTCGACATTGGTGGCAGCGATGGCGATGCTGACATTTTCGTTACTTTTGTATGTGAATATTTGAAACAAAAAAAAATACTTGCATTCGCATTTGTCGCTTTAACGAGAACTTTTCTGGAAATTCGTGTTTAGGACGGTTTTCGAGATTCTGGCAGCTTTCTGAAATTCGGTCTTCACTATATTCGCTACCGATATCCGTATAAAGTGAGTTCAAGAAAAAAAAACGTGTGAGAGAGAGAGAGAGAGCGACAAAGCATGAAATACACAGAGAAAGGCTAGAATGAACATTTATAATGTATAGTTTGAAAAGAGAGAAAGAGATGGAAGTGCTCGATAAGAACAGAATTTAATAAGAAATTTTACAATTCCACATAGCTCGTGTCCTTTTTTCGTTTGATGTTTTCGAGAGGCAGGAAAGTCCGCTGTTAGAGACCGGAGGGTGCTATACTCGTGAGAGCGAAAGGAGAGAAAGAGCGGTCATACGGGCGCGGGGTGCAACGAGAGGGCGAGAGGGAGAGAGAGAGAGAGTGAGTGAAGAATGAAAAGTAAGAAAGATAGAAGAAAATAAGTCGGTTGTACGACACACGGACAAATGGCCAGTCAATACTGGAAATGGGTTTTCTGAAAAACGTTTTGCTTCGTTCTCTTCACCGTCGCCGTCGTCCTCGTCGTCGTTGGGTCGGGAGAACCAGTCTTCGAACCAAGAATCGATTGGCCCTCGAAGAGTAACTATGTATGCCGCTATTCATCCACGACTCTAACAGAATTTTTCCAACCTTCTCTCACATCAACTTTGTCCTTTTTTTCTCTCATTTCTTCCATTCGTCCAATTACTCGTACCCGCGACCCAGCGAAATTTCTCTTGCGATTTAGAAAAATCGCCGTTGGAAAGAATCCGAGACATTTCGCCGGATGAAAGTTCGTATAAAAGTTTCGTAATCGTAACGTGCGAGATCCGGAAATTCAGAGAACTAAAGTGAGTTCAAGAAGATAGGAATAAATCTGCTGATGGTTTTTGCCACGAATGTTGCTACCGGTACAAATTGTTGTAGCGTGAAATGTCATTTGTTTTCCGGCTATGTGTATTCTCGATGTCCAAATTTGTTCAGCACAGTCTAGTACATGGCGATGGGAACGCGATACGTATCAGATTTATAATTTCCGGTACAGCGGCACGTTTTTCTCGTATCATTATCGGACTTTCCACTCCCATACCACCATCCGCGATTTCATTTTCATCGTCAACTCTTCATGCCCTCCCATTTCTCTACCTTTCACCGTTCTCTTGTCCCTTTACGTTCGGGCCCTTTGCGCCCGAACCCCTCCGGCAATCGGGAGGGGGGGGGGGGGGGGGGGGGGGGGAGCGGCGCGTCAGATCCAGAGGACTCTTTCATCCTCGCAACTCTCGAGTATTGCACCGTACACGCCATCGGCACCCTGCAAATCTGCTTGACTGTATTCACACTCGAAACAAGAAAGTCTCATCGTTCTTTCGCACGTATTGTGGACAGAGCCGCGAAATACTGCACGAATTGTATGCATATCGCAGAATTCAATCTCCAAATGTATGACAGAAACCCCACGCCTCAATGGAATTTTTCATAGTGAATGATGTAGTGCTTGAATGAAATGCAGAGAATTTGTATAATTCCGGTCAGGCGAGAGGGAAAGACATAACGCTCATCTCACAACAGCATTCTTATTTTAACTCCGATACAATTCACCCATCCAAATATCAACGTGAAGAGAATGTCACACACGGAGAGAATTAAAAAGTAATTTTTGTCGTGAATTTCACGGTAAAAATTACCGTGATATATTTCAATGTGGTGACAAGTGAGAAAAGCATAATAATTCGTATGCGAGAAGTTTTTTTTTAACTCACGTTACAGAAAATTTCAAATACGTAGCTAAAATTTTACTATACAAGAAGGGTAGCGCGCACGATAATTTTTACCGAGAGCACAATACATTTTCCTATAACACTCATTAAATTTTATAATAAATCTTAAAATAACTGTTATAAAGACGATACTTTTTTATAGATATTTTTGAAAGGCATAAAATAATAAAATGCACAGTAAAATTTCGCTGATATTATATATTTTTTAAATTTAAGTTTTGCGTATTTTCTTACACATCAAAATTTACTAGAAAATCTGGTAAAATGTTCTATCTGAAGAAGAAATTTTATTTTATTTTCTTGAAAATCTGTGTTTTACTCAGTAATAATAAGCGAAGTTTCAGGGTTGTCATCTGGTTACCGTTACTGCACGCTAGTTTTTAACATTTAATTCTCTCCGTGCACTGATAAAGAAAAAAATGATTGAAATCGTCTAAATGCGTTTATTTAATCCTTTTTTTTCGAATGAACTTAAATATTTTGTTACATCAATATTTTTTTCTCTACTATTCCAGAGATTCATTTCTAGAATTTATTAATTAAATCAAGATCTATTCAGCACCGTTGAGTCATACAAAATTTATACGCTTCTAATAATTTTGGTTTATGGCATTGATCACAAAAAAAACATTTTGTGGTGTAGACCAAATGGGTTTACATAGATTTTTAACCCTTCGTAGTCACCCTGGGTAAGAATGAACCCGTCGATCAATTTTTGGCGTAAATATATAATAGTTCCCGGTTTCGAATGCGGCTGCATTCGCCATCTTACCTGGAGTTTGAAATATCCTCATACCATGAAATTTACCTTTTTCACATATCGGAATAAATACCTTTTATGGAACGCGCACTATGCTACTATTTTTTCCCAAAACTAGCATATCTAAGGAGTATCACGTCCAAATTTTAGGTAAGAATGTTGAAAATTCATGGAACTATGATTTTTTTAGCCAAAAAGTGTCTTTTTTGCGTTTTCACCTTTTTATTATTTTTTAAAATATATCGCCATTTTATTTCTTATAAATAAATTTTTCGTACATCATCCAAAATTCAAAGCACATTCCCTAATTTTTTGAATCACTTCGGACGGATAGTTGGGTCACAATACTTTTTTGAAATCTGACTGGGTAGAATCGACTCAAGTGTGACCACCGCGATTGAATTTGGAAGTGTGACCACGAAAGGTTGAAAATTTGACTTAATTAGCAAATTCATAGACGTCGGAGTACGCTCCGTGGCGCGAAGGACGACAGGTAAGCAAATAGAATCGTAGTAGCCCGTGCGACAACGACAAAATTGACTCAAATAGATCCGAGTTAAGTGCTTACATCTTGTTGAAATTTTGGAAAATACCGATTTTTGGTTTTCGACGGATTCTCAAAATATAACATTTCAAAAATATATTCTCTGAAAGGTTCAAGTCGAAATCCGTTCGAAATTGAGAGGCTTATGGGCTTTATAGGTAGGTTCCGCGAAACGGCAAACTTTAAACGCGTTTTACTAAAAATGACTATTTCAAAATCGGTGATCATGATACCACAAAAATCAACTTCGAATCTTACAAGCTTCTTTTACATATAAAAAAGGCGTGCTTGAACGGAGGAATGTTTTTCAATGCATAGTTTTTTATCAACAAAAAAAGAGCGTTTTTTTTACCGAAAATCGATACTTTCACGTTGAAGTGCGGTAATTTTCTCAAAAATAATTTTTTTTATTAAATCCTTCGACCAAGCACTAGATAATTTCATGCAAAAATTAAATGCGTTTGATTTTTTATGTCGGATTATTTGTTTCCGAGCAGCAGTGATGACCGCGAAAAACGTTTTTCAAACAGCCTTCTGCACAAATCATTGTATCTACCACATTTATAAACATTTTCCAATACAACAATCTTACAAGATACGTAAAACATACATACTCTTTATCGAAGAGAAAAAAAATTGAAAGCCTGCAAACGTTTTCCCCGAAAAAATTCACGAAAATTCCTTTCTTTCGCCGGCCACAAGCTAGGTGTAACGCGTTAAATCAAATTAACTTTTTCTACAGTTTAATTCAATTGCACTTATTTCTATATTATATCTGCTACCGAAATCTATGTAAATAAATAAGGAAACGTGCTATTCTCGGAATTGTATATCAGCTACGTTTCTCAGGTATGCACATTTTGATGCAAAATACAACATTTTATATATTATTCACACAGATGCGATATGCAGTACGACATATACTGGATATAAAAGAGTACAGTAGAACCTCGATTATCCAAATCCGCGCTATCCGAACCCTCCGCGTTATCCGAACGTTCCATTACCGAATCATAGCACGAAATTTTATAAATTTTTATTCACTCGAGCTACACTTTTGCAAACAATACGCGCTTTTGAGTTTGTACACGCTCGTATACGTTGGTCGAGCAACGATTTGCAGGTCCGAACACAAAAATGTCGCATGCCGAGGCGTTTTCGACCTTCAAGGTCGGTCCGGAGTGGTACGAAAAATAAGAAGAGTGCGACCCTGCTATGGAGCTTCTTTTGCTGAAGCGCCTGTGCGGTTTGGCCGCTAAAGAACGCGTAGCATCCATACGGTAACCAAAGTTTGAGCAGTTATTGATTACATTCAACAACTATCTAACTTAAAAGCCTTAGATAGTTGTTGAATGTTTATATCAAATTACGTTGGCTCTCAGACATATATTAAAAATACACAAGCTTAACGTAACAGCGCTAAAAATATCTGTCCTTTTTTTAAAATCATTATCCGTGTGCAATGTGTAAAACCGCTCCCCACGACTACACACGTTTCTATTATTCGATCTTTCGATAATCCGAATTATACTCCGTCCGGAGGAGTTCGGACAAGCGAGGTTCTACTGTATATTTGTTCTTTGGGCCAGACGTTCTACTTATCGAATATATATACACACACACACACATACACGCGCAAAGACGTTGGAGACGTCACTTCGAATTCTCGATGTTTCGCGACAGCCATCGCCTGTACCCGGTGAGTAGCTGCCGGGAAACAAATCGAATAACCTTAACGCTTTTACCATACGCAGGAGAAAATTTAGTCGTCGTTCCATTGCGGAATACCAAAATATTTTCTGTGCCTTTCCCTCCTCTTTACTGCTTTTCGCGTCTCACGCGATACGTGTGTACATCAGGATTATGAGAGACAGATATTTATTTGTCATCCCAGAATTATTTACTGATAAGTGCAAGAATTTAATACACGCAGTTGTGGGAATTCGCCTAAAAAGACAATATATATATATACATATACCACATAAAAATTAATTAATTTATATAAAAATGAATTTTATGATTTTCTTTAATCGATAAAGAAAATAACTTTGTCATTTTGGGCATTATTATCTGTCCGATGTAAAATTTCAGTCGCACAAACAAAAAAGTAAAAATGGTACTCACGATTCACCGCGTTACAGATAAACACGAGAAGACAACACTACGTAACGCTGTGGTAGCCGTGCGGGATAGGGCGCTTCTCGTCGCTCAGAAATCCCGAGTTCAAAACCCTTGTCTGGTAGAGAAAAAAAAAAACATTTCTTTTCGGTTTTTATCACGTTTCAAATGCAAAAGTATCATTTTAGGTGCGAGAAAAATGTTGGAGAAAAAAAAACCCACAGCCCAGCTCCTTGTATACGCGTTAATCGTACATGAGGCGTTTCAGTCTGTGGATAGAAAAGTGCATGTGCCGCTATGTTCTATGGCCCCCCTCATGGTCATAGTTAACACAAAGCCGTGCCACACTTTCTTTTTTATACGTAAATAATATATATTTCGAAGGGAAATTTTCCTTACGTTGTTTGCAACAAAAAAAAATACATTATTTTTATTTATTAATAAACGAGGACAATAATAAAATATTTATGCGTGGTTTTTTACTTCCATAAGAAATGCTATTATTTGCTAGAGATATTGGCATTGCCAATTTTTCAGGTTTCTTATTTCAATTATTCTAATTTATTTATTCTCTTGACGTTCTCATGAAAAATATTCAAAGTATAATTGAGACGGGTTTACGCAGGATGACTTATGCAATACCAGTGCGCATTGCTATGCTTGTTTCGTTCGGGAATTGGCGCAGATATTGCATCGAGCTTTTAATCTAAATTCGATTTCAGCCAAGAATGCCTATGGGATTCAAAAATGTCTCTCCCTCTCTCGATCTTTTTCCGTCCAGCATGCGATGCTGCACTCTCTCATTCCATATATGTGTGTGTATATATATATATATCGGGGGGGGGGGGGGGGGGGGGGGGGGGGGGGGGCTTCACGAAAGTTCGACTTCGGAGTCCACGAAACCGTGGATTTATTCAGCAAGAATTCTCCATACACTATATATCAGCAATTCACGTCTACCCGATCGCTTTCCTCGACGAGTACTCGATTATGCGAACGCAAGCGTGGAGGAATCGTATTCACTCCTATACCGCCCGCAACCTATTAATATGATAAGAATAAGCAATGAGGAAGGTCTTGGGTGCAATTTTCGCTCGTAGAATATACATACATATATATCTGCGCGCGGGTGTGTGCGTGTTACGAATTTATGGGTATGCGTTCGTTGATAATCACGGTTCGGAAATCGCGAGGACAATTAATTAATGTCTTTGGCAAATCTAAATAATGCAATGAAATTGCATTTTCAATGCGTACACGAAATGATAATTAATTTTTACCGGAACGTCCATGCATAATTTAACAGCTAGCTGAGTAAATTCGATTTTTCTTCAACTCGTGAGCAACGTGCGGAGCTACGGTGCTAATGGAATGCGAGAGATGGCGTTCCCGTTTTTTCGCCATCTATTGGTAGTTTATGGAAGCGAGTGTTCTGAAAATTGTACGAACGCGTGATTGACCGACCGATGGTAGAGGCAAAGACCGCGGACTCTCAGTCATATGTTTTTTCTTTATTGTAATACTGTATTATCGTGATATTGTTAAAGATTAATACAGCAATGAAATTTATTCATTTTTTTATTCAAAGGGAATCAATGCAGTACAATTAAAATAGTGATATTCGAAATTGATCGTGGTATGTGGCTTTGATTATTCTGCTTTACATACACCCAAGTATATCGAGAATTAGAAATTACGTATATAGGATACAATAATTAATTGATATATCATTGGTAACAGCACTTCTCAATATCATTCAAATAATTGCTACTTATTCTGGTAACTCTGTTAAATATGTTTAACAATCCTATTCCAACTTTTTCCCATGAATAATGAAAAGTTTGATGGTAAAATCATTTATTAACTATGCAATAAAAGGTGTCATTTTAAATTAGTTTGCATTATTATTCCTGAGCGCCAGAAAGATTTCCCCCGGGTTTCGCGAGAATCTGCACATAGATGTATGAATCTGCAGGCTATAAGGTCGACGAGCCGGAACGGGAAAGCCAGAATGAATAAGGGCTTGTACTCGATGGCGGAGTAGCAGATATAGTACGGACTAGTCAGAAGGGTATATTCGTAAAATATCGATAACCGATGGTCCAGTTTCACGAGATTATATCTCGAGATTGCGGCGTATAGTCGCGTGAGTCTATAATTCGTCGGATCAATGCGATACCCAGCTATTTGTATCCTCCCGCTAGGTAATACGAGGAGACAAATCTGTTTCGTGACTTCGAAGTTGTGCGGGACAAAAATTTCCTCCTATTCATCCAGCCTCATCGATTGCAATCCTGCCGCGCAATTTTTGGACTTTTGGAGAACATTCCGGGCAATGAAAACTTTATTCGACGATATTTTCTGTCTCCGCTCCGTTTTCTACTGCTGTTTCATGCTCGATCATCGTTAGCCTTTATTATTGTAGCCCGCGATTGGAGAAGGAAACGTAAATACAGCGGCATGTTTGATAGTAACGCTAATTTGTACCTTAAAATGGAAAAAAATGAATTTCTTTTAATAAATACATTAATTACGAAAAATAATAAGTATCCGTAAAAGAAAAGTCAATATAAATATGCATTATTAAAATATAAAGGTCCTGGTTGTTTATTCGAGTTTACGCAACTCGTTTGATGCACGAGTATTCCAAAGTTAAGGTAGTAGTCTCGCTACAGTTACGGTGAAAAGTTTATTCTCCGCTCAATCGATGAATGTTTCGAAATATTACGAAATATCCTTACAATGTAGGTTGTACATTTTATCGGGATGTAAAAACTTGTAAAGTAATGAAGAAAACGCATAATATAATGTTTACCTAAGCCTCACTTTTGTATCAGACCATTCCGGCTACTAATGCGTAGATACTTTGCGTATACGGATATGCACACACTACTGTTATCTAGTTCTAGTCTACTCCAGTCATCTCGTGGCGCAAGCGTCGCTGGACCTTGCTTAATTTAAATCGCTATATCTCTGAAACGAGACGGTCAAAATTCATGATTTTTTTTACCCATTTCGTCATACGTTCCTCTGTACTTGAAATTTTATTTTATCTGTAGAAAAGTTTCGAAGTTATTGCGTGAAATGTAAAATTTCCCCGTGCTCCCCATAAGAACACGTGTACAACCGTGAAATCTTTAATTGCCAATATCTCGAAAACGAAACCGTGAATCCTTTATAAATTTTGCATGGAATCATTTAATAGTGCCTTGAATGAGTCCTCGAAATTAAAAAAAAATCTATAGAAAAACGACTTGGCGAGACTACTACCTTGATAAAAAAAATCGTATTGCACGTAGTCAGTTCTATAAACAGTGATTACGATCGTTTTTTTGTTGTTGGATTTTCCGGGTCTGTGCAAAAGAAAAGAATACATTTAAAATTGTAGGTCAGATGCCGAGCATATGTTGTACGAAATTGAAAGGTATTCATGTACAGTTATTAGAGAGACTGCATTCGTTCATCCCGCGCACGAATTTATTGATCGCCGTATCAATTTCACTTCGCAAAATACCTACATGAAGAGTTCGGAATGCTTAATCAGTCAAATTTAATTACCCACGTACTCCACTCGAATTGATTTGCACTGAAAAATAGCGAAGCACAAACGTGACTCGCAACGGACAAATATAGGCGAAAAAAACCTCGTTCAGTCATTAAAGATGAGTGAGTGAATCGAGTGAATCGGTAATTTTATTCTGGCAAACGTTTGTACCTACCTACCGTTGATAATTAGGGAAACCGGCATTTTCGTGAAGGTTCACATTGGATAATTGTCCATGGAAATTTGCTCGTTTTAATGAGAACGTGTTAATTATCGGGATTGTTAGTAACACGTGAAGTAGTCACTTCGCTCAAACGACCATTGCTCTATATCTGTCCTCCGATAATCAAGAGATTTCGACAACACGATTGAAAGACTTTGTTGGAGATGAGAGTAATATTGGCAAGATCGTGACTATGGTACGAATAAATTTGAAAAAGAAAGTGGTAATACTCAGGAAAAACTTGGAAGGAGAATATCGAAAATCGTTTTCTTATGCGGAGACATAGATACATCGAGAGAGAGGGAGAGAGAGAGAGAGAGAGAGAGAGAGAGAGAGAGAGAGAGAGAGAGAGAGAGAGAGAGAGAGAGAGAGAGAGAGAGAGAGAGAGAGAGAGAGAAAGAGGGTGGCGGTGGCGAAGAATTGTGAAGAACTTCCGGTGACAAAAGCGACTCCACCGCCGAACCTTCTCGATCCATAAGAGTTCTTCGGTGTTTTTTTTTTATCTCACCTCTCTCGGTCTCTCGTCTCATTGGACCATCGTGTTGTAGCTTCCGGACGGAGGCGAAGAGAGGGTAAAGTGGGGGAAAAAAGCCACACTATCCTATGTCATAGCTCTCTCCCCCATTTCCTTCACAATCCCCGTCCCCTCCGACTTCCCATCCCTCACTGTCTTTCTCTCTCGCGAAGAGGTTTCTTGGCGTCTTCTTTGGCAAGCCAGGAAGTTCTCGGCGAAGGGTTGGTGACCGTGGGCGAAGTTGGACGATGGGCACCTTGATCGTCCGATAGAGGGGCAAAAACGCCAACCCCTTCCAACCCCTTTTCAAAGTGACTTTCGGAACAGCCAATATCTTTCCCGTCCTCTTCGATTTTCTTTCTCCCCTCCGCTCTCCTCAATCCCTCGGAACGAATCTAGGACACGCGAACGACCAGGGGTTATTGCACGCGGCTCTTAAACCCCCGTTGGTGACTTTCCGCCTTCTCCTACGTCACATCCGCCTTATAACCGTCCTCCCCTCTCCCACCCGGCCGTAACTACCCTTTGAAAGGTCCGAAAAGAGCAGTTATTATCCGACCACTTACCTCCCGTCATTTTCACACGCTCTTTACAAAGATAACAACCTCTCGACTATGTCAAAAACGCTACGGGTACACGGGAGAACTGGAGAACGACGGAGAATGGCTAAAGACAGTTTCCAACGCAAAAAAAAAAAAAAAAATCTGTGCGCGGAAAATTCGGGTAACAACTGACACATGCCTTTTGGGGAAAATGTGCACAATCCGTCAGGTTGAGTCAGATTGATTCTAGTCTCATCTCAAAGGCAAGTGGTTTTAGTCAAACATTGTATTTCGTCGCTGTAAGAGTCGCATCCGCATCAGGATTCAACGAGAGGATTTTTGGATATATCGAAAATTCATGGTCTTGAAGTTCGCATCGCTGGAATGCAAAGAAAATACGTTTTTTTTTTAAATTATTAAGGTAGTAGTCTCGCCACAGTCACGTTAAAAAGTTTATTCTTCTCTCAATCAATGAAAGCTTCGAAGCATTGCGAAATATTATAATGTAGGTTGTACATCTTTACGGGATATAAAAACGTATAAAGTAACGATGAAAACGCCCAATATAATGTTTACCTAACCCTCATTTTTGTATCGGACTATCCATTTCGGCTACTAATTCGTAGATATTCTGCGTATACGGATATGCACACAGTACTGTAATCTAGTTCTAGGCTGCTCCAGTCGCTTCGTGGCGCTAGCGTCGCTAGACATTGCTTAATTTAAATCGCTATATCTCTGAAACTAGACGGTTAAAATTCACGATTTTTTTTACCCACTTCCTCATATGTTCCTTAGTAATTGAGAATTGAAAAAAAATCTGTAGAAAAGTTTCGAAGTTATTGCGTGAAATATGAAAATTTCCACAGCTCCCCATAAGAATACGTGTAAAACCATGAAATCTGTCATTGCCAATATCAAGAAAACGGAATGGTGAAACCTTTTGAAATTTCGCAGGTAATCATTTAATAGTGGCCTGAATGAGTCCTCAAAATAAAAATAAAATCTATAGAAAAACGCCTTGGCGAGATTACTACGTTAATTAAAATCTTTTATTTTTCTGATCTCTCGTAAGGGTTCTAGAACGGGTTTGAGTGACTTTCGTATCCACAATTTGCGGCATGAAGGTTTGGGCAAATTGCAAGAAAATCATTGTTGCGATTCAACGATGCAAACTTGAAAATTCTAGGAACTCGCTATTAATTTTCCACAGGAAAGAAACGTGTCTGTGACTCGAAATTAATTATTCTACACGAACTAAGTATTGTACATAAATTAATGCACTGTTTCTTCATTCCCTCGCAGCATCCAGTTGCACTTTCGTCTTGGACAAAGTATTTGCAATTGTCGTATTGCGCAATTACCTAATTGCTTTCCGAGGGTTCGTTCTCTTTGTAAAATGTTGCAAGACTTCACGAAAGATAGTTCCTTGAGAAGTTTGAGATTTATTTGTGTTCGTCAAATCTATACTAAAGTCCGTATCTGCAGCACTACGCATTTTCGAGGAGTACTGCATTTATCTAATGAGCCAGGTGGAGAGCAAAGTTTTTCCCTCGCGGAATGTTTTCTTGGATTTTCACTGTGTTTACGTGTGAATGGTTTGAATGAGAAAGGAAAAATTTCTTGCCACGAAGCGTGGCTACGGAAAGACTTCTGCGAGTTTCCTAACGCTTTGTATCCTGTATATTTTACCACAGCCTTTTCGGTTGGTAATATTCCAAACACGGGAATAAAGGACAAATCAATTAAGAGACCTCGAATGTATAATCCGACGCTCTAGATACAGAGAGAGAGAGAGAGAGAGAGAGAGAGAGAGAGAGAGAGAGAGAGAGAGAGAGAGAGAGAGAGAGAGAGAGAGAGAGAGAGAGAGACAGAGTGAGAGCGAGGGAGGCAGAGAACGAGGTATGCACGAGACACAAAAGGGACCTAGGAAACTCCGGCAGACTCTGCCTGCGTTTAGTTGCGCGGCATTTTCTCTCCAATATGCATATAGCGTTTTCCCGGTGGTGTGCTACCACCAACCCCCGTATTCGAGCAACCTCTTCGGATCAAAACTGACGACGGTGAGAAGGAAGATGGCTTCTCTATTGTCTGAAACGTTCCATTGAATCGAAGAACTTGGTCGGAGCGTCGAGCGACAGAGAGAGAGAGGGAGAGAAAGAGAGCAAGAGAATAGAAGCAAGAAGAGAGACAGAGAGGAATATACGAAGGTAGTTTGTGCAACAAAGGCTTCCTTAAGGGCGGATTAATGTGCCGGAAGACGATTTTTTGTCTTTTCTCGAGGTCAGTCTATGCGACCAAAGTCTCACCACCAAGCAAGCAGCCTGTCTATCAGCCATTCCAATTTCTTCGGTGCTTCAGTGTTGTTTTGTCGAGCCAGTCGTTCCAGTCTCGGGCTCATTGATTTCAATACAATCTAAATCATTCGTATTGGCTAATTTCGCATTGATAGGCCGCGAAATATGTCGAAAAATCGGCACTCTACCGACACCACAAGCCTTTTCCGCAAATATACACTACAAATCCAAGTATATCTTATTACCTTGAGGTCATACTTTTTACACATTTAGAAGTTATTTGGGGATTCGCTTTGTGCGTTTTGTATTATACACTTGAGTCTATTATTTCTATTCATATTTGGTGTGTTATTTGCCTATTTTTATACACTGTATGCCATCACATATCTCGGCCCGTCTACTAAATGCATAGAATATTTCATATATCCTATATATATAGAATTCCTCTCTTCCTCTCTCTATATGTTGGTCTCTGGCTCTACCCCCTCCATTTCACGTAAAAACTATTCGATGTATGGTCCAGGGTGGTCCAATAACTATTAGCACCTTGGATATCTTCGAAACTATAAGGTTCACAGAAATATTTGCTGAAATGAAATTGCACAGTACGAAAGGGGCCATCCAATAGCGATAATAGTTTTTTTTGCAGGTGGAAGTACTTCGGACATTTGAAGGTCAACTTCATTTTTTAAAATGGATCGGTATGTTTTTTTTTCTGTATCATGAAAGAGGAGCTTAAAACGAGTTTAACGACCTATAACATAAGGTCATTGAAGGTTATAGAAAGTACAGAAAGTATCTTACTATAAACGTAGTAATTTTATTTACTACCGAAACTGTAAGTATTATCGCCTTTCTGTAATTTCTATGACCTTCAATGACCTCATGTTATAGGTCGTTGAACTCGTTTTAAGCTCCTCTTTCATGATACAGAAAAAAAAACATACCGATGCATTTTAAAAAATGGAGCTGACCTTCAAATGTCCGAAGTACCTCCACCTGCAAAAAAACTATTATCGCTATCGAATGGCCCTTTTCGTACTGTGCAATTTCATTTCAGCAAATATTTCTGTGAACCTTATAGTTTCGAAGATATCCAAGGTGCTTATAGTTATTGGACCACTCTGTATATGTATAAGACAGTATACAGATCTTCGAAGGGTTTTATACGTGAAATAGGAGGGGGGGGGGCAAGGAAGAAAGATGTTATCACGAAATGTATTTTTAATCGTTATATATTTAAATTTACAAGTCGTATTCGATTAATTTCATCTAAATACGTATTAAGTATTTTAAACTTGACATGACATGTTAGTATGAAGTACATTCAAATTGACATGTAAATTTTAGTATACTTAATTCAGATCCACTGTTTACAAATACGCACAAAATGTGCATAACTTTACTGTAACACTCATAAATGCATTATTTAAGACACATTTGATATCTAAACGTGTAAATGGCTGCATTTATACATGTAGCATGTTTTGAGTAAGTGTAACGTGTTAAAATTTAATGCGGCTCAAGTGTTTGAAAATACACATCTAAGGTGTTTGAATATTCTATAACACACATGAGTGTGTTGTTTTAAGTCGTGTATGTCATTTACATCTGTTAATTCCTAAAATTACACATCTTAGGTGTAACAAATAACACACATGGATTTGCAGTGTAGCAAAGCAAAGTATCGGAAAATGAATATTTATGCTCACATAACTGTGTGTATGTGTGTGTGTGTGTGTGTGTGTTGCATCGCGAGTGTTGCACTCTTTTGTTCCTTAGTTGTCAATATTGCGTACATCGTAGATTTTCAGATCACGAGAGCCTCTTGTCGGATAGAGAAAAGATCCCTAAACTTTCGACCTGATTCTTTCTTCCCTGATCTCTCAAGTGGTCCACGAGGGTGTGTTCTTCGAGCATGCTCGTGACATTTTTCTTGTCCTTGGTTTCTCGCGTGTCTTTTTTCTTCGCCCGATGTCGATGTGTTTCCGTGAACCAGGGTCGAGTGCCCAGAACCCAGTCTCGTGTATGTATCTTGCATTTTTGCTCGCTCCCTTGCTCCCTGACATGCTTCTATCGAAGTATAGCACTCTCGCAGCAGCAGAGCTCTCATAAGGATAGCATGATCGGTTTATCGCTCTCCCGAGGAAGGAAAGGTGTCTGGGTTTTCGTCCTCTATACTATACCTGTACACCCAATGTCTCCTCTCATCTTCGATAGAAATTTCATACTACACCTTGCTACACCAGACGCGAACTCTTCGCGATAGCCCGGATAACTTAAATTCACTCTGATATCGAGAAGTATCGCAAAAATGAAGAAGCGAACGTAATCCTATATTCGCTTCTTGGTCCGTCGCGAATATGAAAAATAAAATGATCTTGTTTGGTCCCTGGTTCGTAGTAAAATTAACGAGGTAAAGAGAGTTCTCGAGCAATCACATTTGGACGATCGCCCCCACTGGGAATCATCAAAGATTATCGTAGTTTTTTCGTTGGGATAATGAAATTCTTTCATTCTTCGTTGAGTTCTCGTAATACTCAACTTCCGTTTGTAATCTACGTACGTATCATTGGGATACAAGGCCATAAATTACTTACCGGGATGTGCCACTTCCGCGGTCAATCGGGCCCTTTCCTGAATTCGCGTGGTTTTACTTATTGAATTCTCGCATGCGCATCAAGTCGAAAAAGTAATATCGCGGTAGAAAAAAGCCGGACTAACCGTTAACAAGCTTGGATCGCGTGCAACGGGTCTATTTCCGTTTCATTGCCAAGTCGATATCTCGTCGGTTGTCTCTCTCGTCCGTGTGGCTATTTCGCCCTGGCCATACATGCTTGTGCGAAAGGTTTGTCAACGCGGAGAATCGCGTGGGATCATGGAACAACGATTCTAGGATTTTTATTCGCGTGCGCGATAGTGGATACAGAATTTGTTCTCGATGTATGTAAATTGTGTTCTAATTGTTCCTCTTGTTTGGTTGGCGCGGTCGTACTTTCGGGAAATCACATTTCTCAACCGTTTAGGAGCTTGACTGGGCTCTCAGGATTCCCGGAGTTCTCTCGCTTGAGCTTTATAATTGTGAAGAGTCGGGAATACCTTGCTGCGGAGTCTGATGCCAGAGCCTAAGCGCACAAGGGTTCGGTAACAGTTTCACCGGTCTTGCGGTAAGGTGGTGTTGCGTACGGAGTCGAGAAAGGGAAGGACTGAGGGTTCCGAAAGTGCAAGAGGAAGAGGCAGCCCTTGTGAGTTCGCTGTTCTTCGCCAGGAGGAGAACCAAGAAGACTTTGCGGTGCGTTGTCTCCTGGTGAAAACTTACCAAAGTGGCTAAATTTGTTGAAGCGGTAGAGAGGTGGGTATTCTTTTCGCCGAAATAAGTCGTATCCCCTTAACTCTTGAAGCACTTCGCATTCGCGTTATATCAAGCGGACCGAAGTATCTTGCTCTTTTCGTAGATTCCAGAATCCCTTGCTAACTGTTTTTTTTTTTGCGTCGAGATGCAACCCTGCTGGACTCAAGCATCATCGGAAATCCTTGTTATTTCGGGCTGTTACTCGTTTTCACGTGCTATACCAGGTATGTAAATATGAAACCGGAATTTTTTCATAGAAAATACACGTTTATTGTATGAAAATGATGAAGAATATTTTATTCGAAGTATTGTCCATTGCTAGCTAAACATTTTTCCCACCTATCTGGCAATTTGTGGATGCCACGCTAAAAAAACTGTTGCTCTTTTGAGGCAAACCTGTCATTGAGCCATTTTCGTGAGAAGTGAAGCGCTGCTCAGCGTGTCCCATCAATGCAAATAAGTGGTAATCGGGCGGAGCCAAGTCTGGTGAGTAAGCCGCATGCGAAAGTATTTCTCAACTAAACGCCTCAATCGTTTCCTTGGCCAGTTTTGCTGTGTGTGATGGTGCATTATCATAAAGCAAAATCACTTCGTATTGCCTTTTTTTATATTCTGGTCGTTTTTCATGCGAAGCCTGATTCAAATCGATCATTTTTTGTCGGTAGCGTTCAGTATTAACAGTTTCATTGTCGTCCTCATCCAACAATGCTTGCAATTTGCTGTCTTCATACTTTTTCAATGGCCTCCCACGTTCTTCGTTTCTCACGTCAACATCGCCACTTTTGAATTTTTTTAACCACTCAAAGCACTGTGATTTACCAAGAGTATGCTTACCGTCAGCATCGACAAGCATTCGATGCGATTCTGCAGTAGTTTTCTTCAAATGGTAACTGAAAATTAATGCTGTCCGCAAATCGTAATTTCTAGGCACGAAATTCGACATGTTCAACGCTATAACAAACTACCTTGGGGTATGAAACTTGTATAGTTGTGAGTTAAAAATCTTTATCAGATGTCAACAAAGCAAATGGCGTCGATGACGCGATTTGACGGTAACTACATTGACAGCTAGGGCCATCTATGGGCAAATTCCGGTTTCATATTTACAGACCTGGTAAAAGGTGACGTCTATCTGAACGTGTCTACTATATTTTTAAACTTCACGCGGACAGCACGGCGTGCAGCTAGTTACGTATAAATGAAGCATATGGTAGGTCAGAGAATTCGTTGCAAAAAGGATAAATGGGAATTCATTCGGCCGAAGATAAACAACTCATTTCCGGAATTTATCCTTTTAAGTCGGGCCTTCATGAATCTTCCCGTCCGTCCAGTTTCTCGTTATGATTTCACTCTGGATCTGACATTATTATTCCCACGGTATGTACAGCCCTCCTAGTATCGAACCAACATTTACATTTAAATAACTCGGAAGGGGAACGAAGATGCTGTGGCAGAGATCCTCAAGGCGTTCATAGAGATTATCAGGGTAATCGATAACTCTAGGCTATAAATGAGGCTCGCGAGGTATCGACCTGGTATACTTTACGGCAGAATACTGGTCGAAATCCCTAGGAAAAGTCTACTCATCCAATTTGAGTGCTACATATACGTGTGTTCTCGAGCTTCGTAAAATCGGAGACGACACTGGAAAAAGAGAGGAAGGAAGAGAGAGAGAGAGAGAGAGAGAGAGAGAGAGAGAGAGAGAGAGAGAGAGAGAGAGAGAGAGAGGGAGAGAGAGAGAGAAGGAACGAGGGGTGTGGGAGAATTCTTGAGTGGTCGAAAGAGAGATCGAACGGAAAGGAGACAGAATGTTCTCGCGACACTGACTGCGGAATCAGCAAGGGGGAACTAGCACCGCTATAGTTCAAGCATTGCCAGCGTGAATTCTGCAGATTTCTATCGACCAACGGACTTTGCCGATTCAGCACTGACGTCTCTTCGTATTCTCGGGTCTTTCAATTCTCGTTGGCTGTGTAACTTTATTTTTTGCATATGCAGACAAGTGGGACCGGCTATCCGAGATTGATGACAGTTCTATATGGAATGAGTGAACGTAATTAGAACATTTTGTCCTTCAACATCCTATCATCGTAGCTCATTTGGCATGCGAAAATATTATTCGAGCGTTCCCAAATTACCATGGAAAATCATTCGTGTTTCCTGCGATATCGGGAAAACGTTCTCTTGAGCGGATTCTCACCGAGCACGTATATAACTCTGCGAAAACATCTAGCCATCCCGGAATCTCATTGTCGAGTCATGCAACGACGCACTGAAACTCCATCAAAGAGAGTTCCTCGCCATACGATCCCACAATACTCCTGTTTTGATGGAGTCTCTCCCGTAAATCGAAAACTTCCGTTAATTTTTCATTTTGTACCGTAGTCTATTTATTTTTTCTATTATTACCCACGGACATTGGATATACAATGGAAATGTCAACAGCAAACTTTTACAAACAGTGTCTCTGGTAGAAGTAACAAAATGGACACGTGGCCTGGGCGTTGCCGCGAGAGAAGTTTCGCATGTCCAGACTGTAATGGAAAGATTAAACAAAAAGTCACCGTGATTTCTAGCACGCTCTAGAAAAGCGAGAGGCAATCACGGGGGCTTTGGGTAGCTTCTACCCTCATAACTGCTCGTGGTCCATAAAGCATACCGAGACTAACCGAGGGAGGGCCGGGTCTAGGGTGCGAGAGCGTCAGTCCTTTTTACCGAGGATTTAATATCGCCCCCATGGAAATGGAAAAGTAGAGGAAATGTAGAGAGAGAGAGGGAAATAGAGAAAGCAACGAAGGCACATTTTCTCTCTCAATATCTCCTCATAGCAGAGGAACTCTCGCCGTGTCAGCATTCAACCGCGGGAAATAAGCGAACAGCTATGCTCGGCAATACATCACAAATGGCACAAGTGTCTCATATCGCATTGACCATCGATGAGTAACATCCGATATTGGTAGGGCCAGAAACACGAAAGATCTATAGCTAAAAAGAAATGATAAGGATTCATAAGGTGTCATTTGGCATGGCTTCATCATTAAGGCCGTGTTACATAAACGTCGATATAAAAGCGACAAGTAAAACAATCAATAAAATTGTAGGATAAAGAAATTTTGATTGGATTCCTCTTTTTTATTCATCGTTCCCAGAGACCAACATGCATTCTGCGGTATGTATAATGAAACGAAGTGATATCACGAGGGTGTTTTATAGGAGCGTTGTTCCTGCTCTCTTATTTTACTTCTCTCTCTGCCCCCTCTCTCCCTCCTCTCCCCTCCTCGCTTTCTCTCCCCCCTCCCTCCCTCCCTCTCTCTCTCTCTCTCTCTCTCTGGTTTTATTCTTGGTGCCTTGTATGTTCGAATTCTGGACGGATTGAGAAGCGACAGTGTGGGCTCCGATCGTTACGCCGATCGTAATGGTCGGCAAATTGTTTTTGCAGTTGGCTCCTTCGGGCGGATGCGTCGTTACGCATAGACGATTTGTGCAAACTCACGGAAGTAGTGCGGAGTAGGATGAGGTGTGGAAAGGGACCAGATGGAACAGTGATGACATGGAAAGGGTGGAATTTCACGAGGTGGTGGGTCATGATTGACGCGAATTCTTGGTCGCCGTCGAGGACCGGAAGTCTTCGTGCTCTCATAGTATTTTCTCTTGTCCGTCGGTGCGCCACGTCGATCGTTCCTGCTCGTAAAACGAGGAACGCATTTCTATTCTGCCATCGTAAAGGATCCGAAACCGGGAACGAGAGCGGGAGCGAGGAAGTAAAACCTTCCTTCGAACCTATTCCGCTCTGTAGGTTTGCATCCGCATGTTATTCCACTGTGGCAATGGATGAATACGCAGGGAAATGCTTTATTGCACATTTGATTCCCGCCAACGTTTTACGTTATTCCATTTACGTATATACGCGTACGTAAAGTTAGGCATCTTGGCCATGCGATAGCTGTGACCATCTCGCCGAGCGAGTTTACCGGTCCTCTGGTTAAGAAAATTTCACAACGGGAATTTATTATTCCTAGCAGAAAAAAAGTCTGTAGACGAAATTCCTGTTATCCTTATTGTTTCACAGATAATCGTTCTCAAATGACTAATGCCATATTTGCTCAACCTGCCCCGATAGTGGGGTAAGTTGAGCATGAGTATGAGGTAAGTTGGGCAAAGTAAGAATTGCATACAAAAATCAGACGTATGCAACATGATTTGGTACAATACAGTGATAAACCAACAGCTGCTTGTTAATTAGTTAGGTTTTGAAACATTTACATTAATTGCCATGAACTTTGAAATATTTTTTCTCATACAATGGTAGAAGAAAATCTTTCAATCACGTTTTTTTTTACTTTTGGGTGCAATAATAATGAAACGTCCCGTGTAATCGTCCCGTGTAATCGTCTCGTGCGCCGCATTGCAACGGGCGTGATGTGTTCCCCTCCCCCATTTCTCTCTTTCCGCCATTTGATGCAACCGCATGCGGTGCTTAGTTTTCCAAATATTTCGATTGCCCAACTTACCCGACTGCTCAACATGCCCCTCTCTATTCTACTTACTCAAATCTGACTCCGTTCTTCAGAACACGAAGTAAACTTGCGTGAGCTCTTTCTGACCGGTGGGGCACCATTTTTCTATCCTGCAATGTGTGTATACGTATGGATTGCACACACATGAGATGCTCGAGGCGCTGTCGTATGCCGCACAATACCCTTCGAAGACGTATACGGAGTTCCCTTCTAAGTGTCGAAGTTCCGGGAGGCATCGCCTACGATGATTGGCAGTTTCGTTAAGGGTTTGGGTATTGGCTCAACAGCAGAATTTGTTGTATCGTAGCGGATGGAAGTAGGGGATGACGAAATGCTGATGGATCGAAGGATCTCCCCTTCGGAAGTTTTCCCGTCTTCGGTTTCGTCACTGACGTGTCTCAGAATTCTGATAAAATAACGGTAACTGCATCGTTCAATGTCGTTGAGCCGCAGGCTTGTGAATGACTTTAAGACCATGAAACTTTACGGCCGTAACATAAATATTGCGCAATTACAATATGATGGTCTAATTGTATGAATTTGGCTATCAAGAATTATTGGATGGCGAGTGAATATTGTTTTAATGAAAACGAACAACCAAAATCCTGGGAGACTAGGCATTTGAATCTTTCCATCTTCGAGTGATCCATGAACCAAATGATCCGCCACTGACTAGCCGCAAATTGACAAACGCTCCTTTCCACGGTACGTAGCGACACCCGATGAATCCGGTCTCGAATCAATTTATCTGCCATCCTTCGTGACTATCCTAATTACGCGATCGTGAATATCCATAGTGCCCTAACTACGGCGTGACGAAATAATATGTAACAATTTGTATAATTTGAAACCCAGATCCGTGCTCATCCCGGAACTAAACTTCAACGTGAACAAAGTAGAGGAGTAAAAGAGCTGGTACAGAGCGTGTATATGGATAGGATAGTCCGGTTCATGCATTAATCATGAGGTGGCGAGCGGTAAAGCGTTTCAACTTGCGTTGTCACTCTGTCTTCAACTCTCTCTCTCTCTCTCTTTCTCTCCCTGTCTTGCGCTTTCGGTACGAACTCGCCCTAAATCCAGAGTGGTTGAAACTACCATGAGTATGACAGCGGAACCCCCTGCCAGACTCTTGGAATCTCATTTCAAAAGTCTCTTTCCTTGTCTCCCACTCATTCATAATCTCCTTCTCTTTTCTACGCTCCATGCCAGTTCTTGGTCGAAGCTTTGCCAATTGCACCCGAGCGTCCGGACTATCACGATTTCTGTTTCTCTTTCATGCGTCTGAGCAAAATCCGCCGCGAGTTCATTTGTAAGGCTGAGGCCTCGATCTACATTGGCTCTGTATGATGCAGCAACGGTGAAGGAAACATCGATCATCCTATCTCCCTTCCACATCCACGTGCAGCAACTATTATATTACCCGGAACGATAACTAGTTCTGTGGTATTTGGTGCAAGCTTCATTAATCTTACCTTACCGAAATGGTATCATTTATAATTAAAGTATTAGTTGATTTAACGTACACTTCGACGGGTCCTCTTCGACTTACTTGTCGTATTAACCCTTCGTGATCACACTTCCAAATTCAATCGTGGTGGTCACACTTGGATCGATTCTACCCAGTCAGTTTTCAAAAAAGTATTGTGACCAAACTATCCGTCCGAAGTGGTTCAAAAAATTACGGAACATGCTTGGAACTTTGTAGATGATGTACGAAAAATTTATTTATAAGAAATAAAATGGCGACATGTTAAAAAAAATTCATAAAGAGGTGAAAACGCAAAAGTACACTATTTCGTTATAAAAATCATAGTTCTGTGAATTTTCAACATTTTTACCTAAAATTTGGACGTGATACTCCTTAGATTTGCTACTTCTGGGAAAAAATAGTAGCATAGTGCGCGTTCCAAAAAAGGTATTTATTCCGACATGTGAAGAGGGTAAACTTGATGGTATGAGGATACTTCAAACTCCAGGTAAGATGGTCAATACAGTCCCATTTCAAGTCGGAAACTATTATAATATTTATGCTAAAAATTGATCGACGGATCGATTCTACCCAGTATAACCACGAAGGGTGAATGTTCGTATTAATTGTCCTGTCTCATTGCAACTACGATTATCCAGAAATTTATGTTGTTGAAGTTTGCATCGTTGGGGTGCAACGAAAATTAATTCTTATTAATTGTTAAATTTTTTTCGCCGTTTGAAGTCACTCAAACGTTTTTACGAATTCTTATTAGAAATGTACGACTTTAGTTTGCAAAAAAAGGCTTTGGATAATGAAAAGTACAAGGGAATGACAAAGAAAAAATTCGTTGCATTCCAACGATGCAAACTTCAACGTCATAGAAATTTATAATACTGCCGCATGCTTTTCTCGAAAATAAAAGTTTGACAGGAATCAAAGTTGCTACGACGACAATTGAACACGAGAAACATATTTTTTTTCCCCAAATGGATAGAAATATTTGTCGTTATGACAAGATTGACAACAGCTCAACGTCACATCACAAACTCTACACCTTACACGCGTTTTTTCTTACCTCGGAAACTAGGCGTCCAACTATCGTCACACGTCGCAACTAACTTCCCCAGAGCTCCGTATGTTTTCTTTGAAACTGTCAAAATCCTGTCATCCCTTTAAGGCTGGAACGGAATCTCCTTCATATCGGTACAACGTACAAATTTCCGGTGACTAAAATATACCGGTACATCCATTAGCTTAGAGAGCTTCACGGTGGGTATTAAGGTGGAAGTAAAGTATATGTGGGGCTGAAGGACGGGAGAAGGATTTTACGTGCGACGTCAGTCTAAATCCGGTAGGAATGGACCAAGCAGACGTTCACGGACTGCTTATTCTCCCAGAATATGTAGGGTACCTATAGCCATGTATTTCGATGTACATGCACCTACACTCACAGTACATGAAATTGTTACATGAGCGAGCAGCGCGGCTGCGGGCCAGAGTAAACGTCGTCCCGTTTCTGCCAAGCTGCAAATGCGATTTTACTCCTAAAAGTCTGCTTGGTGCGCTCGGTATATACTTGGTGTCCCGAATTTAAATGCGAATACTCCAGGAACGTGTAGAGAATCGATGAGCTCAGCGTAAAGAAGCCCTTTGAAGATCCGTCGGTATATTTACTACGTTTTCGACAGAATCGCAAGACTACAATAGCTTTCACTGAAAAGAGAACACTCAAATTCCTATAATTGGTAGATCTATGGCAAAATATAATGAGATGAGAGTTGCAGAGTACATCATTACGAAGGAAAACGAAGAGAGGGAGCAAATTTAAATCCGCTAAAATTAACATAATTTCAGTGCAGTCATCTTCATCGGATGACGATATGAAGGATGCATAAGGGAGAAATTAAATTACGGACTTTAGCGGTTTTCTCGGAAACACAATTAAACTGCGGAGGTTTACGTTCCCTGGTTTATCGATGCTTCAGAAGTATCTGATGCTTTGACAGTGAAATTCAAAAGACCCGGTATACACGTACAGAAGGTATTGCCTCATTCCTAGGCAACATCAGCCTGGAAAGCACACGGTAAAAGCTTTGATTTTACGAACAGCAGTGCGAGACGCCGAGCGGGAGGAGCGCGAAAACGTGGATAAATTAACCGTCCCCCATTCACACTCTCGTCCTTTCTCTCTCTAACACACACTCTATTAGCCTCTGAAGCTTTTGGTAACAAAGATAGACAAATAGAGAGAGAGAGAGAGAGAGAGAGAGAGAGAGAGAGAGAGAGAGAGAGAGAGAGAGAGAGAGAGAGAGAGAGAGAGAAAGAGAGAGAGAGAGAGAGGGAGAGAGAGAAAAGGAGAGTCAGGGGAAAAGGACAGTGAGAACGTTCTTCATCCACCACAGGAACTTTGTCCGATAGAATCCGGGAGGCATGCTCGGGCCATAATTAACTCTTTGCCTCTCTGATCTACACGGCCGTCAAACCTCCGATCCCGTAACAAAAATTAGTTCCTTAAATACTTTGATCCCCTGACGAATACAGATAGCAAATGTTCACGAAAAGGAGAATTGGTTGCACCAACCTCTCTTTTTCCAACGGAAACACATATTTACATGCAAAGTATCTATAAATATTGTAGATATTCAGAAATACAGTGAATATAGATATAATTTGTATGAATTGAAAAAACAAAGATGTCTATAAATATCGTACAAAAATATATATGTAATTTTTCATCAATTTTCATATTTTTAAATATTTTATTGGGCAAGGAATTTTTTTTGGAATAACCGTGAAAAATGAAATTCGACTTTATTATTTCTTTAGGATGTTTTCCACACTAATATGATGGACAACGAGCGCGTCCTGAATCGAGACGGATGGGAGAAGCGGAAAAAAACGTACTTAGGAGCAAAACTCATTTCGCTGGCCGAGGATTTATTCCGTTGGGATTTTATATCGTTTCCTGTTTTGCAAACGAATCTCTTGGCATATTATGGCATTATACAGGTTGATATATACGTATATCCATGTATATGTGCGTTACGTGAGAAGTTGTACGGTAGAGCTCGTGTGAAGTCCCGGATACAAGGCGCGCATTATGCATGTCTGATACGCGGTGGTATTATGATATTTTTCATGGAGAGCCGGAAAATGACGTTAGCTCCACGTGCATTGAAATTCGCATCTCTGTGACGCAAACACGTTCTTCGGCTTTTCATGCACGTACATTATATTATATGTATATATATATATATATATATATATATATATATATATATATATATATATATATATATATATATATATGTTTATATGAGTATCTCAGCATTTTTCTCGCGTACGGAAGGTTTACTCGGCCCACAAACAAGGAAATGTATACTAACTCGTTCCTTTGTTCTTTGGCGGACAAAATTACAAATTTATGGAGGTGTGACAGAAAAAGTTCGATATGAGAGCACGGAAAAATGAACGAAGCTTGTGTGTTAAGAAAAAAACGGGACAGCGGACTCACGTGATCAAGTGATGAGGATAACTCGTTGAAATTTCTTCTTTTCTTTTTTTCTTTTATTTTACCTCCCGCAATACCAACGCCTCGGTCGACAATTTTTCTCGCACTTCCGTTTTTTCAAATTCTCTTTAAAAGTCGCTGGCTTGCCGGCATCTGTGAAATGCATAATCAAACGTAGCTTATCCAAGTGTTAACAGCCTCAGTATATTCTACATCCATTATTTATCGAGTTCAATATATCTCCGTTGCAAACACGAATTAAGGTTTTGTCAAAGAGGGAGGGAGGCTTAACCTTTCATAGTTTTGCAGCAGAGGGAGAAACCGATACAAATACCGAAGCAACAGAGCAACGCTCCAAGATCTATCATGACAATCATCCCGATAATTTGTCCGCGTCATGAGAATTAACCAAAAAAATTTTGTCGCCACATATACAAAGTTGGACCTGGTAGAATCGCTTTATTTTTTTTTTTTTGCGCGAAGCCGGGTCGATCTTGTTCCAGCTGAAGTCCGTCGCACAAAAATAAGTAACACGTTTATCCTCGAAATACACAAAAATCGTTGCACAACAATTGACGTACGATATTCATCATGGATTGACAGTTACCAGAGATAACTTACATTTTTTAAAAGAAATATTTAAATACGATTTGGAACTGCGATAATATGAAATTTATTCTAGTCCTCATATTCTCTGTCCTTTTTTGTGACCCATTTTGTTTTATTGTAAATTGAAAACGAAAATAAAAAAGAATGTAAGAAGAGGCTGCATGATTTTCGGATTAGTAAAAACGAAGAAAATGAAGCGAATTTCATTCCTTTATAATGATAATGATAAAAAATCATCATTCCAACCCTTTTTTTTTGCAAAGTGCAATCGTAAATCTCTGATATGAATTCGTGAAAAAGTTTGAGTGACTTTAACAGCCCAAATCGGCAAAACAGATGTAAACAATTAGAAGGAATTAATTTTTATTGCACTCCAAAAATGCGAACTTCACTATCATCGAATTGCCATAGTGTATTCGGCGTGGGACGTCCTGTATGCATTATCGACGTACGATACGTGCACATCGTGAAATGAAGAAAGTGTCCTGCTATTGCATCGTGAAAGTCGTGAATTCGTTGTAGCCTCGCGAAACATTCTCATCCATAAAACATTATACCGTGGTTCTGGCTCATTCGCTCGTAACCAAAGATTGGAAATGCATTATTTATATCTTCCTAGTATCGAGTCTACTCTCATGGTGTGCAGCGTTATCGTTTGACGATTAATATCGCGCAGGTACGCGGGAGTTTCGTAAAATTTACGACTGCGTTGCACTTTGTTTTTCCGCGCACTGCGGGAATTACGTTTCCGTTTCAGCCAAATTGTCATTTATCAAATTCGTTCGATGTATTGACAGTATAATTCTCGTAGTAGAGATCCATCGATGGTGCAACATTTTTCGACGGTTCACAATTGTCAATACGAGGTTAAAGTATTGATGAGAATACTAATTATTGGACGGTCTCGCATGAATTCATGAAGTGACAAAGTGTGGGGCAAAAGTGAAACGGATTGTGAGAGATCGCAAGGGTTCACGGCGGGACATTAGAAATAAATAAATAGGCGAAAATAAATAAATATTGAATACGTTCCCGGACAACTGCCGACATGCCTCATTTCGTTTGATTTAAATATGTGTCGTTTCCATCTGCGAGAACGCATAATATAGTAGTGTAATAAATGAAAATAAATAATCGTTTGTACAAAATGTATCAGGAAAAAAACAATCTATTTTATTTCCTGAGTCCCAACGTATACCCTTGAGGGTTTTAACGTATAACGCTTCTCGATTGAAACCTTTCCTATCATTCCCTATCCGCCCGATTGAAAAATGATTTGAATCACATTACTGAAAATCTACTGTAATTATCGTTTTTCATTTATTTTACTGCACTTTGACATAATATTTATTACCAAATACGTAAACGCTCACAAAGCGCGCAGGTTATGTTTCAGCACACCGAATCTTTACAACGTTTTTATTAACGCACTTTCTTGTCTGTCTGTTTGTTTGGTTGTCTGTTCGGTACAAATTTTGCAATCGATTTTACTTGTGACTTTTCACATTTATTCGATTCGAAGGTGGTAAGAATTTTCAAACGGCGGTAATCGGGCACAGTGCAGAATTCAATTAGATTCCAATGAGGACTCTATGTGCGGTGTCTCTTACAAATCCCTGTAATGAAGATGTGCGGATTCTATGTGCGGTGTCTCTTACAAATCTCTGTACAAATGTGCACCTTGGGACTGCCCAACGAATGTGTGCACGGGATCGTAAAAGGATTTTTTTTCGGGAGATCCAACAAATTTCGATTGGAAATTTCCGGTGAAAAAAAACTCAAACGACGTCAATCGGGAAATATCGCGGAATCCACTTGGATTCCAATGTTGACTCTCTACGTGAAACGTCCCTATTAAATCCCTATAGGGTGGTGTTAGGGTCCGGAACTTATTGGTTTTGTTGCACTATCATCTTTACCTACACCAGTTCATAAGCGTACATCACAAATAAATAAACCTTCGTAACCCTCTCTGTCTGCCACACTCGAACAACAAGTTTAATCCCATCCTTCCTATTACTTCGGCAATTTGTCGATTACGTCGCACTTCCGGTCCAAAAACTATAGCAATTAGAGACCGCGTACGTAACTGTGCAGTTCTCATCCTCATCTTTCCACCGCCCTTGTACATACTTTGACGTTCTACAACTATGTGTTATCTCGATGCGATCGTCACACGTTGCGAACTAGTTGAGAGGGTCAATTTGCACCTCAACGGGACGAGCTCGGCGTAAAGAGAACGAGGGTAACTTCATTATCGCTCGAACGAATTCATTAACGAAGCCAACTGTTTGGGGCTTCCATGCGGCAGGGGTTAGGGGGGGGGTCAGGCCAGAGTTACAGGAAACCGGAAAGTGTGACTACGAATAGCCTCGGGAATGCAATTCTCGTTGTGTTGGTTCCCAGAAGCACATGTAACAATATATGTATTAGTTTTTCATCCACGTTGCGGATTTTCCCCCTCGTGCATCCTTTCCTCGCACGGGGGATACGGAGAAACGTATTTTTTGGCATTGTACGAACGAATGAAAATTCTCAGCACAGAGGATGTAGTTCAAGTCGGTTTCTGCGGGCTTTGAATTATAGGAGCTTACGACGCCGGTTGCGACGCGTGTGCACCGGAAACAAGCAGCGCGGTAGGAGCACGAGAGATGCATTCGAAATTTGTGAGAATTCCCACTGTGTTCGTATTCTCGACGGCAGAGAAAAGCTAAAGAATTTAGAGATAAAAGTGTGTCGAGAAGACAATTCAGCGAGCTGAACAATTTGCGCATCATTCGAAAAAATTAAGTGACAAAACTCGGAGAGGCAGTACGAATACTTTATCAAAGGTGTTCGGGAGGATTTAAAAGGAATAATGATTGGAATTTCTTTATAATAAAATTAATTGATCGTGATCGTTATTGAGATAATGGACGATCTTTTATTATCCTCGGCTGAACGTGGTTAAGGGGTGCATATGCTTGAAATTGAAGACGTTTTCACGTCACGAAGACGATTTTTTGTTACTCGAGATATTCGTAAAACTTAGAAACTCACATTTTGGACTAGATTGGAAAATATGCTTTTCATACCGTTGTGACTAATATTAGCACCTAGTCATACGGTTTTTCTTCAAGAGAGAAACACGATTTACAAGGCCAATTTTTTTTTTAATATTTAGGATTGTCTGAATTTATAACGACTCTGTACACTTTTTATTTCCCAATTTGACTATTCAGAAATATCTTTTTAAAAAAATTTAATTTGCGGATGTACAGTTCGGTCTTCTCGAAAGGCCACATCGTGAGTTGCAAAAGTCTTGGCATTCTAAGATCGGCTGTAAATGTCTGAAACAAATGAAACAAACATTTTTATAAAGTTTACATCCATGTTTTCGGTGAACCAAAAGAATCAAAATATATGAAGAGTTCGCAAGATGACAGCTTAAGGATGTATGGTAGATATCGTCAGTGCCAAAAGTATTTTGAAATCAATTTTCTCACGTTTAACCATGATAATTTTATGTAAACTGCTTTTGAATAATTATATATAGCAGAAAATGCATTAACTCATATGACTAGACGTTATTGCAATCAAAAAATTAAGTTTTCCTTGAAAAGTCGTAATATTTCGCCGAAGTCAGGAAAAACTTTTGGACGCGAATTACACCTGAATCTATCTGTTGGAAACGTGTATGTGTATATGTGTCGCGTGGTTGCTACGTCTGATGCGTCGTTTTCACATATTGACACTATTCTCCTGAGTTTTACTTAAATATCACCAAAATTACTTTGATCACGTGTACCAGATTTTGAGGATAGATTCTTGAACGTATTCTATACTCGTGGATAAATCTACAACTCGTTCCTATGATTTTATCTATATTCTCATAGTTTAATATCGGAGAAATTGCTATTTGTCATAAGGGATTACGTGGGTTTCAAAGCCAAAAAAGAATATTTTCTTTATTTTTTTTTAAATATAATATATACATTATTTTATTCAAAATATTAAGCACATAAAAGAGCAACATTTTAACGATATTTAAAAGAAATTTCATCCAAAAATTTGGCAAGTTCAGCCGGTGGGACGTGGTTTCCGTCGACCCTTCAAAAAAAAGTGTCCTCGTGGTGGTCAGGATAACTCATGATAGCTTTATCAGAAGTTAAAAAACCAAATTATTTCTCTTAGTAGATAAGTATAGCACGTGATTGAACGAAGGATTTTTGAAAAAATTACGTATATACGTATACCTGCGTCGCTCCCGGCCGGTCTTTCCCAACGGGGGGAATTCACAAAGGCTCTCTCTTCTGGACTTTTACTCCGATTGACTTAAAACTTTGGGAGAATATTCTACACATGTTGTACTATTAGATAATAAAATAATAAAAAAATTGATTTTTTTGAAATTTTCAAACCCACGTAACCCCAAAAGGCGCACGTTAAATTAGTTATTGTATAACTTTTTATGTGTTTGGTCAATCAACTTTAAGTATTGCACATGAACTCAGCTTGGATTTTTGAATGATATGTCAAATTTGGAACAGTTTATTATGACTTTTAGTTGTAGCCCATACAACCTTAAGAAAATCAATGTTGTTATATTTGATGGATCTTTCGCTACATTTTGCGAAAAAAACTATATTTTCTTATTCCGATTTCACACGTCTTTTTGTTTCACCGATAAACTGATAGTATAATGAAGATGTGTGCTGAATTTCATCAAAATCCGTTGAATAGTTATTGAGAAGTCATGATAACAGTTTGGAAAAATGCACTTTT
Source organism: Ophion ventricosus (assembly GCA_963932345.1). Lineage (NCBI taxonomy): Eukaryota > Metazoa > Arthropoda > Insecta > Hymenoptera > Ichneumonidae > Ophion > Ophion ventricosus. The sequence continues at coordinate 26,923,847 of OZ010712.1, forward strand.
GAGAAAAACGCGATTAATGTTTTAATACATGGAAACGAAATGATTTTGACGTCCTACCGGTTATTCAGCGATCCCAGCGTCATAGATCAGTTCTTCAGCTTCTTCATAATACTAATTTTCCTACATTAGATTGTTTGAAGCCGGTAAATGGTGCTTCCCCCTTGATCTCCTAAGTACAATGTCGTCTCGGATGAAACTTCGAGACTAAGAAGAAAAACTTTCGCACTTCAATTCTTTGCAGTCTTTTTCGGGCTTCGCTGGATGGAATAGTTCGTTCTCTGTGCGATCTTTCCATCTGTGCAAGTACGAGTCCCGCAAATTGCAAGGTACATCAGATGCGTACCAATTTTATTTTATCGCGTGTGCAAGTTTCCTATTGCGTGCCCCAGCTGCTGAGATGTACAGATGTAAATCGGTATCGGTGAAGCGAGTGAAATATGTACAGGGATGCCTTCAAGCGTGAAAAGTTCTCTCTCTCTCTCTCTCTCTCTCTCTCTCTCTATCTCTCTCTTTCTCTAGAGATTATGAGTGCTTTGGGAAAGAGCAACGAGACGCGGTGAAGAGAGTTGCACGGAATAGGTATTGTGCCTTGTTCCTCTCTCTCTCTCTCTCTGGTTGTCTCTTTCTTTTATCTTCCTTTCCAGAAGACTTTTCCTGTCCTCTCGCTTCCTTGAAACAAACAGCTTTCCTCCGCTCGTTTCTGTGTGGCTCTATGCGACACGCGGCGAGCATGTACACGGTCGTTGCAACTGGTCTTCGTACCCCCAGGGGTTGGAAAGTTCTCGCAACCTCGTTCTCGCAATCTCTCTCTCTCGAGAGAGAGGGAGAGGACAGAAATGAGGGAGAAGGGCATCGATGGCTCACGGGGGAGTGCAAGGCGCCACCGTTTGAAGTTCGTCAAGCTATGGCGTTGTATAGATTGCCAGCTCCCTAACCTTTGCAATTTAAAGTGCAACCTCGTGCGTGCACCCGGTTATTTCGGAATGCTCTTAGACTAGTGATTTTTGAAAATAGAACAAATTTTGAAGAAGAAAAAATAGTTTCTAATGTTCTATCCATATTGTTTCGGGCTTTTACAATCCCATCCCGTTCCATTTTTATCCCACACTTTTCCTTCCACTTCTTCCAGTTTCTGAGAGACCCTCCCAGGGTCTATCTCAGAGTCACTCTTTCCTCATGCACTGACGTATAGTCTTTATAAAGGCGCCTATGCAGAAATTTCCATAGGAATCCATTTGAATTCCCATACTTGTCCCTACTTCCACATAGGCATCGAATGTACCATCGCATTGCATTAGATCCAATACGATGACCTATTGGATCCCTACACCAAACCGTCACGCTCGTACATTGGATTCCGATCGGGATTCCCCATTAGAATCCAAAGTACAAATTCAATTTGAATCTTAAAGGATTCCTACATTATCGAACAGAATCCGATACGATTGTTAATGGATCCCATTGCATTCTGTACGTTGAATTTTCTAAACAAAATATATAGATATATAAAATGAGAGGATCTTGAAAAAGTATAAATCTTATCTTAAAAAAGTATAAATCGCTTAAAACAGTATATCTTAACAATCGATTTGAATCAAATGACTGAAAATCCACTGCAATTATCGTTTGTTATTTATGTTACTGAACTTTGACATAATATCACCACACACGTACACGCTCACGAAGCGTGGATGCTATGTTTTAACACACCGAATTTTTCTCGTGACTTTTCACATATATTCCATTTTAACGTGGTAAGAATTCTTAAACAGCTCTAATCAGGAAACTGTGCACAATTCAATTAGATCTCAATGAAGACTCCCTATGGGCCCCAAACAAATTCCTATAGAGATGTGGGTGCCTCTTGCGACTCCCCAATAAATTTGTGCACGGGATCACGAAAGGATATGTTTTTTGGGCGATCCAACAAATTTCGCTCGAGAATTTCAAATAAAGAATTCTCAAACAAAGTCAATCGGGAAATAGCGCGGAATCCACTTGGATTGCAATGTGGACTCCTTAAGTGCGGCGTCCCTATCAGATTCCTATAGGGATGCGGTATGGTGTTGAAGTTTGCATCGTTGAGATACAACGAAAATTCTTGGATTTTTCTTTAATGAATTTTTATTATTATCTAAAATCTTTTTTGCAACCTTTGGTTATAATTTTTTAAAAAGCATTCTCAAAAATGCTTCAGCCACTTTCGTAGCCTAAATGTGCAAGAAAAATAAGGCAATCTGAAAAAAACAAAAATTTTGGTTGCATTCCAACGATGCAAACTTCAATACCATGATGTGGTAGGATCTGAGGACTCCCCAAAAAAATTCGGTACAGCGGCTATATTTTCACCAACTTACGCAGTTGTGTGCGCGGACGACCAATCCACGTATATACCCGAACACAGGTCCACCACTGCCAATGGCAGGAAAATCTAATCCCAATCAAACGTATCAACCTAACTGAGATCTTCGTCAAGGGTTTTCCGTAATCTCACTCTTACTCGAATAATCAATGCGCACATGGCGTGAACCATGTGGATTAAAGTTTAATCGCCATGTGACATTTCGCCAAGCCTCCTAAAGAAAATGCATCTCTTCTTATGTTACAGGTGAGTTGCTGACTTTCTTTCCTTACAAACGAGTCTTCGAGTGTGATTTACCACCCTCAAATAGCGCACCTATAGGTGCGAGTCTTAGCCCAATGACCCGGAGTGAGTATACGCGAAGGATATTATTTTTAACTGCATGGCATGACGTCAAGTGCAGGATCGAAACTCGCAAACTATACCGGGCGTGACTCGTCCGTGTATAGTCCAGGAATGGCAGGAAATTTGCGAGAAAGTTAGAGCGCAAACCTTGATCATTGCTTTAGCCCCGGGTGACACAGTGGTGCGAATTTTTCTTTTCGGAATTGAGTCGTTCGAGCAACAGCAGCAGCAGGTCATCAATTTTTCTTACGCGGTGTGCGTGTGTGCATGCATTATCGTGGATTACGTAATGCATACCCGAAGATCGCGCATGAGCGAGTCTCCACTCAACGACACCCTTCGCGCTCACTTTTTCACCCCATTAGGAAAGTACAAACATATATGAGCATGTACGTGGGGTGAACGACCACGGGGCGCTAGTTTTCTCAGAGTGAAACATAAAGGCGAACGCGGTTGGTCGTCAGGTGTACCGCTTCGTTTTCTCCCCATTCTTCGACCTCATCACCGCCCCTTCGTCTACTCACTTCATATACACTCCCGTGTTGCTTTTTCCCCTGCTTAAGCTTCCGTGAAAATACAAAATTCTGTTTGTTGCTTCCGAGCTGGTTATTTAGAGATGGAGAAGCTTTTCTTTCTCGTATATATTTCTTGCAGACTCTCCTTTTCCTACCCTTTGTGTACACACGCACAAATGCCCCGGGAGTGCTCGAGTGGACTGCCACGCCGAGTCCGGAAAGCTCACGGAGACAGATCTCCAACGTCGTGCTTCCAAGCTGCTGAAATAAATTCTTCCCTTTCCGGGATTTGCTCCCAGTGGCCGTTCAACTGGAGAGCAATCGTCTGAACTTCCGACAAGATTGACGTGGGAAATCAAATTAATGAAGTGCACTTAGCGTCGAAATCTCTGGGCGTTTTAATTTAAATCGAAAGAATCTCAAATACATCTTGGAGATTTCCTTGCGAAACTTTGCGTTAAGTTACGAAAAGATGCGCGAGTTGAGTTCGCTATCTTAACGAGATACACTCAGCGCTTCGAACGAAGGTTTATCATTGTATGAGATCTCATAATACACTTGTAAGTTGTAACGCGTAAAGTTGCAAACGTATAGCCGAGCCAGAACGTGCGGTACGGAATCACCTCGTAAATAACCACAAAACGGGAGCTCGCACGCGTTTCGTCCTTATCGCGATGTCATCTACGTGCTATATTTCACATGCTAGTAGTGAACATATTTTTCATATTATGATATACACTCAAACGTAAGTCACATGAAGGTCAATCTTTGCGATGGTTAACGCATCATCAATGTTTTTTCAACCGGAACTGCAAGGTTCCGTTAAACAAAACAAACACATTAGTGACCTTGTTAACTCTAAAAATAAAAAAAGGTTCGAATAAAAGTTTTCCTTGAAGCAAATGTGGCCTGCCCTTTAACTCTTCAACCCTCCAACTTTACTGAAAAACATTTCCACGTATTATTAAATCCAAGGCAGACATTCAGTTCTTTGGTTTTAAGGTATTATTGGATGGATACTAAAAAATCGTGAAAATTCTTGAGGAATGATAGTTCTTGATAGAATAATATAATGCATTAATTATTTTAGAATTTTTCGCTAAATAATTTGGTAATTACAAATATATGAATTTAACACGGTCGCTTATGGGAAAATTCCTTCTGCAGACGATAATCGTTGCAAAACGAATGGAACTAAATCGCCGTAAATTCTGAAAATATTATACCATCAAGATTTAGGATCAAGCGATTGATTATCCTAGGTTTCAAATAAATCGACTGAGTAATTATCGAGAAATTAATTAAAGTAATGAGGAGTATCATCTTTTTAACGATAAATTAATAGCAATCATTGGAAAACTCAATATATATTGAGTTTTTGGGTAATTATTGATAATAATAAGATGATCTGAACGTATTAATTCAATTTAATAATTGAGGAATTTTTTTGTCGGACAGTTGAAACAGAAGTACAGTCACTGACAAAACCTCAGTCAAGCACACACCAATATCGTCGAATTTGACTTCAATTATTATTAAAAGTGGAAAATTAACATTTCTAAATGTTCATTTATTATTAAATTAGCTATTTGTAAGGCTAAACATGTACGACATGATCTAGACTAGTAAATCCACAATTCGCCCATATTCGGCTAACTTTTTGCCCGACGGTCCATCCAGTAATACCTGAAGGCGGGCCACCACTTAAGCAGACCGAAAATTAGATGATTTTTTGTATTTTTTTTATTGTGACATTTTTTATTGTGACTGCTTTCCAAGGCACGTTGATAAGATTCTTGGTTGCGAACAATGTAAACAAAGCCGTACGACTTACCTGGATTTTGCTTATTATTAAATGATTGAAACCTCAATTAGAGCCTGTACGTTGATACAGACTGACGTGATTGGTAAGACAATACAATCAATGGGAATCAAATTGCAAGCGTTTATTGAAAGTGGTGGCCATCTCTTTGAGCACTTGTTATAGGTAAGTATCTGCACCGTTTTTGTAATCGAGTCGAGGCTAAAAACATTGAAATTTTCATTTTTATCGATTTTTTAATACTAAATCTTGGTCGATCATCTTGAAATTTGGTGTGTGAACTTATTCTTTCAGCATTTTATCAAGGATAAAATGCTGAAAAAATAGTGGCCCTTTTAAAAAATGGAGATGGCCTTGAAACCTTCGACGCGCCTCCATCCGCATCAATTTCATAGTCACTACTCGATGACACCCTTCGAGCTATGCAACTTTTGTGGCAAAAGTTTTCTCCCAAGTTTGATAGGTTAGGAAATATTTCTACTGCTAAAGATTGTTGCCTTACCCAGTATAGTAGCATTTACGTGAAGGGAATTTGCGTCTACATGTATATCGTTTGCAATTTATATACATGTGTACCCATAGCTATGATATATATATATATATATAGAAAGAACATTTTCAAAATTTCACATAGTCCGAGAGCCCGCGACGCTGGGTGTACTTCCGGTCAGGAACCACCCGCGTCGTTTCCGAGCTATGCATCATTGGCACCGCTCCGATAAAGTTTAACCCTTCCGCGAAAAGTTTGCAGCTCTTCGGGGATACCCTTAAGGTGAGGTACAACCTCCGTTTGTGCTTTATCGACCCCTCCGGCCCGCCCCTTCCACGTGAATTTTAAATTCAACAATTTTCCAAGACGCATTGATGTTTCATCATTGAAGATGCAAAGTTAAAAGGTAGAAAATTTTTATTTTTGGATTCCGAAAGAATGGCCTGAAGGGTGCCAACTCCTCGAAATCTCTCCGCCGATTTGAAAAATCTCGAGGGCCAAAAGTCAGTATGTGGCAGGATATGAGGGAACAATGCACTTTTCAAGGAGGATCTCTCTCTCTCTTTCTCTATATGTATATATATATATATATATATATATATATAAATATATATATACACATATATACATATGTAACGATACTGATCGGCCCACAAATTTATTCGGCGTGTCCGCACCCTGTCGCGTTCGAGGGAGAGTTTTGGCGAGCATATCGTTGACTAACGAGGTTCCCTATCGTGACGTGAGGCGATACGGAGTTACGCAAAAGGGGTGGACGAGGCTGGCAGGGCAAGAAAGATATAGGGTGTACGGTGTGAACGCGAGGATAGAGAAGAGGCCGAGGGTGAGATTCAGGCTTGTTCGGGCGAAACTTCGACATCAATATATATATGTGTGTATGTGTGTATATAAATTGCCGCCGTGGCCACGTCGAGCTGGATAATTAGCAAAACAGCGGAACTCCGTCGTTACAGACTCATTGTTTCTCTCGCTTCATGTACTACGCTCATTTTCTTTCTACTTTTTCGAGTTCTCTTCCCAATGTACATTATGCACACACACACACACACACACAGGGCTCGCATACTCCGCTTTTTCCCCATACTTCCTGTCCGTAATTTTTCTTCGTCTGTTTCTTTTTTTCTCACAGTTTCGATCAGCCTCGATCGCTCCGCTGTTTCCCAGCTTTGCCTGCCTCGCTTCGTTATTGCCTGCTCGTTACGTACAAACAACGCTGTATAAATCGACATTTCTGAAATTGGATAACAAACCGAACTTGCTGAATAAAGCGTGCACGTCTTCGTCAGAGATCTTCTGCGAGGATAGTCCCTGGCTCGGTCTCGCTGCACAATCAAATCTCAAATGGAACTTTCTCTTTCTTCACCGCTATGTGTAAGTTCCGCCTTGAATCATGATGCATTCGCGGTGAAATTGACGCCACAAAGGGCTCCGTAACAGTGAGGATTTCCTCCAATCGTCGCGACAATTGTTCAAAGTCTCGTCGCGAATTGCAACTCCCACTGCACAATTATTTGATACTTGTCGCGAGTACGAAGCGTGGACAGATCGAGCGGGGAAAATGGCGGAGAGGGTATAAAGTGGAATACGGAGGAAAAAATTGATTTGTTCAAACTTGAACGAAGACTTCAGCTTTCGAGGTAGAGGGCTAAAGGGTTGACGAAGACGAGGAAGAAAAGGAGGATAAATAAAAAATAAAAATAAAACCCGGGAGAACGAACATTTACGGTTGAACAGCCTCTTTCATGTAGCAACGATCGGTATAGAAGATAAAGAGGGATGGCTGTGCTGCTTCTTCTTTCTCGGTTCGAGACCCTTCGGACAGATCCTTCACCCTCCACTTCCAACTCTGACGACCACTCAGGGCAGCCTGCCCACTTACGGATCTCCCTGTGCGTGTATGTTTGTGTGTATTTATAGTAAGAAAATCGTTCTCGCTCAAGGATTCCGTAAGGATTCAGGCGGATTTTCGGAGAAAATCCCACGAGTTCTGGACTCGCTGTATACAGTTCGGAAAGGACAGCACATCTTGTCGTTTCGCGTCTCGAATCTCAAATCATCTCAATGAGATCGCTTACCTAGACGTAAATTTATGTGTGTGTCTGTATATATATATATATATACTATGTATATGAGTCTATATCGATCTCTTGGGACGCTGTTCTTCCTATCTTGAACGAAAAAAATCGTGAAAAAAAATCGGTGAAAAGTCACTCGGAGTGGATATCACTGAGAGAACGAACAAAACTGTCCTAAGGTTTCGCAGTTTGTTCGTTGGCTCTTTCCTAGTGGTAATCTTCGTATTCTGTGTAATAATGTTTGGCTGACCGAGAAGGGCGGAAAAGTGCCACGTTAGGGTTTCTAAACACCGAGCAAAAAGTCCACGGTGACGACAATGAGGGTTGGTGTTGAAGTTTGCTTCGTTGGGAGGCAAAGAAGGTTCTATTTTATATTTGCATTACCTCACTTATATTATGACGCGAAATGTTTTTTGTAGATTTATATTGTAAATCAGTAAGTATTTTAAAGCAGTATTGTAGGCAAACGCGGACAAAAGACATTGAAAAAGTTATTAAATAATAATATCCAGTGTATTCTAAGGATGTAAACTTCAATCTTGTCGATCAGTGATAAAAATAATAGTGAAAGACGAATCATAATTTGTTGCCAAGGACAATTAAAATATGGCTGACACGAGTTTGTTACAATTGCTATTTGATCAGCATTTGTCGTAAATGAATATGTTATCTTATCTCATTGACAATGTGCGAAGCACGCTTTTCACGGAGAGAATTAAATGTTAAAAATTACCGTGCAGTAACGGTAACCAGATGACAACCCTGAAACTTCGCTTATTATTACTGAGTAAAACACAGATTTTCACGAAAATAAAATAAAATTTCTTCTTCGCATAGAAAATTTTACCAGATTTTCTAGTAAATTTTGATGTGTAACAAAATACGTAAAAATTAAATTTAAAAAATATATAATATCAGCGAAATTTTACTGTGCATTTTATTATTTTATGCCTTTCAAAAATGTCTATAAAAAAGTATCGTCTTTATAACAGTTATTTTAAGATTTATTATAAAATTTAATGAGTGTTATAGGAAAATGTATTGTGCTCTCGGTAAAAATTATCGTGCGCGCTACCCTTCTTGTATAGTAACATTTTAGCTACGTATTTGAAATTTTCTGTAACGTGAGTTAAAAAAAAACTTGTCGCATACGAATTATTATGCTTTTCTCACTTGTCACCACATTTAAATATATCACGGTAATTTTTACCGTGAAATTCACGACAAAAATTACTTTTTAATTCTCTCCATGTTCAAAATAATCAGAACTTGCTGTTCGTCCGCGCACGAAACGCGGCTTGTATACGTCTTCGTATACGTAATCGTACAAGCTCTATAATTCTACTTCGCGCGCGCGCACATGACCCACGTACGGAAATAACGGAACGGAGTAAACATTGCGTACATCCGGTATGAGGATAGCAAGAACGATCGTCCATTAAAATGAACATGCATTTTCATTCGCTTTGTCGGAATCATAGATCGGAGATCGGATCGAGAGTGCGCGTACGAGAGAAAAGAAGTCAGAGAGGGTCGATCGATTGGACAGTTGCTTACGTGCCAGATTGGCAGAGGGTTAATTTCGTTGTCATAGACGAAGTACTCTGCTATACCTTTGATGAAATGTGAACGTTACGGGTCAGGCAAATATCGAAATATCGCACGTGAGTTGCGGGATCAAAGATCGCAATTATATAAAAGCGGCGACGAAAGGGGAAGGAGTTGTGCACCCCTGTAAAGTTTGCAGCTTCGAGATGGAATGGAAATGATTTTTTTTTCATTAGCTCTATTATATTGTGAAAGATTTAGACGGAAGAAAACCGCTGCAATGTTTTTGGAGATATGCTCATTAGCTATCTGTTAGCAGGCGCTGTAATGAATATAAATAATGAAATAAAAAAAGAATGTTGTTTGCATTCCCAAGTTGCAGGCTTCAACATCATCTAGCCTCTAGACACGACAAGAGTGACGTACGAGTCTTACTTTCCGCGCGAGTGTATACACGTGACGAAGGTAGACTCTGAAGGAGGTGATGCACACATCGAAATTTAATTTGTCGAGTGCGGAAAACGGGGATGAAAGTTCTTTCGTGCGAGAGATTTTTATTTCCCTGGCGAATGACCAGTACGGAAAATCCGAACGTACAGAAGGAACGATGAGGGCGGCGTGCATGTTTTTTTCTTCTTCTTAAACGATCACTATGCCGAAGTAGAAAAAGTCTCCCGAGAGCTATCCGCGAGTTGCACGTACGGCGAGGGAGTCCGACGATTTGAATTGTTTGCAAAGTTAAACTTTCGATTCTCCGGTCTGAGAGCGAAGAGCTTCGCAACATCGGATATGAGAAGGGATTTTCTCGTCTCGCGAGAATTGGAAAGTATTTAAAATGGATCTTTTTCCTGAAATTGCGATTTTATACACTTTATATTATACGAAATGTTTGCCTAGCACTGTAATGGAAATTGTACGGCCAAGCCAGTCTTGAATTGACGCGTTTTAATAATTTATATCGGGAAGCGTATTAATATCTTTCTTCGAAAAATACAAGACCGATGAGCTATGAATAATCTGATCCGATTGTCTCGTGAAGACAATTACCCTTTCCGTCATCACGAAATTTACTACCAATCCTTAAGGGATTAGTATCAGTCTATTTTCGGAAATTTTCCGAACCAATCGCCGTGTCGAGCGTCCAAAGCTCGCAGAACAGAGATCCGAAACCAAAGCTGATGGAATAAGGTATGGACCAGGCATCGCTGATTGAGGGTAAGAGGATTTTTTCAAAGTTTTATGTACATTTTTACAAGAAAAACTTTAAACGCATTTTTCTCAAAACAACGTTTTTTCAACCTTGTCGACATGATTTTAGAAAAACTATTGCACCGATTAGGCTCAAATTTACAGGGATTATTCTATGCATGTATCCCTTCGGCTCCTACTAACGGTATAAATATTCATTAATATTTAATCCTATTTTTGAACAATATCAGTTGTAAAAACCAATTAAAAATTCAAGAGTGGGCTATTTTGTTTTCTTTTTATCGGGGGTGAAAGTTTTTAGTAGGGCTCATAACTACAACTCCACTTTATAATAAAATACTCGACTTTTTGTTTTCAGATGCTCCAAAGTTAAGATTTCGTGTCGACATGGTGATAGCAGGGTTAGTTCAGGCAGCCAGATCACCAAGATAAATTAGAAGAAAAAAAATTAATTTTTTCTTGTACTTTGAAACTTCTATGTTTCTGTATAAAAAGTTTAAAATATGGAGATAAATTTTATTATGAAAAAAAAAAAATTCTTGAAAATATGTGCAATAGATGGAGACTGATGCCTTAACGAAATCGTAGCCTAGGCAGTCGGTCACGTGACTAAAGCGATCTCGTTTTTTAGCGTAAAAAGGCATGTTCGATTCGTTCTGCAATGCGTCGGAGTGTGCGCTTCCATCTCTATCCTTTTTTTTCGTTGCCCCTTCGGGGACGTGGATTTTGCACTGTCGGCTCGATAAGAAAGAGGCGAGAAAAAAGGGAAAATGAAAGGGGAAAGAGAGAGAGGAAGAGTGGAAGGGTAGCCTGGCCGAAAGCAGCAGCAGCAGCAGCACTGGCAGGACACGGAATCGCTGGAACGGAGGGTCGCGCAATCTAAATTGAATCGGAGCGATACTAAAACGACTCCACCCGTCATTCCCGCGGGCTCTCCGTTAATGCCACCCTCTTTATACCGTCGCCGTTGCCAGTGAGAGCTGAGCTCACTCTTTCCCCGCACTCGCTCGAACTTTCGTTGCTAAACAACCCCGCGAAAGGAAACTAAAATACGCGCCGAACGTTTACACAAGGAAAATAAATTTTTTCCCATCAGCGAGGGCTATATTTTTTTTTTCTCCTTTTTCTGCATGGATTTTAACCGTGTTCTCTCGACATTAGCATGGTTGCGCGAACCTCGACTTATGCAAAGTCGGAAGTAGGAAATTTGTTTGGGCGAATAGAATTCCGGAGTAAGAATGGGCTTTGATGACAATTGGAACGAGTAAAGAAATTTGTAGCAAGAAAGAAGTTAGACTTTTTCCGAGTATTCCTGATAGGGATATACGCAGTATGTGTTTATACCCGGGTAGAAATTGTGCTAGCCTGTCTGAGTTACGTACTAGCAACTGGCTCGCCCAATTGAGTTCATATTAACTGGCTGATGGTTTCCTCGCTATGAGCTAGTAATATTCTAAATGTTTTGTTATCCAGCTCCTGTCTATTGACTTTTCAATATATTTTCACTGGGGTAGGGAGGGGTATGTTGAACAGTCGGGTAAGTTGGGAAATCGAAATATCTGGAAAACTCCGCACCGCACGTGGGTGCATCAAATGGCGGATAGAGAGGTATGGGGAAGGAGAACACATCTCGCCATAGCCCGTTGCCATTAGGCGCATGAGACGGTAACACGGGACGTTTTATCATTTTTGCACCCAAAAGTAAAAAAACGTTATTGAAAGATTTTCTTCTACCATTGTATGAGAACAAATATTTCAAAGTTCATTGCAATTAATGGTGATGGTTCAAAACCTAATTAATTAACAAGCAACTGCTGGCTTATTACTGCATTGTACCAAATCATGTTGCATACGTCTGATTTTTTTATGCAACTCTTACTTTGCCCAACTTACCTCATATTCATGCTCAACTTACCCCACTATCGGGGCAGGTTGCGCAAATATGGCCTTAGTCATTTGAGAGTGATTCTGTGAAACAATAAGGATAACAGGAAATTCTTCTACAGACGTTTTTTCCCAGATAAATTTCCTATTGATCAAAGTAGGTTTCAGTTTTATGCGGCAGACTGTTAGTGAATTACGAGGCGATGATTCCAAACTTGCTCAACATACCTCTTCCTGCCCTATAGATGTCGCTGCGTTCCAATAAAAATGCCACCTAGTAACTAGGCCGTACTGGACTAGTCAACCATGGTTACGAATGACAAAGTGAGGTTACGTGACTGCACGTGCTATCATCTAGCGAATGGCTCCTGGCTCGCTAGCTAGCCTGAGTTTTGTATGGCGTTGCGAATGAAGAAAATTCTCAAATAGGTATCTCGCCATGATCTAGCTAACACTAGCTGACTGTGGCTATGCACTCCTTGGCTAGTTGCTGCGTACCCGATCTTAATTGCCGGTGTCGCTGCCTTACGATAAAAATACCACCTAGTAACTAGCTGTACCTGGCTAGCCAATGATGGTCACAAATGACAATGTCAGGTTATGTGATTACATATAGTTCCATCGAGAGATTGGCGCATGGCTGGCTAAGCAATTTGAGTTACCGATGGTGTTGCGAATAAAAAAAGAATTCTTCAAGTGGCTATCTCGCCACCCAGTCAGCACTCGCCAACTGGAGCTATGTTCTCTTTGATTAGTCACTACCCAGTCGATCATGATTAGTTTCTATAATGTTTATCTCGTTATTAGTAGTTTGTATAGAGAATAGCATTCGTTGCAGTAACGTCATGCTCATTAATTCGTCACTAGCCAGAATAAATGTTTGGAAAAACACAATTTGAGGTTTTGTAATTCTATGCAAATGTCGTTCTCAATGCACAAAAAAGTAATCAGTCCAATAATGTTTACATTATTACATTTACATTTACATTTGTTTACATTTACATTTGTTAATCCACCCATTTCTTAATACCGCAACTTTTTGCATGGTAACATATGGAGAGAATGCGAAATTAGTCAATTGAGCAAGTACAACTAGCTCCGTGGACAGCATAATGGATTCATCACCCAGAGGTACTGGGATCGACAGGACCTCACACGTAAGCGTTTGTCTGATATAATTTCAAATGAATAAGTATTATATTTGCGCAAATATCATAACCATAATTGACAAATGAAAAAAATCATAAAATTGCAGTGTTAAAAATGATGTGCAAAGAATTTTTTTAAATCTAGCGTCTAGCGACCTGAAAAAACTAAAGAAGTATACAGCTCTAAGATATTTTTTATATAGTCACCGCCTAACTTTCTGTACTCAGTCACTAGACAACGAAATCATTACAAGGTTGGATAGTTACCAGCTAAAAGGGCTAGCCAGTGGCGATTTGCAATATAATTTCACTAGCTCAGGGCTAGACGGTGATGAGTTGTATTTTGCACACGGATAATTAGCGGTATTTCTGATTAATTTCCCGTGGCAACTGGTGATGAAGTATCAATTGTTTGATAATAGAAGCGGAAGACCGGCTTGAAAAGAAAAAAAACATTTTCCATGTTTCGGAATATACGGAAAATGGAGACCCGATCTAGCACAGCCAACAGCTGTTATTTCACTTCCTATCTCTCTTACCCTTCGCGAGGTGTACATCCAACTAGAAGTGCACAGTCCTACAGTGCGATGGACCGTCACATTATAGAGGAGAAAAAAATGTTCGAAACGCCCGGCGTGGCACGCATCATGCGATATGTGTGTATTTTAGAGGTACCTACAAAAGCGTACCGGCTTGTGTCTACCTACGTAGAGAGTAGTGCGCGATCGTAGGGAAAGCACAGAGGCGCGCATCTGACAATGTCCGAGCGAAAGAGGATTAACCGGGCGTAAGGGTAGCGTGACCGCATCCGCTGTCTGTGAACGCTCGCTCACGCGTGCATACACCAATGCGTATATGCCTAAAGTGCTTTTCCCGCATCTACCGTTAACATCCTACTGGACCCTGTAACCGGTACCCGCGCACAGCAATCGCGCACAGCCAGTCATCCAGAACCGTTCAAAATTCCTAGCCAATCTTCGGTGAGCGGGTAGGTCTCGAAATTTTTGAGGGAAGTGTCCCAATCCATTTTTCTCTTCGAAGCGCCGTTCGTTAGATACGAGTTGATCGATGATAGCCAATAGGCGCGCAACTTCTACCGCGTATGCCCGCACTTGATAGGCTCGCCGGTACCCCTACTCTCTGGGTACCCCTGACGACGCGCCGTATTGACTAAGACTAATTCAATTATAACTCATTAACGGTGCATCGGAGAGGAAAATGGATAGGGACTTTTCTCTTCAGAATTTGACGATCTGTCGATTTCGGAAACTTGGACTCTTAAAACACCATGTCTATATATATATATATATGCATGTGTGTGTGTGTGTGTGTGTGGGTATGCATATCTTTATAAATCTACCTTTACATATTCAAAGACAAATATTCACTAATCTTAAACAAAGAGATGGAGTTAACATAATTTAGCAAGTAGAGTAACATAGGTTGGCAAATTTTGTCTGCCGTTAATTCAAAGCGGGCACAGTGAGAGCTACTCGTTTTGACGAAGTCACGATAGAGTGCATATTATGCAGTGCAGTCAGTAACATATATATATATAATCGTATATGTACATATATAAACATTCACACGTGTATGTATGTGTGGGTGTCGAGTACCGCGAGAAAGCGCGAATCGATGAGGAAGTACCACCACAAACAGGACTAGAAAGAGCTTTTCGTGTGTTCTGAATTTCTATCCCTTGCGTGTACATATTTGGAATGTGAATATACAGACACACACCTATATTTTATGTACTCAACGATCTACATACAGACCTTTTCGTACATAAATACCCTGACGTTTGTACGAATATGCACTCTACAACAAGGCGCCATCAGGCTCATACGTTGAAACTATCGTACTGTGCCCCACGGTGACTAAGTTCTGGTTACGTAGTTAACAGAGGCAAATAGCATGTTGGAGGTAAAGCGGTGTACGTTTAATTGTCACGACAGCCCGGTTCGTTAGCGGAGTTACAAGAGATTTCCTGAATTATCCGAGATCGTTTGGGGAATACGTGCAGTTGATACGTCGTTATTGCCAACTTGACCACTTCCCTAGCCACGCGATCGATTTTGCGCAATCAAACAAGCATTTTCACGTACGTTTTCGAGATTTATGGTGTCATTTAAGGGTATTGAATTTTTTTAAAACGTTAATTAAATATGGGAGCACATCATATATGGCGCATTCGACACAGGTGGTAGTCTCTCCGTCTCCTGATGTCTTAATGCAATATTACTTTGACTTCCGCCTTCGATTTTCTTAAAAACGCATGTGTATCATGGAACATTACAAACTATTAGATACATATTTTTTTATCGGCACAAAAACAATTTTAAGGGGTGTAAGCATCCCTTAGAGTGAAGTATGTCAAGGGCTCATCATTCAGTTTTATCGGCAAGCAGTCTACCGATTCCAGTGAAACAAAAACAAAAATTCTTCTAATACAAATCCATCAGAGATATACTATGAGTACGTTGAAAAGAAAAAAAATAAGGGATGCACCAGCCATTTATTTTTCTTTGTTTCAACCCGCATTTAAAAAAGATTAATCAATTTTAATGTAACAGGTAACACTTTGAAGGGAGGATAAAATTAAAGTTCACGTATTTTTACATTTTTAACACCAAAGGGATGTTCCTCGTCAGTCGTAATACTAAATATTTTTGCATTACAAAATATTTCGACAAAGCTGACTTTATCCAGTTTATTTTTTTATCCAGTTTATTTTCTCTCTACACTCAGCTTATCCTAATTATTTCCCCTCTACACTCAGCATATCCAGTTTATTTCCTCTCTACACTGAGGTAATAATGTAGCTAGGGTAAAAATTAATTGACAGCGAGAAATTTATTCGTGTCTTTGTATAAACGTAATCGGAAAACGCTCCGATAAAAATGCAAACATTACGTATAGCAGTAATGCGTCGAGACCGACTGACTGGGTGTCTCGCGCGTTAAGCAGGATTGTTGCTATGGGCGATGTCCCCGAGGGTGCTCGGAGGCTTGTACAATTTCGGACCAACCGTAAAATCGTGCTGCTGCTGCAACAATGCACGTGATTTATTTCTGTAATTTAACTCCCCCCCCCCCATTCCGACGTCATCCAGCGCATTCGCTTTTCTCGTCGTTTTCTCGCGATCTACTAATACGTTCAAGCGAAGTGTTCAGCTAGGAAAATCCTAACCGGAGTCCGAAATATACAGATTTCGAGTACCGTAGAACGCGTCGGCGAATATTAAAGCTTGTATTCGGTGAGGGTGGTACGGAGAGGGTGAGTTGGAGACAGAAAGAGAGCGGGAGAGCTTGGCGCAAATTAAAACTGTATTTTACAAACTGTATGTACACATTGTTTTCTAGAAAAGAAAAGAACGGTATCCATATTATTTCCGGTGTTAAATCCCATGGGTTGCGCCCTATCATTATATACACCTGCGATAAATACGTGTATAGGTAGATGAGAAAAATCAATGAGTTTGAAAAAAATATGCATGAATGCTCTGAACGCCGATTTATCCAATTTGAGGAATTTCAATAACACACTGTGTTCAAAGAATCGGTATGCTTTGTTTTTTTTTACAATGAAATTTATGTTCGAATATTCGTTATCCATTACAGAATCGATTATTCGATGGTAAGTACAAAAAAAAAAAACAAAATTGCGGGAAGTTCAGAACCACAATTCAATAATGATAACGAGAATACATTTTTTCGTTATTATCGATTTCTTTATTTTCATTAACTGCCATTTATTTCTTTATTTTTATTATTATAGAAAATTTTTCTTTTGCAAATTTAGGTTACAGATTTCTTATAAGAAGCCTTAAAAAAAAGTTGACTGATTTCCGAAGCCAAATCTGACAAACAAATATTGACGCTGAGAAAAAAAATGTATCACGCTCCAATTAGGCAAACTTCATCGTTAATTTCATGAATCTTCAATTGAAGCTGTATTGAAAGGAAACAATACAAAATAAATGCAAAAAGTGTTGAGAGTAATCGCGATCTTCCATGCACAATCCACGTTAGTCATAAGAAGGATTTATTTCCCTCGGTTTGTTATCGAGCCAAATATCAGTGTGAAAATAAAGGATTTCACCCCATGCTTACTCATTGCGGTGAGACCCTCGTATAAAAGTTTAGCTACGTCGGTTTACGAGCGCCTATTAGTCCGAGTATGATTATATTCTATCATTTTTTATTTACTTTTCATGTTATTTCTTTATCTCGCGGGCCGCAGGATTCCTAGATATCTCGCATTCACGTCACCCTCCTTTCTCTCTCTCTCTCTCTCTCTCTCCCTCCCTCCCTCCCTCCCTCCCTCCCTCCCTCTCCCTCCCTCTCTCTCTCTCTCTCTCTCTCTCTCTCTCTCTCTCTCTCTCTCTCTCTCTCTCTCGCTCTCTCTCTCTCCTTCCTCTATGGTGATCATCATTGGTTTCCTCCTCGTAAACTCGACGATCATATACAGCAGGATCGTAAAGTGTTGTGGCAAAATTAAATTTTTTTCCCTGATGACATATAAATGGCATTTTTTTCTCCGCTTGGTCTGTTTAACGATTGCTGTTTTTTCGCCTCCGTATGCCGTTGTACCGCACGGAATCTTTACGATAGTTTTTCTTTCGTGACTGAATTAGCGAGGCCCTAAATATCACATTCAACGTCATTATTTTTATCCCAGTTTCGAGGCACGTATTTCATCGGGCATTAAAAATACTTATGCACAGGGCGACGTAACTAGGAAAATATTTTGCCAAGTTATATCGACTGGTTCCAATAGCTGTACGATTTTTTCGAATATTATGCAATTTTGCTTGCGTCTAATGTTCCCCCGTATGCGTTAGCGGTCTTTCACGAGCCCATCCCTTTCGGACGCCTCCAGAGCCCACAGCCAATCGTCCCCTGATACACTATTGCATCGTATTCGCACCAGGGCACCGAGAAACTGTGGAAAACCGATAGACAAACTGTGCCTATAGAGACGGCCATATTTTTACTGAGTTTTACTCTCGTTACTATCGGAATCGCAGGAAAACGGCCTCCCGATCGGTATTCAGCGCGCAAACCAGTGCCTCCTGACGCTGTCACCCATGCGAGTATTGGCTCAGGCCAACCCTGTGTGGAAAATTAGCAGAGCAGCCCCAATACAATTCGGGGCTTTCAATGGATTGTTGGTGGATTCCATAGTAGGGTTTTCCGTAAAAGCGCCGGACCGGGTCCCTAATAAGAAATGGTAAGGTAGGTGGGCTTAATAAAATTATGGTTTAAGTACGGAGACAAAGTAAGGGCCTTTAAAGGGTGTAGTTGTAGATTCCCTAGTAGAGATTTCCCAAATACTACCAGACTTTGCTATTATAGCGGCAAATCAGTATAAATTGCTTGATCAAAGAATTTGTGGCATAGTAATTATCGAGATCGATTAAATATAATAATAAAACTATTCATTTAGTAGACGAGCCGTGATGCCTTGAACCAACACGCATGCAGTTCGTTCATTGGAACAACCCGGGATCAAACGTGTCAAAATACGCGACAGAATTCTAAGCCTCAAATGTATTGAAATAACACATTTCTTTTTCACAATGCACACACACGCATGTACGCGTATGGCTGCAATAATTTGTTATGAGGCACCGTTGAGGCAATTTTAAACGCCCTGGTCATTTTGCCTTCAATGGCCCTCCGGTAGCAAAGTGTGACCGGCCACTGATGGTCCATGTGAGGCTTCCAGACTAGAGCCTTAATAAAGTTAAAGAAAATTAAGATGGGCCCGATCAAAGCCCGAACTCAATTTCCGCACGAAATGGTGCGTTGACACGGGAGACGGCGTCGCTTGATTCTTTCCGAATGTTTAAGGCCTTAGGCCACTCTAGGATTTTCCAAAAATCGATTTTTTTTTGTTAAAAATATACCTTAGTACCTATAAAATTATATTCCAAAAGATTATGGGTGTGAAACATCTCTAAGTACTCGATTTTAAAATTCTAGCACAAACCCCCTTGATTCATGTCGTGACTTTCTACTAACTTTAAACGCATTTATCTCGAAACTACATTTTTCAAGTCGACCGGACTCATAACTCAAACAAATTTCAACCGATTCACTTGAAATTTTAACTGTATTTTTAGAATTACATTTTCTGAGGCACTATGCAAGATTTTTAAATTATATTGCATAGTTCCTTTTTTATAAACAATTTTCTGACGATTTTGTCATGACATTTTATACTTTTTGTTTTAGAAATGCGCCATTTTGACAAAAAACAATATATCAAAAAAATCCTACGTACTTCTATAGCTATTCTTATATATAATCGAAAAAACATTAGTGTCTCATCATAACTCAAAAATTATAGGAGCTGTTGGTCCGGCCGTTGACCTTCCAGAAATAAAGGCGTCATCGAAAAAATGCTGCACAGTCGCCACTTTGACATGTGTCGCTGTGAAAAAATAATTTTTATAGTTAATTACGTGTATAATAAAATCCCTATTTTGTAATTCCGATTTATTTTATGGTTTCACTGAAAAAAATCACAAAATATGCCCTTTTTGGGCTCTAGAGTGGCATAAGGCCTTAAATAAGCTCAACTGAAGCTACTTTCTGAAATGATTCTTTGCATTTTTCTGTGAAACGAAAGAATTTCGATACCCGCAATAATTAACTTTCAACTTTACAAAGTGCGCGGTTAACTTCATTCCGAATTTTCATAGCTGCCCTTTACGTACGTCGTTATGACGGCAAATTGTATCGATCAATTGATTATAGTACTCGTTCGAGCAACGTTGTGCGCATAATAGACGTTTATTGCGTTGGAAGTGCACTCAAGAGCCCCCCCCCCCCCCCCCCCCAATGCCCACCCGGTCGGATCGATTGTTCCAAGCAAGAGAACTCTCGAGGCCCGCGATTTTCCGAGGTGGTCGAGAAAATCGCTTGACGTCATCGATTTTAGTCAGTGCGTAAATGTGCACCAGGCAGAGAGTATTCAAGAGATAAAAGGGAGAGATTCTCTCTTGAAGTGTATTTCGTTATATCACTCTTTCATTTTTTTTATCGCACAGCTGATCCCATTTTTATTAAAATTGCTCTTTTCACGGTATATTTTGCTCGATCGAATCTTACGAAATGTAGATTAATTTTTTTCAATGACAGATTTCAGCCATACTTCTAAATCACGCTCTCTTGTCCCTCTCTCTTTCTCTGTTAAGATTTCATTACAGCACGATCATTTTCCTTTTCCTATTAATTTTGTTTTTTTCCTTCAAGTCCTCGTCCACTTTTCAACCCTTCAGCCCAAGTTTCTGTACTCTTCTCGCCCACTTTACCCAGCTCTTTTCCACTTTTTCTCTCTGTCTCGTTCCTTTTTCCCTTCACGACCTTACTTTTCACATTCTCTTTCACTCTCGGATGTGTATATCTGCTATCTGAGAAAGCAGGTCGTTTCGAGGAGATAACATGGTATTTTATGATCTCGAGTTACTATCCTTCCTATACTATATACATACATATTGGCTATCCGCACTTCACCGAGCCATTTTGAAAAGGTAAATAAAGCTGGAAAAAACTTCGAATCGAGGTAAGCAAATACCATATTTCTGAACGCGCGTTATCTCGGATAGTGGATATAAAAATTGCATGTATCTGTATATACCGTACAAAAATTACTTCGATCGACTCCATCGGATAAATTATACAAAAATTAAACGCAACATTTACCTGGAAAATCCGTGGCGGAAATCTTATTAGTGCCTCAACGTCCACGAAGTAGGTACTGACGGAAAGCTCCAACGATTAAAAATCACGGGGCGCGAATTTTATCAAACGAAAATTCATACCTCCAGCTTTATATAAAAGACACTAAAGAGGGAGAAAATTCTCTTTTCCAACAAAGCCGAAAAGGGCGAGACAAGGTTAAAAAAAATGGAAAGCAAACGGCGAATACTGTTCCGTCGCGTCGAGTTCTTGAGACCATTTTGAGGGTTTTCGTGGCAACGGCGCGGATAAAGAACGAGGGTATGTGCTCTCTTCCGCTCTCCAATGAATTCTGGCCTCGTGAAGGTGCTCGAAAGATTTTGGTGGTGAGAAGTCAAGACTAGGGTTTTCCAGGCCCACGAAAATCTGTGTATATATACATATATATGTAGACTTTTACTCTTTTTCTCTCTCTCTCTTTCTCTTATAGCCAGAATCGATTGATGACTCCAGCCGGTTTAAGCATCTTTCGAATGGATGATAAGTAAGGGGGGAAAACCCTTCAGACACCCGAAAATGAGTCATTTTTCATGCATTTTTTTAAAGGTAATAAGATAATCGCATCATGTAAAAATGTTGACATTATCTTATTACAACTATCAAGCGTAAATTTTTTTTTGTTTTGTTTTAAACAAAACAAAATGCGGGCGTTATAAGGTATTTCTTTAGGCGTCTTTTGCGTGATAGCGAAAAGTGCTCTATTTGTCTGATTTTTTCTATCGATCTGAAACAGAAATCGAAAATATTTTTCGATTATTGACATGCATAAGGGAAGGATATACCTATGAAAATATAAAAAAGTATAAAATTAAAAATTCAGTAGGCTTTTAAATCAAATTTTCATATTTTTGACCATATTATCGACCATTTTTACCCCAAAAAAGTAATTTATTTACGCGATAACCTTAAAACTTAAGGTATATCCTTCCGATAATGTTATCGTGAGAAACCTCCCAAAATTTCAGCCAGATCGATCAATATCTTTTTGAGCTATAACATGAGTAATTTTTGAAAATGCAGTTTCAAAATAATCGCGTTCAAAATTTCCCTACTTCACAGCATGCGGTCCCGGAGCGCTGTCGACTATGTGCTAAAATTTCGTAAATATTTCATATTTCGATTTTTCGATTTTCCAGTATACTCTCAATGTATTATACTTTCGAAATATGTGAAAAAATCGATTTTTTTAGCACTATAAAAGGTTTTTCCCCCTTAAGATAATGACTTCATGCTTATGGGGATAAATCATCCTGAATAATAAATATTACTCATTAGGAGGGCAGCGATATCTCCGAGTTTATGAATAGTTTGATTTTTCGCGTTCGAAAAGACGACAATGCTCTACGCCAGTGGCAATATAAAATTTATACGTTGCACTACCTCTGTCTCTCCTTTTTTGGAATATTCTTCGGGGACGAGAAGCGAACTCGACGACTTGTCGTTCAACTGCATTTGTATAATTAAATTCTCACGAACTAGCGGGAAAAGTTAACCGTCGCTTCCGGGGCATAGCTTGGTGTGAGAGTCGTTTTTCGCCGAGGCCGGTAAACCCGCGGCTATCCTATATTTTTGCCCATTTCTAATAATCTCAATATACACAGATATCAAGAGGTTGCAAATAGGATAGTGATATATATATGTATATATATATATATTAGGGTGGTCCATTTTATTTTTTATTTTTTGTGGGCCATTCGAACAAATTGTGACAAATATAGAAAAAAAATATCGTAAAGGCTCCCTGTAATTGGAAAATATTTAGGGGTCGCTACCTGGGTTTAAAGAAAATTATTCTGAAAATGAATGAAATCGAACGATTTATATTTTTTCCAAACTATTTGTCGGAATACAAATATGTTTATACTTTTTATAACAATGTAACTTTATCTTAATTCTTTAAAGCATGTGCAATTGCACTGATATTGAAATTTGGCATGTTTTTCCGATATTCGCTTACGACTAACAGCAGATACTGTTTCTGTTCTTCGTCATATGTAATAGCCCGAATAAATTCTCCGATAAGGGCAACTCCTCGCTCTGCTGTGTCGATTACTACACGGAATCCTTTGCAAATAGCGAAACACTTTAAAGCTTTCATCACTTTTCAACTCCAGTGGGTCCCGAGCAAGAAAAGTTGGTTCTATTTTTATTATTTCAAAAAATTGCAAGCTACAAACGGTCACGAAGTCTGCCAATCTGATGTTAGGGAGGCTCTGGACTATTATATCAGCTTTCACTTGACGACTGGTACTTCCTGGACGTGCTAATGATTCAGTCATTTCGCGCTTCGTCTCAATTGGAACGTCGTCATCGAAAAAAGACAAACAGGTTAACTGTTCTGACAGATACCATAGATGGTTCATCAACTTTTTTAGGACGGTAGTAGCCACTTTAAGGTAATATTCTCGCCAAGGCGTTTTTCTAAATTTTTTTTTTTAATTTGTGCACTCATTCTGGACACTATTCAATGATGACCTCCAAAATTGTCAAAGGATTCACCGTTCCGTTTTCGAGATATTGGCAATCAAAGATTTCATGGTTTTACGTGTGTTCTTATGGAGAGCAGTGGAAAATTTCACATTTCACGCAATAACTTCGAAACTTTTCTACAGATTTTTTTTTTAATTTTCAATTACAGAAGAACATATGCCGAAGTGGGTAAAAAAAATCATGAATTTTGACCTTCTAGTTTCAGAGATATAGCGATTTAAATTAAGCAATGTCTAGCGACGCTAGCGCCACGACGCGACTGGAGCAGACTAGAAGTAGATTACAGTAGTGTGTGTATATTCGTATACGCAGAGTATCTACGTATTAGTAGCCGGAATGGATAGCCTGGTACAAAAGTGAGGGTTAGGTAAACGTTATATTAGGCGTTTCCATCATAACTTTATAAGTTTTTTACATCGCGATAAGATGTACAATCTGCATTATAAGAAAATTTCGCAATATTTGGAAGCTTTCATCGATTGAGCGGAGAATAAACTTTTCAACGTGACTGTGGTGAGACTACTACCGTAAACATAATCTGATAGAGACCATGACTGGGTAGCGACCATGCTGGGTAGCGACTTCTAAACATTTTCCGATTACAGGGAGCCTTTGCGATATTTTTTTTTCTCTATTTGTCAAAATTTTATCAGGTGGCCCGCAAAGAAATTAAAAACTAGGTAAAAAGTGGACCACCCTCATATATATATATGTATATATATATACAGGGTGATTCATAATAGGTGACGCACTCTGAATTGGCGGGTTCAGGGGGGTGCCCGGAGTGTAATTGTCAAGGCTTTTTTGTTTCCGTCGAATAGATTTTGAATGGGAAGCATTAGAATTTGGGCGTTCGATGCATTGTCATAGGACTACAGTCCGCCATGATCGACGCCGCCACTCAGTCCTCGGAGCCGAGCGCGGGGCACGTAGCAGACGACAAGCAAGGCAGATCGGCATCTGTCTCGCTTTTTCTGGTGATGTGACGTTTCGTGTATCGTCTGCTAACGCTTTCCGTCATCTTGGGTGCGCAAGTTCAGAGCGTCAAGCCGCGCGGAACACAAGCGAATGAGCGTGAATTGTCTTTTCGGGTGTCGTCGCCTGTTATTCGTCGCTCTTTCGTCCTTCGTTATTATCTTACTGTCACTCATTGGCATTCTTGCGTTTCTTATTTCTCCTCGATTATACTTGTCGTTTGTCTCATCTTCCCTTACGTCTGCGCATTCTTTCGCTTTTCCGTCGATCCACTCTCAACGACATTATCAGCATCTGAACTATGCAAGTGTGATCTGCTGATAGATAGGCGTTATTTCTAGGTACTTTCTGGGTAGTATACTATGGGATTTGTATTGTTCGATGTATTCGAAAAGAGTTCTGGCTTCTAACTGTTGTCAAATAATTGTAAAAAAAATTTATCAGCATCTTAACTATGCAAGTGTGATCTGCTGACGGATAGGCGTTAGTTCTAGGTACTTTCTGGGTAGGATACTATGGTATTTGTTTCGTATGATGTATTCCAAAAGAGTTCTGGCTTCTAACTGTTGTCAAATAATTGTAAAAAAAATGTATCAGCATCTTAACTATGCAAGTGTGATCTGCTGATGGATAGGCGTTAGTTCTAGGTACTTTCTGGGTAGGATACTATGGAATTTGTATTGTACGATGTATTCGAAAAGAGTTCTGGCTCCTAACTGTTGTCAAATAATTGTAAAAAAAAATTATCAGCATCTGAATTATGCAAGTGTGATCTGCTGATAGATAGGCGTTATTTCTAGGTACTTTCTGGGTAGTATACTATGGGATTTGTATTGTTCGATGTATTCGAAAAGAGTTCTGGCTTCTAACTGTTGTCAAATAATTGTAAAAAAAATTTATCAGCATCTTAACTATGCAAGTGTGATCTGCTGGTGGATAGGCGTTAGTTCTAGGTACTTTCTGGGTAGGATACTATGGAATTTGTATTGTTCGATGTATTCGAAAAGAGTTCTGGCTCCTAACTGTTGTCAAATAATTGTAAAAAAAAATTATCAGCATCTGAACTATGCAAGTGTGATCTGCTGATAGATAGGCGTTATTTCTAGGTACTTTCTGGGTAGTATACTATGGGATTTGTATTGTTCGATGTATTCGAAAAGAGTTCTGGCTTCTAACTGTTGTCAAATAATTGTAAAAAAAATTTATCAGCATCTTAACTGTGCAAGTGTGATCTGCTGGTGGAGAGGCGTTAGTTCTAGGTACTTTCTGGGTAGGATACTATGGGATTTGTATTGTTCGGTGTATTCGAAAAGAGTTCTGGCTTCTAACTGTTGTCAAATAATTGTAAAAAAAATTTATCAGCATCTTAACTATGCAAGTGTGATCTGCTGATGGATAGGCGTTAGTTCTAGGTACTTTCTGGGTAGGATACTATAGAATTTGTATTGTTCGATGTATTCGAAAAGAGTTCTGGCTCCTAACTGTTAGCAAATAATTGTAAAAAAAAATTATCAGCATCTGAACTATGCAAGTGTGATCTGCTGATGGATAGGCGTTAGTTCTAGGGACTTTCTGGGTAGGATACTATGGTATTTGTTTCGCATGATATATTCGAAAAGAATTCTGGCTTCTTACTGTTGTCAAATAATTGTAAACAAATTTTATCAGCATCTTAACTATGCAAGTGTGATCTGCTGATGGATAGGCGTTAGTTCTAGGTACTTTCTGGGTAGTATACTATGGGATTTGTATTGTTCGATGTATTCGAAAAGAGTTCTGGCTCCTAACTGTTGTCAAATAATTGTAAAAAAAAATTATCAGCATCTGAACTATGCAAGTGTGATCTGCTGATAGATAGGCGTTATTTCTAGGTACTTTCTGGGTAGTATACTATGGGATTTGTATTGTTCGATGTATTCGAAAAGAGTTCTGGCTTCTAACTGTCGTCAAATAATTGTAAAAAAAATTTATCAGCATCTTAACTGTGCAAGTGTGATCTGCTGGTGGAGAGGCGTTAGTTCTAGGTACTTTCTGGGTAGGATACTATGGAATTTGTATTGTTCGATGTATTCAAAAAGAGTTCTGGCTCCTAACTGTTGTCAAATAATTGTAAAAAAAAATTATCAGCATCTGAACTATGCAAGTGTGATCTGCTGATAGATAGGCGTTATTTCTAGGTACTTTCTGGGTAGTATACTATGGGATTTGTATTGTTCGATGTATTCGAAAAGAGTTCTGGCTTCTAACTGTTGTCAAATAATTGTAAAAAAAATTTATCAGCATCTTAACTATGCAAGTGTGATCTGCTGATGGATAGGCGTTAGTTCTAAGTACTTTCTGGGTAGGATACTATGGAATTTGTATTGTTCGATGTATTCGAAAAGAGTTCTGGCTCCTAACTGTTAGCAAATAATTGTAAAAAAAAATTATCAGCATCTGAACTATGCAAGTGTGATCTGCTGTTAGATAGGCGTTATTTCTAGGTACTTTCTGGGTAGGATACTATGGAATTTGTATTGTTCGATGTATTGGAAAAGAGTTCTGGCTCCTAACTGTTGTCAAATAATTTTTAAATAAAATTATCAGCATCTGAACTATGCAAGTGTGATCTGCTGATGGATAGGCGTTAGTTCTAGGGACTTTCTGGGTAGGATACTATGGTATTTGTTTCGCATGATATATTCGAAAAGAGTTCTGGCTTCTTACTGTTGTCAAATAATTGTAAACAAATTTTATCAGCATCTTAACTATGCAAGTGTGATCTGCTGATGGATAGGCGTTAGTTCTAGGTACTTTCTGGGTAGTATACTATGGGATTTGTATTGTTCGATGTATTCGAAAAGAGTTCTGGCTCCTAACTGTTGTCAAATAATTGTAAAAAAAAATTATCAGCATCTGAACTATGCAAGTGTGATCTGCTGATAGATAGGCGTTATTTCTAGGTACTTTCTGGGTAGTATACTATGGGATTTGTATTGTTCGATGTATTCGAAAAGAGTTCTGGCTTCTAACTGTTGTCAAATAATTGTAAAAAAAATTTATCAGCATCTTAACTATGCAAGTGTGATCTGCTGATGGATAGGCGTTAGTTCTAGGTACTTTCTGGGTAGGATACTATGGTATTTGTTTCGTATGATGTATTCGAAAAGAGTTCTGGCTTCTAACTGTTGTCAAATAATTGTAAAAAAAATTTATCAGCATCTTAACTATGCAAGTGTGATCTGCTGATGGATAGGTGTTAGTTCTAGGTACTTTCTGGGTAGGATACTATGGAATTTGTATTGTACGATGTATTCGAAAAGAGTTCTGGCTCCTAACTGTTGTCAAATAATTGTAAAAAAAAATTATCAGCATCTGAACTATGCAAGTGTGATCTGCTGATAGATAGGCGTTATTTCTAGGTACTTTCTGGGTAGTATACTATGGGATTTGTATTGTTCGATGTATTCGAAAAGAGTTCTGGCTTCTAACTGTTGTCAAATAATTGTAAAAAAAATTTATCACAACAATACAAATCCCATAGTATACTACCCAGAAAGTACCTAGAAATAACGCCTATCTATCAGCAGATCACACTTGCATAGTTAAGATGCTGATAATTTTTTTTTATAATTATTTGACAACAGTTAGGAGGCAGAACTCTTTTGGAATAGATCGAACAATACAAATTCCATAGTATCCTACCCAGAAAGTACCTAGAACTAACGCCTCTCCACCAGCAGATCACACTTGCACAGTTAAGATGCTGATAAATTTTTTTTACAATTATTTGACAACAGTTAGAAGCCAGAACTCTTTTCGAATACATCGAACAATACAAATCCCATAGTATACTACCCAGAAAGTACCTAGAAATAACGCCTATCTATCAGCAGATCACACTTGCATAGTTCAGATGCTGATAATTTTTTTTTACAATTATTTGACAACAGTTAGGAGCCAGAACTCTTTTCGAATACATCGAACAATACAAATTCCATAGTATCCTACCCAGAAAGTACCTAGAACTAACGCCTATCCACCAGCAGATCACACTTGCATAGTTAAGATGCTGATAAATTTTTTTTACAATTATTTGACAACAGTTAGAAGCCAGAACTCTTTTCGAATACATCGAACAATACAAATCCCATAGTATACTACCCAGAAAGTACCTAGAAATAACGCCTATCTATCAGCAGATCACACTTGCATAATTCAGATGCTGATAATTTTTTTTTACAATTATTTGACAACAGTTAGGAGCCAGAACTCTTTTCGAATACATCGTACAATACAAATTCCATAGTATCCTACCCAGAAAGTACCTAGAACTAACGCCTATCCATCAGCAGATCACACTTGCATAGTTAAGATGCTGATAAATTTTTTTTACAATTATTTGACAACAGTTAGAAGCCAGAACTCTTTTGGAATACATCATACGAAACAAATACCATAGTATCCTACCCAGAAAGTACCTGGAACTAACGCCTATCCGTCAGCAGATCACACTTGCATAGTTAAGATGCTGATAAATTTTTTTTACAATTATTTGACAACAGTTAGAAGCCAGAACTCTTTTGGAATACATCATACGAAACAAATACCATAGTATCTTACCCAGAAAGTACCTAGAACTAACGCCTATCCGTCAGCAGATCACACTTGCATAGTTAAGATGCTGATAAATTTTTTTTACAATTATTTGACAACAGTTAGAAGCCAGAACTCTTTTCGAATACATCGAACAATACAAATCCCATAGTATACTACCCAGAAAGTACCTAGAAATAACGCCTATCTATCAGCAGATCACACTTGCATAGTTCAGATGCTGATAATGTCGTTGAGAGTGGATCGACGGAAAAGCGAAAGAATGCGCAGACGTAAGGGAAGATGAGACAAACGACAAGTATAATCGAGGAGAAATAAGAAACGCAAGAATGCCAATGAGTGACAGTAAGATAATAACGAAGGACGAAAGAGCGACGAATAACAGGCGACGACACCCGAAAAGACAATTCACGCTCATTCGCTTGTGTTCCGCGCGGCTTGACGCTCTGAACTTGCGCACCCAAGATGACGGAAAGCGTTAGCAGACGATACACGAAACGTCACATCACCAGAAAAAGCGAGACAGATGCCGATCTGCCTTGCTTGTCGTCTGCTACGTGCCCCGCGCTCGGCTCCGAGGACTGAGTGGCGGCGTCGATCATGGCGGACTGTAGTCCTATGACAATGCATCGAACGCCCAAATTCTAATGCTTCCCATTCAAAATCTATTCGACGGAAACAAAAAAGCCTTGACAATTACACTCCGGGCACCCCCCTGAACCCGCCAATTCAGAGTGCGTCACCTATTATGAATCACCCTGTATATATATATATATATATATATATATATATATATATATATATATATATATGAGGGTGGTCCACTTTTTACCTAGTTTTTAATTTCTTTGCGGGCCACCTGATAAAATTTTGACAAATAGAGAAAAAAAAATATCGCAAAGGCTCCCTGTAATCGGAAAATGTTTAGAAGTCGCTACCCAGCATGGTCGCTACCCAGTCATGGTCTCTATCAGATTATGTTTACGGTAGTAGTCTCACCACAGTCACGTTGAAAAGTTTATTCTCCGCTCAATCGATGAAAGCTTCCAAATATTGCGAAATTTTCTTATAATGCAGATTGTACATCTTATCGCGATGTAAAAAACTTATAAAGTTATGATGGAAACGCCTAATATAACGTTTACCTAACCCTCACTTTTGTACCAGGCTATCCATTCCGGCTACTAATACGTAGATACTCTGCGTATACGAATATACACACACTACTGTAATCTACTTCTAGTCTGCTCCAGTAGCGTCGTGGCGCTAGCGTCGCTAGACATTGCTTAATTTAAATCGCTATATCTCTGAAACTAGAAGGTCAAAATTCATGATTTTTTTTACCCACTTCGGCATATGTTCTTCTGTAATTGAAAATTAAAAAAAAAATCTGTAGAAAAGTTTCGAAGTTATTGCGTGAAATGTGAAATTTTCCACTGCTCTCCATAAGAACACACGTAAAACCATGAAATCTTTGATTGCCAATATCTCGAAAACGGAACGGTGAATCCTTTGACAATTTTGGAGGTCATCATTGAATAGTGTCCAGAATGAGTCCACAAATTAAAAAAAAAAATTTAGAAAAACGCCTTGGCGAGAATATTACCTTAAAGTGGCTACTACTGTCCTAAAAAAGTTCATGAACCATCTATGGTATCTGTCAGAAGAGTTAACCTGTTTGTCTTTTTTCGATGACGACGTTCCAATTGAGACGAAGCGCGAAATGACTGAATCATTAGCACGTCCAGGGAGTACCAGTCGTCAAGTGAAAGCTGATATAATAGTTCAGGGCCTCCCTAACATCAGATTGGCAGACTTCGTGACCGTTTGTAGCTTGCAATTTTTTGAAATAATAAAAATAGAACCAACTTCTCTTGCTCGGGACCCACTGGAGTTGAAAAGTGATGAAAGCTTTAAAGTGTTTCGCTATTTGCAAAGGATTCCGTGTAGTAATCCACACAGCAGAGCGAGGAGTTGCCCTTATAGGAGAATTTATTCGGGCTATTACATATGACGAAGAACAGAAACAGTATCTGTTGTTAGTCGTAAGTTGATACGCCCTTTTGATGCAAATCCATCGATGTATATGCCTATGTACGCTCGATGTAGTTCGTTAGTTTCCGCCTAAAGATTAACAATAAATCCCCGGAAGTATCAGCAAAAAAGATTCACAAGCGCGAAATAGTGTATTATTTTTTTTTTCATTAATCAATTATATGATACTCCGTTTTTCGCTTCGGCCGTCGGAAGTCTGCTGTCTCGCGAAATACTTCTGGATAATTGTTTGCTTTTCTTTTTTTACTATTCGGAATAATAGCACGAGTTTCTCATCGAAGGTTCGGAGGAAATGAACATTACGTGGAGAAGCGCAAGAAAACTATGGTCTTGTTCTCATCTTTCTTTTTCTTTGGCGACTTGCAAATGCTCTTGAGTCTCGTCGTCCCCGAGGGCACAGCCGAGTGAAAACTTGGCCGAAAGAATGCCAAAACGAGAGTATAGACTAATTTCAAGTGTCCTCCATATTTGGCGAGTTACAACGGAGAAGAAACTTTTCGAGGAATTTCCCGACGCATCGGATACTTCCTCGTCGCTGCGGTCTTTTGGAACAATATCACAACGGACGAGACACGAGTATCGTTTTTGAGCAATGGATCTTTTGGATCTATTATTTTGTGATGACCGAAAGTTGTAAGGCGTGGTTGGACTACCGAGTTATGGATACGATTTTATTGTTTCTCTGTGAGCGGTCAACGTTCTTGTTGGATTCGTGCCAAGAGCCATGCCACAATATTATTGCTGAGTTTTAAAAACAAAATATCACATTGAAACAAGGGTCTGGAATGTTGCAACGATGATTTCAAGTTACAGTTTGATAGGCAGTATTTTGCTCGCTATAATCCGGAATCGCAATCGGATGTCTCATGGGATACGAGAAATCTAATAGCTAGATATTCTATTTTATTTGATGATGGGACCTGACACTAAAAACGTTTATTATGCGTAAAACGTTGCTCCAACGAGTACTGCACTAAACTGATCGACGCAATGTGACGTTATAACGATGCACGTAAAGGACAGCTATGAAAATTCGGAACGAAGTTAAACGCGCACTTCGAAAAGATGGACGTTAATTATTACGAGTATCAAAACTCTTTCGTTTCGCAGAATGCGACGAATCTTTTTAGTAAATACTCGTACAGAAATTGTCGTAGGGAATTCAATTGGATTTCTATACTTGTGCTTACTTCCTGATCGGGATCCAATGGGTCATGGCATTGCACGAGTCCAATTTGAATTCGAAAGGATTTCCACATTATCGAATAGAATCCGATACGATTCTGGATGGATCCCATTGAATTATGATGTTGAATTTTCGGAACAAAAAAGTAGATATTCAAAATGAGTGGATCTCGAAACAGGATAAATCTTTTCTTAAAAAAGTATAAATCGTTTGAAACAATGTTGTTTACACCGTTGCAACGCAACGAAAATTAATTCTTTTTAATTCTTTAATTTTTTTTTTCATTGTTCTAGGCTGTGAAAATCACTCAAACGTTTTTACGTATTCTGTTAGAAGTTCACGACCTCAATTTGCAAAAAGAAACGCTTTGGATAATGTTAAAAATAAAGAAACGAGAGATTAATAAAAAGATCGTTGCGTCCCAACGGTGCAAACTTCAGCGTCATTTGAAACAGTATATCTTAAAAATTGATTTGAATAAAGTCAATGGAAATCCATTTTAAGGCGGACAACCACTTTAGATGCTTCAAAAAATCAATTTTTTTTTAATTTCATAAATCGTTAGCAAAATATCTTAAGAATACACCCTGAAAATTTCAAAATGATATTCGGATTCCTTCTAACGGTATGAATATAAATGATAAGGCCTCTCCGCTCGACTCCCAAGCGCGCTCAGGTATGCACGAGCGCTCAGTTAGGTAGTTTGTTTGGATTTGTTTGGGTTTGTCTGGGTATTCATAACCCAAATTTGGGTTTTCATAACCCAAACAAACCCTAACTCGACCGGTTGGCGATTAGCTCCAAAACATCTCCATTCTGGGTACAAAATAATCGAGGTAGCGGCATTTCTGGCTGCTATTTTATTCAATGAAGGAAATTCAGCCCTAGTCATGGTTATGAATGAACTACAAATTGTAGTTGGCAGGTAGAGCTACGGATATGCCGAGCAAATGGATCAGATGCGCGTGGCTCGGCAAAATAGAAAAAACTTATTAGAGACAAAAGAAGCTCAAAAAGCTCATAAAGAGGAAATGCAAGCTTCAAATGAGTTGCATGAGGAAGAGGAAGAACTGCTGTATGGTGCTGGAGTCGCTGATTAATCGGTGAGACACTTTATCATTTGATTAAACTCATTTGACTTTGAGTTTTTCGTTTGTGAAACTTGAAACGTGTTTTTCTCGAAAAGACATTTTTTTAATTTGCTGGAATCATAATTCAAAAACTAATTGATGGATCATCTTCAAGTGTGGAACACGTTTACATAATATAATTTATCAAAACATGAACCTAAAGTTGAAAAGATTAGATTGTTTAAAACATATTTATTATTGCAAAATGCCGGGAAAACAAATGCTAAAAATCGATCATTTTTTTCGGACACGTTCCAACATTCAATTCTCGATTTTTTTTTTCAAAATTTAGGTTCATGTTCATAAAAAACATCTCAAGAATGTATAAAAATTTGTTGGTCTATTGCAGATACGAATTGCGAACTGCACAATTCCCGCACATCGACAACGACGATGAGGACACGCCAAGGGACACAGCGGATTACACCTTAATTAATGCATGAAATAACTTGAAAAAATTACCAGAGATGTATGAAAATATGAATAAATTATTGTCAAAGTTGCGGAAAATTCCGTTTTTTTTCACAATAAAAAAATCCAAAACATCATCTAATTTTCGGTCTCCTAAAATGGTTGCCGGCCTTAATTATCATCTATCATTTTAGTGCATTTTGACATAATATCAGCACACACGTACATGCTCACAAAGCGTGCAGGTTATGCTTCAACACACCGTATTTTTTCTCGTGATTTTTCACATATTTTCGATTTGGACGTGGTAAAAATTCTGAAAAGGCCTTCATCGAGGAACAGTGCAGAATTTTATTGGATCTCAAACAGGATTTCCTATGTTCGTTGTCCCTAACAAATACCTAGAGATGTGGGTGCATGTTGGGACTTGCCAACAAATTTGTGCACGGCATCACGAAAGGTTATTTTTTTTTTTTTGAGATATCCAACAAATTTCGATTAAGAATTTCAAATAAAAAATTCTCAAACGACGTCAATCGGGAAATAGTTTCATCTTGTTTGAACTATTTCTGCCCGGATAGCTTCAATTCATCTTATTTGAACATTCGGAAAGAATCAACCGACGGTATCTCCCGTGTCAAGAACCGTTGGCCTGGGTGAATACTCGAATGGGTGGCCGCGCAGCCGCGCACTGGTTCGCTTTTGGTTTGGAAGTGAGGTAAAACATGAGACTGAATGCAACGAAAACGAATTCTTTTGAATCGTTCAATTTTTTTCGGCTGAATTAAGCTGTAAAAATCATTCTAACGTTTTTACTTATTTTTATTAAAGATTTATGACCTCAGTTCGCAAAAACGGATTTAGATAATGATAAAATTTCAAGAAATAAAAAATTAAGAAAGAAAAAATCGTTGCATTCCACCGAATTCATATCTCGTGTTCAGAGTCAAGGGAAAAGTATTTCTAAAGAATTTTGCATAGAATTTCGAGCAACAACATTATTGTATCTGGCCGATTAGAATGCTATTTAACGTATAAAGTCAGATTTTTTTTATTCACAAGGTTACCACCAGATTACGTTATTCTAGGCCAAACGCATGTACTATGCGTTTTCCGGAGCGAAACGATTAACGTGAACACGAAGAAACATTGTAAATAATAAAACGGTGAGGCACGGTAAAAATCGATTGTGAAATATTCCTCACTATCAGATAGCTCCTCTTTACGAACACTCGGATACAATGCCAATTGCTCGAATGATTGATTTTCGTCGTTCCGATGTCCAAAAACCGATCCTCCGTTTAAGCTTCATATCCGATGGTTCAAGCCTCGGAAGACCTGTCTATCTTTTAGTCGCGCGGAAAGCCTGTATTTCCCGATGAAAAGCTCTCACCGGCTCGTACTATCGCTGTATGACACACACTCGACGAGGCGCTCGAGTACTCGCATACCGCGAATATTTCGAAACCGTTTGTGGAACTAAATGATTGCCTCTCCTCGCCCTCAAGGGAGTTGGCGAGCTGTACGATGAAAGAAAGATGGAGAGAAAGGAAGGAACCGAAAGAGAGAGAGAGAGAGAGAGAGAGAGAGAAGAGGAAATTTTGCTTGGTGGCTCGCGAAGGGCAATGGCGAACTCGTTACAACTTCGTCGAGCAGTTAATTTGCCAGCGAGCTGATTGCGAGAAGGCTTCCGGGAGGGCCACTCTCTTGCACACTGTCCCGGCTTCTTCCCATTTCGCTTCTGCGTTTCTTCGTGCAGGACTGTGCACCACATTAACACAAACAGAACAGAGTATCACCGTGTGCACGGGGTCTGGGCACGGCGTTGTATATAGGAAAGGAACGTCGGCAATTCAGGAAGTAGGAAGCGTCCTCGCCGGGCGCATATCCTCTGGGCCAAACTTGCGGCCCATTCCCCCCTTATTTTGTATATTCCAACTCTCATGTTCCTTTTCTATCCGCGCTCTGTTCTTCCTTTGGTTTTGCTGCTTTGCTCCCTCTGCCACCCGCTCTTTCTCTGTCCATCTACCCCTCCAACATCATTTTCTTTCGTTTTTCGTCCAACTTCTCGACTCTACTGTTCCATCCTCCTTTACCACTGCTCTCCCCATGTCGCCGGCCTTTCGCTATCTTTTCTCGAACCCTGCACACCGCCCGCAACGGCCGGACGGCGCTTGAAACATTTATTAAGATGCAGTTGCCGAGCTTCTTCATCCTTCTCTGTTCAGCTCCAGTGTGTATACGTATATACGAACGTAGTAGGACAAGGGGGCTTCCGTGCTCGATGGTGCTCCATACCGTGATGTCTTGCTCGTCTTCAATAACTTCACTCTTTTATTATTGTTTTTTTTTTATCTTTAACGGCGAGAACTCATCCGCAAGGCATTTTCCGTAGCACTGAAATGACGTGCTTGTGAAATTATCGGGTCTATTTGGCACCAGAGACAAGCGGCTTTCGATCCTCCGGTCGTCTTTTCGCAAATCCCAAACCCTAGCCAAATAAGATTATACTGATCGCCCGGCATTTTGAAAATGATCGAGGGTGGGAATACCCGTAGGCGACGAAGAAATAGCCAATGTTGATTATTTTTTTTTAAAGAAACGAAACAGTTTACATTTATGGAACTTTAGGTACAATTTATTACATAACTGAACGGTTCGAATAATTTTTTTTTCATTAAAAAATATTGAAAAATGGCTAGGTTATGACGTGGTCTTCCAGAAAGGTTTTGGCGGCAGTTGTCCGTTTGTAGGAAATCCAACGATTTCTATATTCATCTCAAAAATATGAGCCAACAATTTTTAGTATTTTTTAACATCTAAATGCTGAACTTATACTTAAAAATTTAAAAAATGGGACACTTCAGAAAAAAAATTGGAATTTTACACAAAATCTTCGTTCTTTTTTGTAATAAAAAAGTACTTTTTCAAAGTGATTTTCATAAACAAGTAGGTGTAAGTTCAAAGTAATATTGTTATTGAATTGTATGTACAATTTTAGCAAGGTCGATCGACTCGTTTAAAAGTTGTTTACCACAAACTTTAAAAAATGTAGTTTTGAGAAAAACTTGTTTAAAGTTTCGAACTACGGAAATTTAATGATTTCAGTAACTTACCGGCTAATTACTTACATCACCACCGTATTCTTGAGATGTTTAACTAATATTTTACGTAAAAAAAATCAATTTTTGATACTGCTACATGTATTTCCCCCCTTAATGGACGTTTGCAGATGCGACTGCAATTCTGTTGTTTCGTTTCCAAAAATGAGGTTCACTACCAGCCGTGGTAATGTTTTCATGGGTGTCCATAGGTGTCGAATAGAGGAAAAATGTTTCGATCTCTGCACATGCAGTGAGTAGGCATCTTGATACTTGCACTTCAAAGTGACTATAGAAATATGGATATTCGGTAGAGATCATTAGCGGATGGAAAGTAGCGATTGATAAATAATTTGGACATCTTTGCATGGAGGATCTGTCGCATACCGACCGCATGTCCTCTCCTGTCGGTTACTTTGATAGTAATACAAGATAATAGTTGTAAATAGTATGGGCTTATTAAGGTAGCAGTCTCGCCAAGGCGTTGTTCTATAGATTTTTTATTTATTTTGAGGACCCATTCAGGACACTATTAAGTGATTACCTGCAATATTTCAAAAGGATTCACCGTTGTGTATTCGAGATATTGGCAATCAAAGATTGTCCGGTTTTACACGTGTTCTTATGGG
Source organism: Ophion ventricosus (assembly GCA_963932345.1). Lineage (NCBI taxonomy): Eukaryota > Metazoa > Arthropoda > Insecta > Hymenoptera > Ichneumonidae > Ophion > Ophion ventricosus. The sequence goes on from OZ010712.1 coordinate 26,961,587, forward strand.
GAGCAGTGGAAAATTTCACATTTCACGCAATAACGTAGAAACTTTTGTACAGATTTAAAAAAATCTTTATTACAGAGGAACACATGACATAGCGATTTAAATTAAGCAATGTCTAGCGACGCTAGCGCCACGAAGCGACTGGAGCAGACTAGAACTAGATTACAGTAGTGTGTGCATATCCGTATACGCAGAGTATCTACCTATTAGTAGTCGCAATGGATAGTCAGATACAAAAGTGAGGGATAGGTAAACATTATATTAGGCGTTTTCATAATTTATAAGTTTTTACATCCCGATAAGCAACCTACATTATAAGGATACTTCGCAAGATTTCGAAGCTTTCATCGATTGAGCGGAGGATAAACTTTTCAAAGTGACTGTGGCGAGACTACTAGCTTAAATACGCGCCGTCATCCCCGATAGGATATTTACTAATTAGTAACACGATTATAATATTTTACCGATGGCATTCTTTACCAAAAGTGGTCACTTTTGGTAAAGGCCTAAAAATCCAGCCTACGTTGGATGACGGATGCTCAAGTCCATGATATGGAAAAATCTGAGGGTGCCATGTGTTCCCCTAAACTCGAGGGCCTAAATCAGCTAAAAAAATGGGTCCACCTAATGAAGTGTTTAGGAGCAAATGAAGATGTTTCCAGTACAATGAAGATTATCAAGACTTTTAATACGGTAGAATATTGTCCGTAGTCTCGTCGAACACTTGAAGGTATCGGTGATTCGATACGTCAGCTAAGTCGAGCGTCGTGAAAATCTGCGCTCGCTGTTCACGACAACGTATCTTTGTGTTGGCGGCATAGAGGACCGGGGGAAAAAGACATATCTGACGTAGGTAATATACAAGCACCACTCAAAGTCCCTGGCGAACAAGGTATACGTTTACGTGCACATATATGCGCAATATGGAAGCAGTACACCCAGTGCAGCACTCTGAACCTCGATCAAGTCTTCTCTTCGCTATCTTAGGGCCCAATCAAATTACATTCTCCCTTGCCGAAACATTATCGAACAGTGCCTAGTCTAACTCTCTTGCTCTTTGCATGCCATAAAATCTCACCGGGGCCGTCACGTCACGATAGTTGAAACGACGATGAGGACTCTGTTGAGCTGTCGTACTCGTGCGCAGCCTGTGCAAGCTTCAAGCAATTTTGTGGATCGAACGTAAAAGGATATCGACCATGTGTAAAGGAAAAAAAAACCAATACTCATCGGATTCTAGTTTCGCTATGCTGTGCTCGGTAATGGCATGACAATCTAATTGTAAAAATGTCCACCGGTCAAGAGGGAATTGCTCAAAGATTTTTACACACGAGTTCACAGAGAAAACTCGGCTTGGTAATCCAAATGATCAGCGGGTGACAGGAACTCGGGACAGGAAAAATTCGTAGAGTTAAAGAGACGTAAACCGACCGGTAGTCTTAAAATTTAGATCTCCGAATACTCTTTATGAAGGATTTAATAGGAATAATTGGGTGAGCTTGGATTCCAACTAAAATATTCATTTAATCAAGAATATAAAAGATTGGGAACGTTTTGCATGTCAATCGTGAGAGTTTTAGTCGACCGGTGAACTGTCGACCTACGGTTTACGAGGACGGGAGAATACGAGATTCTTATCTGGACCGGAGTTTTTCAGGACAGACCAACAAGAGGAAGATGCAGCCGGGCTAATTAGTTTTGAATCCCAACCGACTCGTGAACGAGTTTTCGTGCTTTAGCCTGCATTATTCGCCAGCTTTGTGTCGGCTACTTAGAACCATAACCCGGTGAATCCGCGGACACAGAAGCGGCAGTAAACTTGTGCGCTGTAGAAATAGAGGCAGGTGGGGCTTTTCCAGAATCACAGACGTGAAACCCTGCGAGAGTTTGTGTGTGTGTGCTTACATAAGTATGTATATACTCTTGTTCCATGGCGGGAAAAGTGCCCGTCAGGGAAGCAGCAAAAAAGAAGATCCTCTGCTGTCGTACCTCTCTCTTTCCTCCTTTGAATACTTCCGTCCAACCGTCTCCTTGGAAGTACGAAACCAATTACCCTCTTTAGCCATATCACGAGCACGCAAAGCTATACATCAGCATTGAGATATCGATGCCATTTTGGGATTTGTACTTGATGCTGATACGTCTCTTAATTACGTGTCGTAAAACGTTGCTTGCCTTAATTCTTGTCGTTCAGTTGACTATATTTTGTTCCACGTCAACTCTTGTGTTCGTATTACGTTTCTCGGTGAGTCTTGTTTCTCGCTATTTGAGGGAGGCGATTGGCCGGGATTTAAAATGGACACCGGAGTCGATCAGTCGAATGCCAAACACTCGAGCCACGAGTACATCCGATCAAGAAGGACACGTGTGTGAGAGCAATTTCCAAGCGATGTACTTGTGTCGACGCGTATGTAGGATGCGAGACAGAGGTTGGATCGACAACGGCTATGGAAGGTTGGTTGACCGGTATCGAACAAGAGGGAAGGCCTAAAATACCTTTGGGTTAGTTACGTATGCAGAGAAACCGCGAAACCCGTTGACCACCTGCTCCAATTACGCTTGTTAGGGGTAGTCGCACGAGGTCTTCACTCAACCCCGATTCCCATTCAGTCCTTCCCACGTTGTACATCAAGTATATCAACATGGTTACGTACACCCTTACTTTCAGTCATAGACACATGTTTGATTGTCACACGTGATTTTGTTACCGTTCAACGTACTCCTTATGTATTGTCAATATACATTTTTTTCTCGCGAACACGCAATGTTTCTGCTCACCTGTCTACTTTAATGGGTTCGCTGTAAATGAAGCTCTCCATCAATTGAATCTCCGTACGAGATGAGACGTATATTCTCGGCTGACTATTGGCTAGATCGATCACATCTACTAGAATGATTTTGTTCCACGGCTAAATGAGTCGTATCGAAGTGACAGTCTTAGGACAAAACAACTCTGAAGCCCCATGAGCGTCTGCCGAAGAGAGTTAAAAAGAGAAGATGGAGAATAAAAGGATACGCCCGTCGGGGGGAGGGGAAGCGGTAGCGACAGCCTGAAAATAGCTGCCTGGAATGGCCGATTCGAAAAGAGTGTAACTACTTCTGTCGTCCAGATAGTTTTCCACGTTCTTTTACCACCAAGGGAGCGAAATACACCAAAAGTATAGCGCAGGTTTTCGTTTTTTCTTGCTTTTTTTGTCCATCGAACTTTTGCGAAATGTTTCAGTCTACTCACGTTCACCAATTGGGAAGTTCTTCGGAGATTGTTCCTCAACGACGGTGACAACGATGATGCTCTCACCTCTCCGGATAGCCACACGATTCTCATCCAGAGTTTCATCTCTCATGCTTGCTTCTCCCAACTCCCCTGTTGAAAGCCTTCCATACTGTTGTCAGTATGTGTGTGTGTGTGTGTACATGTACAGGCGAAGAGATTTTGTCACACGTCGTTCGGGTGGTGTTATCTGGTTAAATATCTCTGAGAAAAATATGTTTCGACGCCATGTCCATTATTTTTTCGGTCTCTGCGTCAAAACACATAACAACCGGAATCGATTTGTTATTTATTCCACGGCGGAGCAAAATGTGGTCGTAGGGTAGGGAGGGTCATGTTGCAGAAGTTTGAAATTATCGCCCTGTAATTCCTTAACAGTCTGTCGTATAAAAATGAAACCTACTTTGGTCAATAGGAAATTTATCTGGAAAAAAAGTCTGTAGACTAAATTACTGTTATCCTTATTGCTTCGCAAATAATCGCTCTCAAATGACTAAAACCATATTTGCTCAACCTGCCCCGATAGTGGGGTAAGTTGAGCGTGAGTATGAGGTGAGTTGGGCAAAGTAAGAAGTTCATTGAAAAAATCAGGCGTATGCAACACGATTTAGTACAATACAGTAATAAGCCAACAGTTGCTTATTAATTAGTTACGTTTTGAAATATTAACATTAATTGCAATGAGCTTTGAAATATTTTTTCTCATACAATGGTAGAAGTAAATTATTCAATCACCCCTGATGTGATGTGTTCCCCTCCCCCATACCTCTCTTTCTGCAATTTGATGCACCCCCGTGCGGTGCTTAGTTTTCCAGATATTTCGATTGCCCAACTTACCCGACTGCTCAATATGCCCCTTCCTATCCTACGATTAAAAACAAGAGGTTCAAACATATTACCTTTTTGAGTCAGACAGACGAAATATTCCTCTCGTCTCAGACATACCCATAACGCAAAAAAGTAACTTTTTTGCATTTCTAAACATTGTTCAAAAAATACAAAAGTATGCAATCGACGATAATTTGGCGATGTTGGCGGAGCCATCGCTTCGAATTTCTCGTTCGATAACCGTCTACGTGTGTTTAATTATCGGCGTCGTGATGTGCATCTACATACACGAGCATGTACACACATACACCAGTAGACGCGAGATCATGGCGGCAAAGTTGGTTTTCCGAGGAACCACGATGGTTTCCGTTCAACCACCGCGTTATTACAGAAGCCCGAGGAAGGTAGGGGGGAATACGTAAGGTGAGCTCACCAAACGAGACTACGTGAAAAGTTAGTTCGTCGTGAGGGTTTCGCGGGAGGGAATTCGCGGGAAGCGCAAAAACGATTATCCACACGATCGGACTTTAATAACCGCCACGATGCAATATATACATACAGTCAACACAGTTATGATATATATGAGGATGATCTTTTACATAAAATATCGCCGTTGGGCATAATCGAGGAATTTCAGTTGTTTTTCAGCTGATAATGGGATGACGGGCGAAGTATTTGTGCTCGCATTTACGTCTAGGATATTCTACGATTCGATTAAAAAGATATGGAAAGTAATTAACGTCATAAACTCTGGCATGTGCCTTAAATTTTTATGAAATAAACTTCTAAACGTGTAAAATTGTCCTCCTGGAAATTTCTATAATGACCTCTGCAGAAATGTGACCGGTCATTCCCTACTTTGTGTCGGGCCCGGACCACCAGGCTTGCCTCATCTGATTCGCCTGATTCGCCCTCTCATGGAACAGACCGAAAAGATCACAAAATCGTTTTTCACGCCTTAGCTTTTATATTTGGAAATTACAATGTTCTGGCCGAGATACATTTCGCGCAAGTACACTTTCACGTAATGTATACCCGGTTGGAACATTGAGGTTTCCTGACAAGTGAAGCCTGACTTTAAGAACTGTATAAAGCTGCTTTGCTTTCCACCCCATCAAAGATATTTATAATTGATTACGATGAAATGAATACATCTGTTCTAATTTTATTCACCATTATAAGCATTCTTTTTATCAATGATAATTTACGAGAATAAAAGTGCCTATCATAAATACCGGTATTACAATAAGTATTAATTTGGACATAACGAATAACCAAATTATTTAATGAGGCAAGAAAGTAAAGTAGGTGATTCGTGGTTTTTGGACGCCTTGTCGCCTGGTCTGGAAATATGAATGTTCTGGCCGTGAAGACATTACTTGAATGTATTTTGCCAACAATCCGCCAGATGGCTTCAAGCGAAGCACTTCGCGTAAACTGAGGTACCATCGTGCAACGATAAGGCTTCGATCCGTTGTTGTACCACGTACAGAAGTATTATGCTTACAGCGTGCACTTACGCTGATGATTTTGTGATTCTTGTGAAATAATAAGTAATTAGGAGGGGCATGTTGAGCAGTCGGGTAAGTTGGGCAATTGAAATATCTGGAAAACTAAGCATCGCACGCGGGTGCATCAAATGCCGGAAAGAGAGGCATGGGGGAGGGGAACACATGCCATCGGCCGTCGCTACCCGGCGCACGAGACGGTAACACGGGACGTTTAATTATTTTTGCAGCCAAAAGTAAAAAAACGTGATTGAAAGATTTTCTTCTACCGTTGTATGAGAAAAAATATTTCAAAGTTCATTGCAATTAATGTTAATGTTTCAAAACCTAACTGATTAACAAGCAACTGTTGGTTTATTACTGCATTGTACCAAATCATGTTGCTAACGGCTGATTTTTTAAATGCAATTCTTACTTTGCCCAACTTACCTCATACTCATGCTCAACTTACCCCACTATCAGGGCAGGTTGAGCAAATATGGCCTTAGTCATTTGAGAGCGATTATCTGTGAAACAACAAGGATGTTAGGAATTTCGTCTACATACTTTTATCCCAGATAAATTTCCTATTGACCAAAATAGGTTTCATTTTTAAACGGCAGGCTGTTAAGGAATTACAGGGCGATCATTCCAAACTTGCTCAACATGCCTCTCCCAACCCTATCAGTGCAACCTAATACTATCAAGAGACGCGGCAGCGTCTCAACGCGAAGTAATAAAAAAAAACGACTGTTACGAACCACGACACGCCGCGACTCTTTATACACCAAGATGGACTTTAGCAGACGGCTTTTTAACTTAGAATCGACATTACGCAAAAAACGCAAAAACTTCCAGTGCCCAAACATTTCCCTGTTCAGTCCTGGTTATTTCCCGATCTATTCCACATGACTTGGTATTGCCTGATATTATCTAGGGAAGAGAGATAGGGGCAGTACTTTTTTCCGACTCAAATTTCTACACGCGGGCAACCACAAGGTGGTCTTCTGTCGTGGCCGTCATTGTTGCCACATTTGTTTTATGCCATTTGTACATTTAGTTTCGCTGATGCAAATTTGTATACAAAGTACCTTTGTCAGCTTTGGTTATTCCACATAGGTATAATTCGTGACCAAAGCACAATGATTCAATACTTGGGTCATTGGTACAAGTGCCATTCGGATGTCAGTCACGAAGAGCTCATGGAAACTTAGGTCTGTATGCAACAACCGGTTGTTTCGAGGATATCTATTACGTGACGTGTTTACGTACACAAACACACGCGCGCACAGACAGGAACAATGTACCGATTCCTGCACGAGTTTACATCCCCTTTCGTTGACCAGAAGAGCCATTCTCCCTACGTCTCCCTCTCTCTCTCTCTCTCTCTCTCTCTCTCTCTCTCTCTCTCTCTCTCTCCCTATCTCTCAATCGAAACGTTCGCTCTTCCGACTGTTTGTTCCTCAACCCTGGGCGAGTGTACAGTCGTTCTTGAGGCAAAGGAGCCACTCGCCATGTAGCCGAAAGTTAACGCTCGCTCCCTCTATCTCTCTCTATCATGTTTTGCCTTTAGCAACCAAGGTTTCATGCCCCTCTGGCTTCGCCATAAAGAATTTGGCAGAGCGGGCATGCTCGCCTTACCTGACCAACCAATTACTGCCTCCTATGCAATTTCTACCTTCTCGGTCTTATATACCAAGGGTTGCTTTCGCGAAAGCCAGCAGGTTGTTGCAAATGTTGCTTCTGAATAATTGCAAAAGCAATCATAGCCAACTAAATCGTGTCGCCAAACTATATGGGCGGGTGTAATAACATCTTAGCCTCGATCGAATGATTTCAAGAAAGTTTCCAGACGCGAATTTTCACGGGACACCAACAATGCAAATTAGCACACGATGATTGGTTGAATCCAGTTGATCGGCACGACGATAAATTTCCCATACATTGATTAGCGAAAGCATCCATTCTAATTCCGTAGAGCCTGCAAGCTCGATACGACACTTGTATTTGACTTTCTTATTAAACGGGTTAAAAAAAAACAAACAAACGGACCAAACGGAAAAGGTAGGACAAGAACGTGCTCGCATCTGGGGAACAACGGAATAGCGAGTGAGGCGGTTGAGGTATAAACAGTACGAGTAATACTATAAAAGTGGATGGCTCTAAGCGTTGTGCCCCCCCCCCCCCCCCCCCCCCCCCACCCCGACCCGAAGTTCCCTTCGGTAATATGATAGTAATCTGGTAGTCACGCTCCATTTACCCATAATGGTGACTGCCAATTACATATAAATCGCGTATCCCACAAACCCGGCGTACGAAACAGTTGAAAATGTACGATATCGACATTACGTATTGGAGACAACGAGCGCTTGTTTCTTCTCGATTACCCTTCTTTTTTGGTTGTTCACTAAATTGGGCAATTATTCAAATACATTAAGGTATACAGATCATTACAGATAATACAGGTCCGTAGAGACCTTGATATATTTTTCGGTAATGACAACAAAAAAAAAAGAAAACTCCGCTTCGGTCTAATTAAAAACAATCAAATGTTGTTTGCGTGCAAATATTGTTTATACAAATATTGGTACTTAACGACACGTACGAAGTGAGAAACCCATTCGATCCGAGTATGCAAATTCGGAATCCCAATTGGATGGGAATTTCGGACGATTAAGCTTGTTCATTGCGATAAATGTGTAACGTATATATCATGTTACTCGCAAATAAGCACATTGTTCGATACTCATTGGGTCGTCGAATATGCGACTCGATCGATGATCCCAGTCAGCGAAAATTGTGATTTTAAGGACCCTAATATGCCCATAGGTTCCAACCTTGCGAATTTAATTACAACAGGAGAGATTTACCATTGATTACTGTCTCTCTCTCTCTCTCTCGCTCTCTCTCTCTCTCTCTCTCTCTCTCTCTCTCTCTCTCTCTCTCTCTCTCTCTCTCTCTCTCTCTCTCTCTCTCTCTCTCTCTCTCTCTCTCTCTCTCTCTCTCTCTCTCTCTCTCTCTCTTTCTCTCTCGGGTGTAGCGTATTGTGTGGTGTATATGGTGCATCTATCCTGGCTTGTTCGCCGAATTATCGCCGTGACGGTAATTATCATTTGGTATAGAAAGATTCGCGAAGGGGGCAGGGAAAGAGCGGGGCAGGGGGGGGGGGACGGATCAGGTACAAAAGCTTTTCGCCACCACAGGGTTTTCGTGATTGCCCCGTTTGGCAGCCGTGTCCAATCAGCGATGCAATTAAGGCAAAATGTGACCGTGGAGCTCGAGCCCGCGATTTTAATTAAAATGTCGCCATGCGGTCTCTTCTTGCCATATTCATTTCCACTTCGAAACATAATATTCACAATATATACGCCGTAAAACTGATTTCTGATTTTCCGTGTATGGCTGTTCGTTCTCCACTCGTACAGCTTTTTGGAATTTTTCTTTTTATTATGCATCCCGTTTCGCAGACGGCGACGAACAAGCTTTACTACAAGTTTTTTTTTCACATTGCAAGAGTAAGCTCTGGATCTTTGTTTTCAATAACGAGTTCTTAAGTTCGTGAATTGGAAAGTGAGCAAGCTGCACGGATCAAGTAAAAAAACGAGATTGCGTTATATTTTTAATAAGGTCAGCGAGCGCTGCCACGATATGACCTGGATCAAAATTAAATGTGTACAAAAACGATTTGAGTACCATTTCCCACCGACAAATCTCTCGTTGATGTCGAGATACATTTATTTTGACGGGAAATTGGTGAAACAGGAACGTATTTTGCTTGTCTAGTTATACAGCTATTTGGCAGGGGCTGCTTAGCCCAACGAAGATGATTATTAGGGGAAGAATATGTTCTTTGGATTTGCGGGACGTACTAGATTCTGAGGCTGTTCGCTCCAAACGGGATCCATTGATATAGGACTGCTGAGGTACGCTTCGGTCAATTATTCATACCGATTTGCATATGTTGCTGCATCAATTCGATCGATAATACCTCGATATGTACGCACTTTACTCGATGTACATACATATTTATGGGAGACACGGTTATGAGTGCGCAAGGCTCTCTGACAGACGCGATCTATCGTGTAAACAGCGCCAATCCAAAGAGTAATTTCTCAAGAGACAGCGGCACAGCGAGTGGTTCGCAAGGTCGAAGAGATTTTAGCCACGCCGGGAAGTCCATGTCGACGAAGGTGATGCAAGAATCACGCAGTCCACTTTACCGGAGTTCTTGACATATCGGCGCAGCTTCCCTGATTGCATTCGACGCACGAACGCATACTTGTATATTGGAAGATGCAGCAAGCTCCATCGAGATACGGATATCGAGTCTCCGGCGTACAAAACGGTCTGATCCACATATCTTATCGTGCCGAATCGCGCGGGTTACGTTGTACGAATGTTTGCTTGTACAAAGACATGAATCTTGGGTTAGAGGAGCTAGTGCCAACAGGATTAGATCGATAGGTTGAGGGTCGGAGGGGTGGAGGGCGGGAAAGGAACAGGGTGGGTATCTGGTGGGTATTAGGGTTGAACGTCGTCTTGTTGAAACGGAGATCTCCAAAATACAGTGATGCACCTTCTGCACCTGTTACATACGTACGGCTACGTGCTGCGAGTTCGGAATAGCGATCGGGCCGGTCCACCGCTTCGTTCCTCGGATCTCTCACCTTCGAACTGCATTACTGTATCCTGTAATATCAGCGAATATCCAGTGCACGCCGCTCGCAACTCAAACCTTTATCTCGACAAAGTGCAGCAAGGGGAAGAGCAACCGGGAAGGGTGCGAAATTCCAGGAAAAGCATGGATTCTCAATCCTCCGTACACTCCTCTATGCAAAATCCGTCGTACAATGTTGTATACAAAAAAATGTAAATTGGTTTTCACTTGAGCTTTGCACCTCAAGTGGACCGGATCTAAGTCCGGAAATTGAAGGGTAGGGTAGACAGAAGCATGTTGAACAAGTTTGGAATTATCGCCCAGTAATTCCTTAACAGTCTGCCGTATAAAAATGAAACCTACTTTGGCAAGTAGGGAATTTATCTGGGGAAGAAAGTCTGTAGACGAAATTCCTGTTATCTTTATTGTTTCGCAGATAATCGCTCTCAAATAACTAAGGCCATATTTGCTCAACCTACCCCGATAGTGGGGTAAGTTGAGCATGAGTATGAGGTAACTAGGGCAAAGTAAGAATTGCATTTAAAAAATCAGACGTATGCAACATGTATTGGTATAATGCAGTAATAAAACAACAGTTGCTTGTTAATTAGTTAGGTTTTGAAACATTAACATTAATTGCAATGAACTTTGAAATATTTGTTCTCATACAATGGTAGAAGAAAATCTTTTAATCAGGTTTTTTTTTGCTTTTGGGTGCAAAGATAATTGCGCCATCGCCGTTGCCGCATGGCAACGGGCGATGGTGTGATGTGTTCCCTCCCCCCTCCCCCATGCCCCTCTTTCCGCCATTTGATGCACCCGCGTGCGGTGCTTAGTTTTTCAGATATTTCGATTGCCCAACTTACCCGACTGCTCAACCATGCCCCTCTCTACCCTACCCCTCTGTGAGTGGCGCGTTGAAAAGCTTTGATGCAAGTCATGTCGCGGTCGGTAGAAATCGAACAGCTCTTTTTTCAGCCACAGTTTCGGTAACGGTGATGAGGTAATAAGGGTGAGGGTGGTTCTGGTATAGAAGTGTTTTAAATTGTGGTATCTCCATTTCTTATACCTCGGAATTGAAATCGGATATCATTCGATTTCAATTCATATAATTATATTTGTAATTGTGTTATTAAAATTATAAGTGGCTCTTTGAAGTGCGCTATTTCGAAGTGTGTGCTTTACAGCCAGTTGGGAAATCCCCACTAGGCCTAGAGTGGCCATGGTCATCCACTCCTACCGGTGGCTTTTTGTTCTAGTCCTTGACGGAAATACCCAACTCATCCCTTTGTCCCATAAGAGGAATAAGGAGTCGACACGAAAGTTACGGAGAGTCAAAAAATATGAACGATAAGGTGTTCGAGGGAATATTCTTCGTGAAATTCTCCATTTTATTGCGATGATTTCGAATTTTCCAGGTTGAACTCGATTGGACCAAAACTCTTGGTCCGGCACATGTTTATATAAAGAATATCGATTTCCTGAGCTTAATAAAGCTGAAACGAAAATAGGACTTGGCAATTCGTGACCAACAAACAATTTTGCATCGAATAAGAGCCTGCCCAATCTATTTTGGTGAGAAATAAAAGAAAAAGTCCCATTGTCAGCTCTTGCGTTCTATCGATCCCGACCAATTTTAATTTAGCGGTCCAATCGAGTTGCCAACACATCGATGCAAAATCATATTTTTTCACCTTCCACACCCTGAGCATGGGTTTTGGTGGTCGAAAAGTCTTAATATGTATTTAATTTGATGCAAGAAGTTATGGTAAGTAAAAAATTAAAATAAAAAAGAAAATTTCGTTGCGTGGCAACGATGCAAACTTCAGACCAATTTTTATTGGGGATATAATGGTCCTGGATTGCGAGCGAAATTCTCCGATACCGCGACTTACGCGCATATGCGGATATTCACACATACCCGTGCGATCAGTGAGAAGGAGAGAGGCGATAGCGAAGAATAGCAACGAGAAGAGATAGCACAGAGTGCAGCGATTGAGTGAGAGAGACGAGGGGGAAAGGTGATACGAAGGGAAAGCTCTCGATGGCGAGATAGTTAATAAAGTCAAGCCACAGTGATTGGAACTCGATTGCACTGCTGCTGCTGCTGGTGAGCTGCAAGCTCCGTTCTCGCTTAGCGAGGCCAGCCTGGCGGGGTTAGCCATTGGGAGCTTAACCGCAGATTTAAACCACGGGCAAATCCGACTGGAGGACTACACGGGAACAAGGTAGAAGTATATGTACAACCGGTACCAGCAGGGCGACTCGACTTACGTACCTCTGTTTATAATGTATACGTTACATATGATATCGACCAACGTCGAGCCAAACGGACGTAACCCTCGACACTTGACGCGTAAAGACAACGTGGTTACGTCCTTTTGTCTACCAATTTGCGACACGTCGATACTAACACGTCTCGGTGTTTGTGTACGCGTGTCCCATCTGTTATATGCGGTTTTATGCTGTACCACCCGGAACTATATAAATGCACGTTTACAAATGAAAAGCCAATGTTCGATAGAGCCAGCAAGGCCGCTCCGGATCCATTGGAAAATAAGCCCATTCTGCTGTAGACTAGGCTTACCAGGACATTTTTATAACTCACACTGTGCTCTGTGAAAGCCATTAAATTCAGCCCCGTATAACAATGGGTAAATAGCATTTTTATATTCGTTCTCGATGTCAGGGGAGTGCGCTGCCGCTGTAGCGATTAAATTTTGGCATTTATGCGTGATAAATTTTGAATCATGTGTTGTGAGATTATGGTGTGTATTGACTATATTTACGATGACATTGGTGATAGCGCGACAGGTGTGAGAGGCGAGTTTGCCCAGTGACGAGAGGCAAAAAATAATACGATGTATTACACTCGGCACGAATATGAAGCTTTCGTTGGGGAAAAGTTTTCCATTCCGCTGTTAAGCATCTCATAACACCCAGCTGATTAAAAATACAATGCATTCGGATCTAATCGATGTTCGAGATGTTCTTTCGTAAAAGCAGAACAGTAGAATCCGGTCGTTATTTCACGAAGCCCGACGTGGATAAAGTACACAATACCTAAGTGCAGCAAATGAAAAATTGACGTCACATATCATTAATCTTTCGTGCGAGAGCTTGAAAAAAGCGATACAACCGCTGAAGACAGAGAAGAGGCGAAAACAGCGAAAGGGTGAACCCAAGAGCAATATCGTGAAAATACTTGTACGAAGATAGTACAGGGAGTGACTAGATGAGGAAGAAGACAGACATGTTAGGTACAGCGAACAGTATCGGGGATATAAGGAAAGAATGCCTCCGTGTGTTTATGGGTACTCGCTCATGTAGGGATATTCCAGGCGGTGTGCGTTTACCTTGCAGGAGTTTGATGTCCAATATGTCTGGACAGAGGAAAGCAGAAAGAGAGCAAGACGTATAAAGAGGAAGACAGAGTGCCGCGGCTATGGATATTGTGGTTGCCTCTGGTAGGTGTTTTTCTTCTTCACATATGTACACCACCACGCCGACTACGAGACAGAGAGCTAGGCCAGTCCCGAATCTAGGTCGGTCCCCGTTTGTCTGCGATGTTTCCGGTTTGCAGACAAAACTAAAAGAAACTGTTGTCTGAAGACAGCCTACATAAAACGCTGGTATATAACTCAACAGAATTCCAGACCGTTAAGGCTTATTCCGAATGAATCGAGCCTGCCATCATTGTCATCAACGATTTGGACTTTTTACCAGTGATAAAAATGTGTGCAAAGTGTTCGAGGTTTTATCAGTTTTCGACTATGCACTGGAATACTTAAAAAAAAGTCTTTTGATTTTAAGTTTCCAATTTTTTAAGAAACTAAGTTTCCAATTTTTTCACATTCCCTGATCCGCTGCTTCATTTTACGGATTTGTCAAATGGGTTTTTCCCGAGAAATTGTGGATATTGGAGTGCACGTGGGACAATACATGTGAAGCCATGCTTGCGGAAACCCAAGTACTTGAAAGATTGAGTTGTGCCAAAGTGCTCTTTGTGCAAGCGGCTCATCTATGCCGGATATTGATGTGGTTCACAAGCGAACACAATTATTGGATGTCAGCCAGTTATCGGCTTGTTAAAAGCTCTAAGAAAAACGATGATAATTATTTTTATGCCAAATCACTAACCACCTATAGAGTTCTTGAGTTGGATGTTTTTTTTTTCTTTACAATATTTGTCTTCGTTGTTTGGCAAAGTAATGAAGAACGTCCAATATTCATAGGAAACCTTTTTTTATATGTAAATTAATCCAGATGAATCAATTTATTCGCATGCACTATTATTGGATTCCCGTTTTTGGGAATAATTATTGACAGTCGGCGCGCATCCTCTGGCCAACAAATTAAATAATCGCTGCATAAGGTAGAAAAATAGTAGAGAACTCGAGAAACTCTCGATCGATTATTTTGATTAATTGCGTTCACGTGTCACCTCTCGTTATAATCACTGTATCGGAATTGCACGACCGATACGGAAACGCCTTTCGATTGATGCTCGAAGAGCGAAACTGTGATAGAAAGCTTGTAATTCTGTGACCGTCGGGACGTTTGTTAATTAGAAATTACTGTCGCAGGATTAGTTAATTAGAAATTACTGTACGCTTTCACGTACGTATCAGTCAAGTTTCACGAATCCTTCGTCCAGACCCAATTATTCGTAAGCTGAGAAGTAAAACTTTAGTGACTATCGACGCCCTACAAGCCGCTTCCGGTTGCGTCTTGCTCGCATTTCCACTTTGCCAACCGTGAAAAGGATACGGGCGCGTTCGAGTTCTTCGGAAATCGTCACTTAAATCACTTATAAAACGAGAATCACATCGAGAATAAGCAACGGAATCAAAAACTAACTTTATCTAGTTTAAATTAATGTTTATTGAAACGTCTGAGTGACACTCCAAGGAAAATCGGCTTTGTCTGTGAATGTGACCCGGTGTAGTCCGAACGGTCTAAAGTTATTTGTTCATAAGCAGTGTTTGTTCACTTTAATTAGTGATTTTTCTTCTTCTCGTAGTTTGATTTCGTTAAAAGTTATCGCTTTAAATAATTAGGTGATTCGTTATCTTGATTACTTTCCTTCATTTTTTCAGTTCTCTCGTTCATTTTTTTCTACTTTCTAAACCAAGCATCATTGCTGTTGCCTTTTATACAAAGAACGGTGTGCTGCAAAGAAAAAAAACTGCTAGGAAAAAAACATTGTAATTGAAAAAGAGTCGGTAATGAATTCATTTTTTTTTAATACCGAAATATACGAAATTGAACAAAAAATTCAAATATATTTTTCGTATTGGAAATTGATGAACATCACTGAGATGATTGTTCATATCTTCGTGTCTAAATGCCAAGATAACCCCAAACGATTCATCAACTTCCATTGGACAAAGATTGTGTCTGAAGCCAATTGGATTACCTGATTGATAGTCGAAATTGCGATTATCAAACGTACCCGAAATTTCTATTGATTATTATAATTGTTAATCATCAGTAAGATTATCATATAGGCACGACCTATCGATCCCTACCGAGGAGAACTCGCAATCTCAGAGTGTTCTCCTTCGGCCCCGATAACTTGGACACCCTCTCTGTTTCATTGCGGACGGCACGGTTAATTTGCATTTCCAATCTACTCCCGATCGTGACGGCGTGGATATGGGTGCACCGTGGGATGAGCCTTGACATTCGAGTCAGGAGTCATAGAAAGGAGAGTTGCCGTGATGATGCTAATAAATTCGTATAGATATGCATAGACTATGTCCATGGTGTACGAATGGTTTTGTGCATCGAATAAGTCCTAAAAAAAAGAAGCAGTTGTCGGACCAACTCCATGTTTATGCAGCCGGTCCCATGATATCCTTTCAAGATACGTATATATTAATAGTGGAAGAGCTAACTACGGAGGATGAGAAATGTCAAGATCCGGAAACGTATTTCGAGTATTGGATGACTGAATTTCAGTTCGCGTCATCGCTATCAGTTTCATATGCATGTGGTACTTCGCATAAAACGTGACGATTCTTCATCTCAATGCGTACGATGTCTCGATGTTGACGAATTGCCTTGGCTACACAGATTTTAAATCATTTTAGATATTCCCAATGGGCCATGAATTTATTGGTCAACCGCTAACGACCACTTAGACTGTTACCAAAATCCTAACTATCCAGTGTTAGTTTGGTGATTCAACATATCACTGGTCTAGTCACAATGTTACTAAAAGACTGCTGATGTTTGCCTGCTCGCGAGTAGGGTAGGGAGGGGCATGTTGAGCAGTCGGGTAAGTTGAGCAATCGAAATATCTGGAAAACTAAGCACCGCATGCGTGCTCTTTCCGCATCAGATGGCGGAAAGAGAGGTATGGGGGAGGGGAACACATCACGCCATCGCCGGTTGCTATGAGGCGCACGAGACGGTAACACGGGTCGTTTCATTATTTTTGCACCCAAAAGTAAAAAAAAATTGATTGAAAGATTTTCTTCTACCATTGTATGAAAAAAAATATTTCAAAGTTCATTGGAGGTAATGTAAATGTTTCAAAACCTAACTAATTAACAAGCAACTGTTGGTTTATTACTGCATTGTACCAAATCATGTTGCATACGTCTGATTTCTTTATGCAATCCTTACTTTGCCCAACTTACCTCATACTCATGCTCAACTTAACCCACTATCGGGGCAGGTTGAACAAATATGGCCTTAGTTATGTGAGAGCGATTATCTGTGAAACAATAAGGATAACAGGAATTTCGTTTACAGACTTTTTTCCCAGTTAAATTTCCTAATGACCAAAATAGGTTTCATTTTTATACGGCAGACTGTTAAGGTAGCAGTCTCGCCAAGGCGTTTTTCTATAAATTTTTTTTATTTGGAGGACTCATTCAGGATAATATTAAATGATTACCTGCAAAATTTGAAACGGATTCACCGTTCCGTTTTCGAGATATTGGCAATCATAGATTTTATGGTTTTACACGTGTTCTTATGGAGAGCAGTGGAGAATTTCACATTTCACGCAAGAACTTCGAAACTTTTCTACAGATTTTTTTTTTAATTCTCAATTACAGAGGAACATATGACGAAGTGGGTGAAAAAAATCATGAATTTTGATCGTCTAGTCTTAGAGATATAGCGATTTAAATGAAGCAATGTCTAGCGACGCCAGCGCCACGAAGCGACTAGAGCAGACTAGAACTAGATAACAGTAGCGTGTGCTTATCCGTAGACGCAGAGTATCGACGTATTAGTAGCCGGAATGGATAGTCTGATACAAAAGTGAGGGTTAGGTAAACATTATATTAGGTGTTTTCATCATGACTTTATAAGCTTTTACATCCCGATAAGATGTATAACATACATTATAAGGATATTTTGCAATATTTCGAAGCTTTCATCGATTGAGCAGAGAATAAACCTTAAGGAATTACAGGGCAATAATTCCACACTTGCTCAATATGCCCCTCTCTACCCTACTTACCTCACGCTAGCATTTCATGGGTAGTCTTTTAGTAACTTTCTGGTATACCGCTTTAGTGCTTTAACATACCATTGGCTTGACGTTCCTAATCCAGCCACTTTTTACTGCCTATGAAATAATGGCGTTACTGTTGGAGGAACTGTGCGACTTCACACGAAACGCACCGTATAAACGTTTGCATTTTCGCGTTGACAATGCTGACGATCTTTCGGCTTTGTCTTGCCGCGCTTCCGGGGCACCGACAGCAACATTACATCGTATATGTCCTATATACATGTATGTATGTATGTGCATGTGTGGATTCTATACACAAGAAGCAGCATGTCTGGAACGTAGGGCTGGAGAAGCTGGGGACAGAAAGGGAGCAGGTTGAACGGAACAAAGGCGGATATGAAGCTGGCTCACGGCGGGGATGCTGCTCGCGTGAGCATACAACCCTCTCTGTTATGTATGGAGATCACCGCTGCAACGAATTCGTGGCAATCCTGACACGCGAAAGCTCGCGTTCATCCGCACATTCACTTCTCGTCGTTTGTCCTTCCCCGTATATACGCGCCTAGATATGTATAACATGGTCTGGTGTGAATTTGAATCGCCATCTTAATTTGGGTATGTTATCGCTCAGAGAGATCGATTGCGGGTGAACGCTCGATTTGCTTAAACTAAACTTCGCAGAACCAAAACGCGTTTTCTATTGGGGTTGCGTACCTGCACTGAGAAGCCTCGGAACTTACGATCTTGAAGATTGCGTCGTTGCAGTGTAATGACAATTAATATTCTCGAACTGCCCAAATTTTTGTATGGCAGATTCAGGCTACAGGGATCACCCGAACGTTTATGAGAATCCTTATCAGATATGCACAATCTCAATACGTAAAAAAAAACCTTTGGATAATAATAAAAATAGATAAATTGAAAAAATAGCACAGTATGTTTGTTGCAATGTAATTAAAATTAATTTTATATACCACAACCATGTTTTCCTCGCATTTTCGTGCGTGTAAACGCGACCCAAAGCAGGTCTCTTAGGGCCTAGACCCTAAATATGTGCGCGCGCACGTTCTTCACGCTCACGACTATGGAACGCCGTTGCGGAACGGCTGTCAGTCGTTAGGTGCTGCCCTCAGTCGTTAGGTCAAAGAGTTACGTACGTTGAAACGTTATTTTCGGAAAGAAACATAACCGCACTTTCACGTGACACCGCGACAAAGCATCGTCGATATCGCCGCGAAATAAAGTATTAATAGAAAAATAAATTAAAAAGTGAGTGATATTGCGAAACAGAGTCGCGATGAGTGGCTGCAATACACGCCACCCCATCTTGAGGAAGCCACGACAAAGACGATACATATTTTCCCCGCTTTTTCGTGCGTGTGAACGGTGAACGCTTCGTTTTATATTATTAAGAATACACACTGAAAATTTCAAAACGATATTCGTATTCCTTCTAACGGTATGTATTATAAATAAATGATAAAGACTCTCCGCTCGACTCTCAAGCACGCTCAAGCATCGACGAGCGCGCATAGTTAGGTAGTATGTTTGGGTTTTTTTGGGTTTTAATAACCCAAATTTGGGTTTTCACAACCCAAACTCGACCGTTTGGCGATTAGCTCCAAAACATCTCCATTCTGGGTACAAAATAATCGAGATAGTGGCATTTCTTGCTGTATTTTATTCAATGAAAGAAATTCAGCCCTGATCATGGTTATGAATGAACTACAAATCGTAGTTGGCAAGCAGAACTACGGATATGCCGAGCAAATGGATCAGATGCGCATGGCTCGGCAAAATAGAAAAAGTTTATTAGACACAAAAGAAGCTCGAAAAGCTCGTAAAGAGGAAATGCAAGCTTCAAATGAGTTGCATGAGGAAGAGGAAGGACTGCTTTATGGTACTGGAATCGCTGATTAATCGGTAAGACACTTTATCATTTAATTAAACACATTTGACTTTGAGTTTTTCGTTTGTGAAACTTTAAACGTGTTTTTCTCGAAACGACATTTTTTCAATTTGCGGGAATCATAACTCAAAAACTAATTGATGGATCATCTTCAAATTTGGAACACGTTGACATAATATAATTTATTAAAACATGAACCTAAACTTGGAAAGATTAGATTGTTTAAAACATATTTATTATTGCAAAATGCCGGGAAAAAAATGCTAAAAATCGATCATTTTTTTCAAACACGTTCCAACATTCAATTCTCGATTTTTTTTTTTCAAGATTTAGGTGTATGTTCTTAAAAAACATCTCAAAAATGTATAAAAATTTGTTGGGCTATTTCAGATGCGAATTGCGAACTGCACAATTCCCGCAAATCGACAACGACGACGAGGACACGCCAAGGGACACAGCGGATTACACCTTAATTAATGCATGAAAGAACTTGACAAAATTACTAGAGATGTATGAAAATATGAATAACTTATCGTCAGAGCTGCAGAAATTTCATTTTTTTTTCACAATAAAAAAAATCCAAAAAATCATCTAATTTCCGGTCTCCTAAAGTGGTTGCCCGCTTTAACTTGGATCAAATATCACTACTGATCTTGCACGCAGTCGCACTGGGATTAATGACCGTAGCTGTTGGCAAGCTTGGATGGTCCATATTTGCACCAAGTCCTCTACGCCTGAATTTACTAGCGGCTTAAGCATTTTATTCCGAATTCAAAGGGGAACCACTATGCGTTACAATATACATGTCCGATGCAGAAAAAGTTGTATGGGAATAGAAAGGATATGCGCGACAGTTTTGCAGGTCGTGTCGCCTCTCGGGAACCACAAAGGACACGATCCATCTCTTTCGAGTCCATATAGCAATTATCTTATCCTCATGTGGGTCGTATTTGTGAATATGCAAGTACACAAAGAAGCGAAAAGTGTATATTTGTAAAGTGGGGACACTGCGTTTTGCGACAAGGGAGCGGGGGTCGCCTTTTCTCGCAACCTTATCCCATGGTACTTTGAAATGCCAGCACTTGTAGAACTTTCTTTGCATAAATTTTACTAATCAGGAGGCAAAAAAAGTCCATACAAAATATGTTTGCTTATCGCATTTTTGTAGTGAAAGCTTATAATATAGATATATTTTTTTAATAATCGATTCGCAAGAAAGGTAATTCCGATGATTTTTTTATTTAGCCGCTTTCTCAGAGTTCCGTGGAAAATGGAATTTACGGAGGATCGGAAGTTTTACTGATAGTGCTGAAGGATTGAAGAAGGATTTCTTTTTGAACGTAGATACGTGAGATAAAAGTTCGACTTCGAAGTTTTCATGACTTCCGTGCTGAGTCGTTCTGTGGGAACGGCAGCTCTATAACACAGTGTGAGATCTGTGAAATTCTTGTGGGAATAAATAATTTGCCAACTTATAGTCGATCGTGAAATTATAACAACAAAGTTGCTATGTTCAAATACATCTTACAGATTGTGTTCACGTGCCAAATTTTTCGGCCAGTCAATCAATGTGAATAAAAACTGAGCATGTCTCAATATTTTACAGATTACAAAGCATAGACTCAAGTGATTCCATCCACGTGTAGAGTTTGTTAAATCCCGATTTTTTCAATACTGAAATAGCCGTCTCTGGAGATTGTCATGGTCAAACTCTTCTGACTCGCTGCTCGGCTGATACGACTTCAACGAGTCTGCGAGAATGTTATTGAAGTTTGCATCATTGGGATGCAACGGAAATTCCGTGGTCAACATTTTTTTTTCGGCAATTTAGGTTACGAAAATCTGTCAAACATCTTCAGGATCGTTATTGGAGATCTAGACTCAGTTTACAGAAAAGATTTTAGGTAGTAATGAAAATAAATGAGGAAAAGACGAAAGAGCGTTTTGGTTGCATTCGAACGATACAAACTTCAAAATTGTCTGTGACCGATTTCTTAAGGGGTTACGTAGGTTTCGAAGCAAAAAAAGAATATTTTCTCTATTTTTTAAAAATATAATATATAAATTATTTTGTTCAAAATATTAAGCACATAAAAGAGCAACATTTCGACAATATTTTTAAAAAATTTCATCCAAAAATTTGGGAAATTAAGCTGGTGGGATCTGGTTTCCGGAGAACCCTAAAAATAAAAGTGTCCTCGTGGTGGTCAGGATAACTCATGATAGCTTTATCTGAAATTAATAAACCATTTTTTTTCTGTTAGTAGATAAGTATAGCTCGTGATTGAACGAAGGATTTAAAAAAAAATTAAAATTTGAATTTTTGGCAGAGTTGTATGCAAAATAGTTCAATCTTTGGTACAATTTACCCTACGTATAGCCTTGAAAAATTAGTTGTGATAAAAAAAAACTTCGTTCAATCACTAGTCAATGCTATTTTGAAGAAGTGTGCAAAATTTCAATAAGATCGGTGCATTAGTTTTTGAGAAATCGTGTCCAGCGACTTCAAAAATAGTGTTTTGAGAAAAATGCGTATACCTGCGTCGCTCCCGGCTAGTCTTTCCCAAGGGGGGGAATTCCGAAAGGCTCTCTCTCCTAGACTTTAACTCTGATTGACTTAAAACTTTGGGAAAATATTCTAGACATATTGTACTATTAGATAATAAAATTTAGAAAAAATGGCTTTTTGGCAATTTTCAAACCCACGTAACTCCTTAATTTCTAGCTTTACACTTTCTAGCAGAGCGCTATCGAGTTGCCTTATACGCTCCTTAACAAGGTAGCCCGGCAATCCGAAAGTGTCCTGAAAGTGTCCCTATTATAATTTCTACGCGGACTTCCCCAGCTCTTGCTTAGCCCAAAAGATCGACTTTTGTGGTCAACCCTCAGTCGCCCCAAAGGCTTTGCACCGATTGAGTTCGAACGGAGAAATTCTTAATCAGCGGATGATTTTGCAATGACAAGGTATATTGAGATATCAATTGTAGCAAAACTTCGAAATTGGTCCTAGTCGATGGTAATCAAGACCTGGAAATGGCCGAAGACAATATTTTGGTGGTCACGAGTTTATGGTATTGAAGTTTGCATTGTTCGAACGCAACGAAAATTCTTCTTGATTTTTTCCTTTCTTCATTTCTATCATCGTTTAAAATCTTTTTTTGCAGCTTTTGGTTATAAATTTTTCATGAGGATTCTCAAAAATGTTCAAGTGATTTTCGTAGCGTTTATCTGTCAAAAAAAATACGGCGGTACCAAAAAAAACTATATTTTCGTTACGTTTCAACGATGCAAATTTCAACACCATACGAGTTTTCTAGTCTCATACTTCTCCAGCCTTTATTTAGCCCAGGAGAAGATCGACTTATGAGGCTGCGGCGAAATTCACGATTTTTCATAACGCTGACAAATTGCCTAGATCCTAAAAAAACGTTTGCCTCGAAACTGACGTAGCGTTCGTATTTGGGAATACTCTCCAGTCTGCATTTTTAAGAGACCTTAAAACGAGCCAAGCCAAAATCAGTTGGCAAAAAGCTTGAACCCTTGAATGCACAACGTATTTTTGCTCGGATGGTACCGTTTGAACGCGATGTATCAATTTCGATACTGAATGCATTTAAGGGTTAACTAACCGCAGTACAATGGACACAGCGAATAAATCCATCGCATCGACTGCTGCCAAACCACCAGGCATAACTACCCAGCTTCGACAAGTAAAATCGGCATAATGAAAGCTCGTTCCCTACATGTCGTAACCAGTACACCGATCACACGTACATCATTGTTTTACAAATATTTGCATCAACAAAATACACCAGGGTACTTTCCGAGGCATTCGCAACTCTGTGGATTCGAATTTTCCCGATTTGAAGCTCGTTTCCCATTGTATTTGTGATCGTCAGGAAAAATCTATGTATTCTGATGAGGACGGAAACCGCGTGTTGTAAATATCGACTGGCGGCAGACAAAAGGCTGTCGCCTCCGCGATGTAATACCCATTATTATGCGCAGTTCGCATCCATTTCCCGACCAGACAGGAATGCGTACGGGCGTATATAGAAAATTTGTACTTTACGTTCCGTGCGTGTTTCAACTTTTTATTGCACTTTAACCGCGGATCGAATAGCACGTGCAGGGTCAGAGCACGTTTCGCTTGTAAAGCTTGATTTAAATTGTAGGATGTGTTGCCCCTAAAGCACACACGATACCCGTGTGTAATCTTGATTGATCCCTATCATTATTTCAGATTAGATGCTGTCTCTCTATGGCGAAAAAAGAAAATTCTCTTCTTTTCACAATTTTCATTGTTATCCGAAATATTTTTCGATAAATTAAGGTTGTAGGTCTATAAACATGATATAAAGAAACCTTTAAATTATTGCCGCAGCTTTGATCCGCCAAAGAAAAATTATCATTAAAAAAAAAACATTTTCCTTGAGTTCCAACGATGCAAACTTCAGCATCGTGAGATGAGATTTAAAAAAAACGTAGGTTTATTTCTAATCGTTATTTTCATACGTTGACGTTGGCATCGTTGAAATGAAAATGAGAATTAATTCAACCGAATTAAGGTAACAACGATTTTCTGCACCGTATTTTTTTTAACGCTGTTTTAATATGCAAATGATAGGATAGGATACCCCGCGGAATTTTCTTTGCAACTGAATGTGGGAAGACTTCGGTAAGTGGTTGGTTCGCGCGAAGAAAACTTGCAATCATTCCATTTACTTTGAATTACACCAATCCCCGCGCTCATAATATTATAGTCTCGTGTTACCGATTGGGAAGCTCGCCAAACGATTATGCTCGTGAGATCGCGGTGTTAACATCCCGGAACACGCGAAAGAGCCAAAAAACTTGGTACCATTGGGAACTTCGACTCATTCCAGATTGCTTCGAACTCGGGATTTTTTGCTCCTCCCTCTCTCTCGATCCCGATTTCAACACAAAGTTGGTACTGATGAAAAAAAAAAGTTTTAACGATTTTTCTTCACCCCCCCCCCCCCCTTGTCATCCAGATTCTCGACAGCTTGATATCAAATTTGTCATTTTACGAATTCAGTTCTGATAAAAAAAAAAACACAATCAAGTTCGGATTTTATCGATACAAAAATCACAATCAAGTTCGGATTTTATCGGAAATTAATTAAATTCTGTCAGTTCATCGGTTGGTTTGTTAAATAGATCTGTCGGTCGGATTTATATGTGGGATTATGATTGCCAATGGTCTTGTCAAAAAATGTTAAGTCCGAGAATTCAACTCCTCATGTCTCGTTTGCTAGTTTCTGTCTCTCTTTCTCTTCTCTCTCTCTCTCTCTCTCTCTCTCTCTCTCTCTCCCTCTCTCTCTCTCTACATATCGACATTTATGGCAAAGAAAGCTCGTCCAATTGTTGTGTCCAACTAACATTGAGCTTCGAGTTCCGTTTCTCTCGCTTCCTTTATACATACACATACAGTGAGAGAAATGTATGGTAGGGTTGGGAGGGACATGTTGAGCAAGTTTGGAATTATTGCCCTGTAGTTCCTTAATAGTTTGCCGTATAAAAATGAAATCTACTTTGGTGAAGAGGAAATTTACCTGGGAAAAAAAGTATGTAGACGAAATTCCTGTTATCCTTATTGTTTCAGAAATAATCGCTCTCAAATGACTAAGGCCACATTTGCTTAACCTGCCCCGATAGTGGAGTAAGTTGAGCATGGATATGAGATAAGCTGAGCAAAGTAAGAATTTCATAAAAAATCAGACGTATGCAACATGATTTGGTACAATGCAATTTGGTACAAATCAACAGTTGCTTGTTAATTTGTTACATTTTAAAACATTAACATTAATTGCAATGAACTTTGAAATATTTTTTCTCATAGAATGGTAGAAGAAAATCTTTCAATCACGTTTTTTTCTCGTGCGCCGCATGGCAACGGGCGAAGGCATGATGTTTTTCCCCTCCCCCATACCTCTTTTTCCGCCATTTGATGCACCCGCGTGCGCTGCTTCGTTTTCCAGATATTTCGATTGCCCAACTTACCTGACTGCTCAACATGCCCCTCCCTACCGTATTTTCAACCATATTTTATATTTCCCTGAGTGGACAACAATATTTTATAGTCATGTATTACTGCCTAAAATATAGTACTGCTTATTGATATTTTAACAGTTGCGTACATTATGCACACATGTTAATAAACAATCTTACAAGCATACGTTGAGTTTTCAATGCTATATCATATAGTGTCTTTTCATAAAATGGATATTTTCTAACACTATCAAAAAATAACTCCCCCAAGATTCCAATAGTGAACAGGTCTCAAATATATAATTTGATAAAAATGTTTGTGATTTGCGCCGATATTTCTAGTGATTTATACCATATTATATGATACCTCTACTAAACTTATAGAATACTCCATAAATCAAAAATAAAAGAAAATACTCAATAGTGAGTTCTACCTCAATGATTTTTCATCATAATTCGTCAGTCCTGGACTTCCCGAAAGGTGCACTTAATAGTCGAAAGGTGACCTTCCCCAACGCCACCTATGGAGATATTCTGATACGCGATCTCCCATCTCCCTGTGTGTTAACCATATCGATATTGTAAAGCCTTTTACAATTGTTAATAGTGATTTCGGGGATACTAGATAGTCAAAGGTGCTACCACAATCGTATGCTTAGATATACTTTTTGCTCATAGTTGTGTTAACCATATTATGATTACGGTGTCAATAAACTATTACCATGGGTTTTTTTTTGTAAATAGTACACACTTTCCTTTCAGTGTATATATGGAAAGATATGACCTTGAAGGCACCCGACTTGCAGGGCCGTTTTCATAGTATCCAATTGTCTCTATCCACAACATTATGTAAACTCCGATGTCTCCACGATTACCTCTAGTTAAATGTAAGCTTATCCATATGGAGGTCATTTAAAGGATCGCACGTTTCAAACTCAACGATTCGTTTAACAAAAATTTACGGACCAACCTCAAAATAACCAGATGTACTGGTAGCCAGCGGTGCATTGATATGACATGACGAGTTCGAGATATACTTCGGACGTATTTTTTTTACAGGAATGGAGTTTCGCAGTCATCCACAGAGAACGATTAAGCGAATTCTGCGGAGTAGATTTAGATCGGATTTGAGTCGATCTGTTCGTGCGTATGCACGAGAGAAGCAAAAAGTGTGAGTGAGTGAGTGAGAGAGAGAGAGCGAGAGAGAGAGAGAGAGAGAGAGAGAGAGAGAGAGAGAGAGAGAGAGAGAGAGAATGGACAGGGATGCTGATCGCTCTAACTCGCTAGCAGTACCGAGTTTTGATCCCGAGCCATTTCCTCGTCGAGATGGCCCTCGTAAATCCGCCTGCTGTGGATCGAACTACCCGTTAAAACAGACATGATCCCGTACTATACCCCCTGCACACTCCACCAGTTGGTGCGTTAAAAAAAAGAGAAAGAGGACGTACCGAGCAAGTGGCCATGGTTTGAATGACCATATATATATATATTTTTTTCCGTGTAAACGATCGCGTTTTAACGACTGTTTTTTCTATCCTTTTATCAGAATTTTTTATTTTCAATTTAATTTCTTCTCGAAACACTTTACATCTGGTGCCCTCGCTGCAGAGATTAATAAAGAAAAATTTTCTAGTGAATCCTCGGGAGAGTTTGTTTTTCGATTTGAATAACGAAGAGTAACTTGATCAGGTTTCTATTTTATTTTGCTCGTTTTTCTGGTTCTAGTTATTTAGTGAAAACTGCAGATCGAACAACTGTTTTATTTATACGAATGAAACACTTTTTTGTGTAATATTTGAATTATCCTTCCGACCCGTACAAATCTTTCTTCCATTGCAACTGAATTAAAAAAAGGTTTCACAGAGAGTCTAATTTGTTGTTTCTTTATCGTTACCCTGACTATCGCGATTCTCGTCGCGTGCGGATGAAAGAAAGAATTGTAACGCGTTATCGACTACATTGGATTGTTCGGGATGAGGACGATTGTCGTTATCCCTCGGCCGTCCTGAATGGTGCCCAAACATCCTGCAGATACATCATGGAAGGCTGCGATAGATCATTGAGAGACCATAACTCGATGCCTGTGCGTTTCCGGTGTCGCAGCATCGTTACGACTCTCGTTCCATTCGCGCAAAGAGACTAGAAATTCGGCGAGTTTCTCTCGCCACAAGAGAGGAATGGAGAGATAGAGAGAGGGAGCGGGGGAGAGGGCTCGTAATTTATGGTTTTACCTCGCTTCGTCGATGGGTCATTCACCATATAACACTGTTACACGCGCGTACGTAGGATATGTCTACATATTATATATACACGTCCAAGATATAGCAAAAGCAATGAATTACCATTCAGATTATCTGAATTACGCGAGGAACGCGCAGAGAAACCTAGAGCTTTGAATCAATTCGCAACAACGCGTTTCGAGCTACGCTCACCTTCTCCACCGTTAAATTATCGTTTGCTCGATGCGCGTTATTTCGAATCTCGTTCCGGCTGATGGATACCCACACGCACTCGTATACATGTGGAAAAGGTGTTTTTTGAGTCCGTTATGTCTTTGCAATGTTGGCTATCAGCGCGGTATCTGGCTGTTTAAGAACGGCTGTCATGTACCTGACCCTTTCGGATGTTGAACAGTGCCCGAATCTTTATGCAGCCTGTTTGACAAGAGCGTTGGGAGATACGCTTTCAGGATGTTGGATCAAGGAATGTTGACTTGTACGGTTGTTCGTACAGGTGTCAATGTCAACGCGAATGATCAATTTAAGGTAGTGGTCTCACCGAGGCGTTTTTCTATAGATTTTTTTTAACTCTTCGTACTCACACTTCCAAATTCAATCGCGGTGGTCACTCTTGCGTTGATTCTACCCAGTCAGTTTTCAAAATAGTATTGTGACCAAACTATCCGTCCGAAGTGGTTAAAAAAATTACGGAACATGTTTTAAACTTTCTAGATGATGTACGAAAATTTTTTTTATAAGAAATAAAAGGGCAACATGTTAAAAAAAAAATTCACAAAAAAGTGAAAACGCAAAAAAGACACTTTTTCGCTAAAAAAATCATAGTATTTTCAACATTTTTACCTAAAATTTGGATGTGATACTCCTTAGATATGCTACTTTTTGGAAAAAATAGTAGCATAGTGCGCGTTCCAAAAGCGGTATTTATTCCGAAGAGGGTAAATTTTATGGTATGAGGATACTTCAAACTCCAGATAAGATGGTAAATACAATTCCATTCGAAGCCGGGAGCTATTATATATTTACGCCAAAAATTCATCGACAGGTCGATTCTACCCAGGGTGACCACGAAGGGTTAATTTTGAGGACTCATTCAGGACACTATTAAATGATTACCTGCAAAATTGCAAAAGGATTCACCGTTCCGTTTTCAAGATATTGGCAATCAAAGATTTCATGGTTTTACACGTGTTCTTATGGGGAGCAGTGGAAAATTTCACAATTCACGCAATAACTTTGAAACTTTTCTACATATTTTTTTTTCTCAATTACAGAGGAACATATGACGAAGTGGGTAAAGAAAAATCATGAATTTTAACCGTCTAGTTTCAGAGATATAACGATTTCAATTAAGCAATGTCTAGCGACGCTAGCACCACGAAGCGACTGGAGCAGACTACAACTAGAATACAGTCGTGTTGGCATATCCGTATACGCAGAGTATCTACGTATTAGTAGCCGGAATGGATAGTCTGACACTAAAGTGAGGGTTAGGTAAACATTATATTAGGCGTTTTCATTATGACTTTATAAGTTTTTACATCCCGATAAGATGTACAACCTACATTATAAGGATATTTCGCAATATTTCGAAGCTTTCATCGATTGAGCGGGGAATAAACTTTTCAACGTGACTGTGGCGAGACTACTACCTTAAAGAACCACTTCGGGGCGAATTGACTTCACGAGGATTCGTTATATAAACTTAGCTGAGGAGAGATATATAAGTCAATGCTACAGAACCCGATCCACTTTTCCTTTTTAAGTTTGGAATTTAACACTTCTGGGTTATGAGTTTTTGGAGGTATATTGTTTAAGGTGTATGTTTCTGAATTCTAACAGCCTACCATATTAAATATATATAGACACAAAAGCGTCGCAGAATTGGGAATCTACTAAGGCTTCTAGGTGAATGAAAAAAACAGTCAAGTCCTTATCAGAAAATGTGGAAAAGTAGTATATCACTTCTTTTGTCTCTTTTCTCTTCTAAAAGAAATTCGAACAATATTACGTTTGATGGTCATGTCTAAATTTCTAGCTGATACCGTTCTGGCTGATATGTTTTTTCTATGATGTTTTCATTTGCTAGATCGATGCTCGTCCTGTTTTTCTTCCTGCGCTTCTATCTCGTTCTCTTTACTGCGGTTCTCTCTCTCTCTCTCTCTCTCTCTCATTCTCTCCCTACCGTGTTGTCCACGGGCTGTCTATATCGCATCGATTGACGAACAACCGGGGTGTACTGTGTCAGCCAATGTCTAGCCGATTCGCTGTACGTGTACGCTATTCGGGAACAGTCGCGATGGCAAATAACGTCGGTGATGGAGGGAAACGTGTTGATCAAACGTAATTCATTCCACCCCGATTAAGACAAACTGGTTGAGATGCGTACGAACACCGCTTGAACTCGATACATCTTCATATACAACAACAATGAGTAAATCCGTCAGGGTTCAAACTATCGTGGAATCGACCGGAGAGCACTTCGCCATGATGAAACGTAACTTCAATCGGGAGATTCGTCAATTATCGGAAAATCAGTTGATTTTATTTATTTTTTACTCCCTCATCGGAAAAGTCGCTTTCTTGGAGATACTTTCCTCTTTTGAGATTTTAATGGCAACGTGTTCAGCGAAACAACATCGAAAAATAGGATTTAGGAAATATATTTTATATACGCCGTAAATCTCTGAAAATATGAAGACGCGGAGATGAACTTTTGGACACGTAGTTATGATGCAAGGTTCATACTTGGCATCGCAATAGCTAGCAATGTTCACCATCTCCAACCTATTAAGATACAGCTCTGAAAAAAAAATCCCCAATTCTGTTAATATCTACTTATATGTGTAATTTAAATTTGCACACAAAAATATAATATTTAAAATATTTTAAAGGTGATTTTTAGGGTGGAATAACTGCTAAACTGTTTTTCTTTCTGTAATTTTTTATACGTGTTTATAGATCTTTCGAGAATATGGACAAAAAGGCAATTGCACATATACCTATACGAATCGAAGGGGATATTATTTGTTTGAGCGATTGAAAAATAAGACGGTATTTTAATTATTGTTTTTTTTGCAACACCTTTTGTTCACCTTTTGTTCACCTCTCCTAATCCTACTTTTAAAAAAGTTCTCGACACATGATAACTTCAATATCTATAGGTATAGTGGTTTAATGGTGGCATCATTGGAACGCAATGAAATTTTTTAAATTTTTCTTTCGAAAGCTTATTCCAATTTTTTTTTTATCGCAAAATAAAATACAATCATTTAAATTTTACCTATTTGTATTGACATCGTAAACTATTTAAAAAAAATTTTTTTACTTCATTTTACACAATTTTATAATTGTTTTTTTAAGTTAAAGTAGACACCTTTAAATGGAGGTAAGTGGGTGGCGTGGATGATTACGGCACGTTGAGTCATCTGAAAAAAAGAAATTAAATTGATTATTGTTCTGTATGCTTTTGGCTCCATCCCGTACTAGATATACACATTTTTATTAATAAATAACAAAATGGCGGGCGTGCAAAAAAAATTAAAAATCGTGTTTTTTTTCGTTGAAAATCGGTGAAAAAAAGAAATGATTATAATAATTGAGTAATTTTAGTACCTGACGAAGCCATCGTTGTGTAGAATAACATGTGCAAAAATGAAAGCCATCGGTTGGATAGAATTTTTTTAATCATCCGCGCCGCTTACGAAAATGTTGTTTCGAGAAAAATGCGTCTAAAGTTTTGATTCCGAATTTCTTATAAAAAATGTATACTTACACTAATCAGCTATGCCTGGTGCATGGAGTAAACCGTTCCGTTTCTTCAAAGACATCTTTTTCAGTCGAAATCAATTTTTCGAAGCCGGAACACCGGACTACATCCTTAATTCATTACTTTGCGTATTTCGCAAAATCTTTTTTACCGATTAAACTTCAGACCTCCAATAAAGATTGCAACAAACCTTGCAGACAATTTTGGAGCCAAAAGCTCTAAAAAAAATTGGGCTGATCAAAGAAGAAAAAAATTCATTGCGATCTAACGATACAATTTCCACCATATTTTCTGTATCCACATTTTTTCGCGGTCCGTTTACAGGCAGTCTCTAATTCGCAATTTGAAAGAAAAAATACAGACAACTGGGACAACACGAGAACAGAATAGTCTGCGTCAGTCTTCCTCGCACCTTTTTGGCGGCCGTATTTCGTAACATTACTAAAGACGTGTGTATTCGAGGCGCGCGAGAGCTTTACGTTCCAAGAGTGTTCCAGTTTTCGTGACAGCGATTCGCGCACAGTTTTGTTCCCGTGTACACCGAGCTCGAGAAATAATCGCGACAGCATGGCGCGACAGAATGAAAAGATACGTTATTAGCCTCGCTGCCGAGCAGACGCTGATGCGCCTTGAGAAAAGCGCGGTTGGTAGAAACGTATCGCGATATACTCCACAGGGCGTAATAAAGAGGACACGGGAAAGTACGAGAAAGAGGATGTGTTCCGGGACAGTACGTCGTCGTCTGCGGCCCCGATCTACTGTCCCGCGATATGTCGTGTGTGCCCTATACTGCAATCAAGGCCTTCATTGTTCCAGTCGCACGAGTATATGATCACTCCTGCATGTGGTATTCGAGTACTTTTTCGACTCAGTTCTCTCGCCGCCCTAGTAATCAGAGCATCCCAGGCAACCCTCACCGCAGCCCAAATTATTCGCGCCTTCGGTCTTTCTCGTACATCCGAAATATACGAATGTTCGTACGATTCACGAGCATTCGTTGCGCATGAAGGCCTATTTTCACGTATGCCTTGCCAGTAAAATATTCGCGTGTATATATGAAGAAAATTCAGAAAAATGGTAAAATTTTCGGACCTTAGAAAACCCGAATGAATTTACTATTTTTAAATTTTCATGACGTTGAAGTTTGCATCGTTGGAATACAATAAAAATTAATTATTTACAATCGCTCAATTTTTTTTACCGATTTATGCCGTGAAAAATCACTTGAAAATTTTTACGTATTTTTATTAAAGTTTTATGACCTCAAAAATTACTTTGCAAAAAAAGATTTGGATAATAATTCAAATAGAGAGTATGAAAAATGAAGAAAAAATATCGTTTGTTTTAAGATAATTATACTTTTCATATGTTAATTAACTACAAATGTTATATGATAAATACGTACCATATATTCGAACATTATGTTTTCAAGGATTTAATGTAATAACGATTTAATTCAATATGTTATTTGATATATACATGTATCCGTGGCCGGGTTCTACTGCTAAAAAAGCACTGCTAAAGGCGCTACTGCTAAAATGGTACTGCTAAACGGGCTCTAGTGCTAAAAGCTCCACTGCCAAAACTATACTGCTAAAAGGCTCCACTTCTAAAAGGCTCCACTGCTAAAAGCTGTACTGCTAAATCGGCTCGACTGCTAAAACTGGACTGCTAAAACTAGCTTCTGACAGAGGGCTCATATAAGTCCCACTGATGGAGGTTATATTGTACTTTTTGCGGTTTTTTGACGATCTTTTTGAATTTTTCTGAGAAAACTTACCTTGCTATCAGCGCCATTGTGCTGCGCTCGGCGGGAGGTTATACTGTACGACGATTGTCACTAGTCGTCGCGGCCTTCTCCTTAATTTCTACCATGATCTCCTTCCTCGTCGCTTGTGCAGGCTCAAGAGCACCGCAGGTGTGCGTGTTTTTTGGAATTTTTCTGGAATTTTTCTGAGAAATTTGTTTGGAATTTTTCTGAGGATGGTGCCTTATTCAGGATGTTGCAGGTGGTTCTCAGGCTGCTGGACAACAAGAGGGCGCCAATTTGAAGGCGCTCGCGCGAACCAGCGCCTTCAGACTACCTTGGCAGTAGCTAAAGACACCTCCGAATTCGGTGCTGAGGAATGGCTTCACCTCCTTCTCAACTTGTCATCTAACATTCACTACTAATTTTCATGTCATTTTCCCTTAGAATAGAATAGAGATGCGATAGAATACCCCGATTAGAAATATCGTAAATACGTTTTTAACATCCTTATCAAGGATCTATAACTTGAGTATGCAAAAAAGATTTGGAATAATAATAAAAAAAGAAAGAACAAAAAAAAAATAAAAACAATTTTTCATTACATTCCAACGGTGCAAAGTTCATCGGTAATTATGTTCTAATTATGTAGTTGTCCTTGAAACACGCCTATGTGGGTGTTTTTCAAGCAACGAAAGAGGAGGAAGTTTTTTTGGGTAAGTCCTTTTTGAGTAACTCGTTTCATTCTTTTCCTCCGTGTCCCCCACTCTTTCTCTCTTGCAGAGAGAGCCATATAAACCCGGGCAGCTAGACATGTGCACTCTTTGAAGTAAAATCCTTTGTTAATTACTCGGTTCGCTGTTCCATTACAGTAAAAAAACTCACACCCGGAAAATGCTGTTCGCCCTAACTCGCGTCTCTCTCTCTCTCTCTCTCTCTCTCTCTTCCTCATCCTGTCGTCATTTCTGCATGGCTCTCGAAAGGGTTTGCGTACAAATTATGTGGGTATGGGTGTGCATGTGAGTAAGTATAGTACGTACGTACGTGGCAGCAGGAATTACATAAAGTTGCGGGACTACTAGGGATGAAAGAACTGACACCGAGGCCGCGAGAGTGAATCCTGGCAAAATTTGCGACCTTCATTTTTTCTCCTCTAGGAGGATAATCCTAAAAAGAGCTCGCGTACCGAGCAAATCTCATAGTTTGTTAGTCACGTGCTCCAAGGAGAGATGAGAGTGAAAAGTTTCGGGACACTCACATTCTTTTTTTTTTGTTCGTCTTTAATACCGCCTTTTTTCATTCTATTATATAAGCGTGTACTCACGGGAACGCTCGTGATAACGTTCCACACACCGTGCGCGCTTCGACCCCTAAGACTCATTCAAACATCCACCGCACTCCGAATCATTTCGCACGCGACATGCGCCTAACATTCGTATGATACTCATACCCACGGAAAAGCGCGAGACTTTTCATGGCAGGTCGAGGGAATAGCCAAAAGTAAAACCTTTGCAGAAATTGTCGTAAGGATTTAATTGGATTACGATACTTGTCATCACTTCCTGATACTGATCCAATGGGCCAGTATTGAAGTTTGCATGCTTGAAATGCAACGAAAATATATTTATTTTGTATTCCCGGGTGTCTTTTTTTTTTACACACTTGGTCTACGAATGCCACCGAAACATTTTTCCGTAATCTTATTAAAAATGTGTAACCAAAAGCTGCAAAAAAAGATTTTAGATAATAATAAAAATAAATAAATTAAAAAAACGAGAAGAATTTTCGTTGCATTCCACGATGCAAACTTTAACACCACGTGGGGCATCGCATTGGATCCCTATACTAAAACGTCACCCTTGTACATTGGATTCTTACCCTAGATTGCCCGTTGGAATCCAATTTACGAATCCAATTTCAATCCCAAAGGATTCCTATGTTATCAAATAGAATCCGATACGATTCTTGATGGATTCCATCACATTCTGCACATTGAATTCTCTCAACATAGTAAATAGATATACAAAATGAGTGAAACTTAAATGTTTGAAATGAGTGTAAATATAGTTTTTTTTCTCGTATTGCCATATTGACACATTTACGCTACGAAAATTACTGAAAGATTTTTGAGAATTCTTTATAAAAATGTATAATCAAAAGCTGCAAAAGTAGATTTTAGATAATGATAGGAATAAATAAATTTAAAAAATCAAGAAGATTTTTCGTTGCATTCCAACGATGCAAACTCCAACACCATATCGTAAAAAAGTGTAAATCGTTTGAAAAAGTATGCCCCTAAAAATCAATTTGAATCACATGATTGAAAATCCACTGTAATTATCGTTTAGTATCTATTTTACTGCACTTCGACATATCCCCACACACGTACATGCTTACGGAGCGTGCAGATTATATTTCAACACGTCGAGTTTGTTCTCGGGTCTTTTCACATATTTTCGTTTCGAACGTAGTAAGAATTCTCAAACGGCGTTCATCGGGGAACAGTGCAGAATCCAATTGAATCCTAATGAGGGGTTCCTATGTGCGGTGTCCCTAAGAAATCCCTATAGAAATGTGGTAGAATCTAGGAACTCCCCAAGAAATTCCTGCACCGGGAGGCTCGTGGGTTTTAATGATGAAGGTTGGAGGACACCGATCTTTGTATTGTTCGCCGATACGCCTATAGTAGCGAATACCGAAGCGTTGACAATTTTCGTTATGTATTCACTGAACAAAATCTACTCTAGTATCGGACTAGTCTTTCTTGACGCATTTTATCGGTGGGAAGTATGCTGGGGAAAATAATTTTGTTTCCGAAAAAAATAAATGTATATTCGTCTTACCGACCGTAGTGCTCTCGCGGTCTATACAGTTTCGGCAATCTCCCGTGCCAAGCGGCGTTTACTTTGGCCAATGGTTCTTTTTAAACTAATTTTTTTTCGAGCATAAAAAATCAAAAAGGTATGGTAATAATTTAAAAGCCAAATAAACACAACCACATTTAGAAGTCGTGTACGTCCGTTTGCACGTAGAGCCGTTATTATCCCTAATTAGTATGGTTTCTTATGAAAAATCGTGAATTACGCTGACATTTTTCCATTACTTATTTAAGGATAGAAAACCCTTTAGAATTGTCAAAATATCGATTCTTTAACATATTTCGAAACTATAATATATTAAGAAGATACTGTTAAAAGGAAAAATCGAAATGTGAAATATTTACGGAGTTATAGCTCATATAGTGGAGAGCGCCGAGAAGCTATCGCTCTAGAAAAACATCCAGAACTTGAAGATGTTACTCCGTTACTTGGTGAAGAGATGAATCAGCATCTCTTACCAATTTACAAAGATTTGTCGAGGGAAGATTTACTCGAAAGATGCTTGGGTGCCCATACCCAAAACGCGAACGAGAGTTTCAACGCAACAGTTTGGCGATTAGCTCCAAAACGCCTCCATTCTGGGCTCAAAATCGGCAGCCTATATTGCCGCTGGGGTGTTTAATGAAGGCTCTTCCTCCATTCTAAGAATTATGAATGCGCTGAACATAATTGTTGGGACGTACGCCAGAGTTTTCGCCGAAAACTCCGACGAGGCAAGGATAGAGAGGCAGAACCAAATGAGCTTTTCCTCGACAAAAGCAGCTCGTACAGCCCGAAAACAGCAGCAAATGGAAGAAAATCAACTTTTCGAGGAAGTTGAAGGGTTAGTGTATGGGTCTGAAATCGCTGATTGATGGATAAGTCACTAAAATGTATAGTTTTATCGTATTGAAACTTTCAACGCGATTACCTCGAAACTACATTTCCAAAAGCTGCTCACACTGTAGCTCAAAAAGTTATTGATCGATCTCGCTGAAATTTTGAGAGGTTGCTGTCTATGATATTACCAGGAGGATTAACCTAAAGTTTGAAGGATATCGCGTAAATAAATAATTTTTTTAGGGTAAAAACTGTCGATAATTTGAACTTTTGGTTAAATGCCTGCGTAATTTTCAATTTTATACTTTTTTATAATTTTATAAGTTTATTCTTCCCCTAAATGTGTCAGTAATCGTAAAATATTTTTGTTTTCTGTTTCAGATGAACAGTAAAAATGTGTAAAATAGAGCATTTTTTTATGGCACAGCAAAGACGCCTGGTGGAAAATGGCTATAACGTCACCATTTTCATTTGTAAAAAAATGTTTTTGCGCTCTTTAAATCTATAATAAAATCACATTAAAATTTAAAAATGATGCGATTATTTCACCACTCTCAAAAAAATTCACAAAAAATGGCTCATTTTCGGGCGTCTAAAGGGTTTTCTCCCCTTAAAGCATTTAATATTTCTGCAAGATATCTAAACTGCAGCGAAATTTGCTATTCGTAAGAAAACTGTGTTGAGTTGTCGAGATGCCTGGTAAATGATACAGCGTAACTTGTACAAACCTCGGAGTTACGCTTTTATCGAACATATCTACGTCTACAAGAATATTTGTAATCCAAAGCACTAAAGGCTGAAACGCTCGGCCTTCCTCAAGTAAGAAAAAAGAAACCTACCGCGATCTCTCGTAACGACCTTGAATACATAAGGAAACGAGGCCCGCTCCATTTCGTACCGATACGATCAAACGAGGCAAAGCATTATCGTAAATTCGTGCGGACGTCGAATAAAGAAAAAAAAAAACATAACCGCGATCATTTGTAACTGATTCTGAGTGAAAATCGCGGATGAAATTGGACGCGGGCTCATTCGTCTAAGAATAAGTACTGTAAAAAAAAAATGGTTCAAAACGCGATAATAAACTGTTTCGATATTAATTCGGCCTGGAAGGTCCTGTATGTGTATCCATGTACTCGGTGCCCGACAGTAAGGATTTACTTTGTACGATGAGAGTACATCTCCAAGCTCGGGCCTGCGGGTCGTACCTTTGATCTTGTGCGAAAAACCTCGAATGAAAAAACGGCCGGGGAAAAAAGGAGGAAAGTCGAGAAAGGGATTCCAGGATGGTGGTTTAAGCAGCGCCGCTATGCCCACGCTCCCAAATCACGCTCTCAAGAGGGAGAATAATACGGCGGGAATTACGAATCGAAAAGAAATATGGGATAATCGAGAAATAATTGAAGAAAAAAAACGACCACAAGAAATGGCTGGTTGAAAAAAGGCTGCTTTCTTTTTTCAGCGTACGTAAAACTATTTATATATTTTTTTTCTGCAATTTTGTGTACATTTGATTGCATATTATTATTTTATTAATTGTTGATTATAATTCTATGTACATTTGTTAATTTCACAACGGAACTTGGAGAATTGTAAACTGTTTTCTGGATAATAGTAAATAATTTTTGGACAAAAGTGGTTGTAGTTCAGAGTAAGCATCCATTCATGCTCAGTTATCGCGGCTTTCCCACTACATATGTATATTTAATAAGCCAAGGCAAAGGGGAAGATTCCACGAGAGAGATAGAGGGGGCGGGGGGTGTAGATGGATCGCTTAATTAAATTTATTATAGGTTGGCAAAACCTTCAGATAATGAAAACGAAAAAAATAATGATAATAATTGTATTAGTAGCAATAATAATAAGAATGTTGGCTAGGGGAGGTGGGCAGTTATGGGAAGAAAAAAGTTTTATGCACTGAAGTACGCCGATGACATAGCTATGGTGGTGGAGAGGGAAGAGGAATCGAGGAGGGTGCTGAGGGGCTTGGAAAAGTTTGAGAAAGCGTCGAAGATGGAAGTCAATGTAGGAAATACAAAGATCATGATGTTTAAGAAGGGGGGGGGGGCGAAAGGAAACGGAGGAATGGAAATACAAAGCGAAGAAAATGAAAGTAGTGTAGGAACTCGAATCTTCAGAATTTTAGTTTTCATCAGGTAACACCATGACAAAACGCCTGAGTATGATCGTGGCAAAACCGAGGAAAGCGGCAAATGGAGTGTGGGAGTTGTTGACGAGATCAAAAATAGACGGATTGGAATACAGGTTGCAGCTTATGGACTCGTTGGTGAAGGCGAGAGTGTTATACGGGGTGGAAATTTTGGGGTAGAAAAGGAGGGACGAGGTAGAAAAGCTGCAAGGGAGATACGTTAAGATGGCGATGATAGTGGCATGAAATAAGCTGAATTATTCGTGGAAGATGGTGGCAGATAAAAGGAGCATTGAGGTGGAGGCAAGAAGATGAGCAAGCGACTATATGTTACAGGTAATGGACAAGGGAAAGGAGAGGTGGCCAATAAATTTGCCTAAGAGAAGAAATCAGGAATATATTGAATAGAAATGAGGCGAAATGGGGAAGGGAACTGCGGGATGCGATGCGGGAATTTGAGGAAGGAAGGATCCTGAACCTGATGAGAGGTGGTGGAAGTTTAGAGAAACTCAGAGACATTTTAAAGGAGAAATTAGAGAAAAAAAAGGATCAAGACATCCAAAAAATTGGGAAGGGGTAGGCAGATCCAATTTTAGTAAATACTACAAAGCAATCAAAGAGAACACGGGAAGAGACAAGTAATGGAATAAGGAGGGGATTGCAGAAGCGGTCAAGGAATAATGGGCAAGACTGAGGTGCGGTAATATAGGAAAAGCGGGGAAAAAGGGTTACGAGAATTGGATGTGCGGAGTATGTGGAAAGAAATGACATATGACATATTTTTCGATAAAATTATTAAGTTCCGAATTAAACGGTTTTTAAACATTTTTTAATATTTTTAAACAATTTTCCGGGGGTTGAATGTAAAATTATTATCGCCATTCGATTCAGCGTCATCCCTCATATCAATTTTGCGTATTTGCACCTAAAAGTTCTTACTTTCATGCTTATTGCCTGGCCTATTAAACAAGGGAGCTCGGAAGGGTAGCAAGGGGAGGTATGTGCCGCATAGTCTGCGGCACATAGTTTCATAAGACAAACTAGCAGTCATTGGTGAAACGAAAGGTATCATATAAGAAAATGTAGTTGTAAGAAAGGGAGAGGAAAACGAGAAATTCTACAGTTTTGTCGTATAAAAAATTAGATATAAGTCTGTCAACATGCGAATGGAATATAAAAAGCAGAAAGCATTGTACAGCCGCCCAGCCACTTTCTGGCTACGCCAATGACTTTTAACTGTGATCGATTAAAAGCAAATAAAATATTATTTTACGCATCTTCTAATAAGATGAGAATGTTAATAACGCAAAGAAAATTGAGAATACAAATAAT
The DNA here is from genome assembly GCA_963932345.1 of Ophion ventricosus. NCBI lineage: Eukaryota > Metazoa > Arthropoda > Insecta > Hymenoptera > Ichneumonidae > Ophion > Ophion ventricosus. The sequence continues at coordinate 27,002,154 of OZ010712.1, forward strand.
AATAGAAATTACAAAAAATAAAACAGTTAATACAAAAAGAATGAGGTACGAATAAAGTGGATGATAAAGACAATGAGAATAGACTTAACAATGAAAATACTCTGAGAAGGAAAGGAATAAAGGAAGAGAGAGAGAGCAAGAGAGAGCAAGAGAGAGAGAGAGAGAGAGAGAGAGAGAAAGAGAAATAGCTGACAAAAATGTCCGACCATCTACTAAAAGTTCATAGTGTTTGCGTCGTTGGAATGCAACGGAAATTCCTCCTTTTTCCATTTCTTTATTTTTATTATAATCTTAAATCTTTTTTGTCGTTTTTGGTTACAAATTTTCAATGTGGGTTCTCAAAAATGTTTCGTCGACTTTCGTTGCCTGTATTAAAAAAAAAAACGGGCAGTCGAAAAAAAAATAGATTTTCATTGCATTCCAACGATGCAAACTTCAATACCATAAAAGTTCGGCATATTCCGAGAAATATTCCATCCACAAGGTATTATCATTCCTAAAACGCAAATATTCTAATAATACCTAACGAGAAACATCTCCAATTGTAAACGAAAAAAACTTGTTTTTCGAGCCTTTTCCATTTAGTAGCAATGTATACAACGCAACATTTACGATATTTTCTCAAGCGTAAGCGAACTAGTGAGAATGAGTTATGTAAAGTCAACTGCAAATATAAAAACGCCACATTTGTGAAAGTTGGTAAAAGACACGCTTTACTTTCGATTGAACGACCTAAACATGAATGTGACACCTGCGCAAAGACAGATATTGGGGCGAATATAAGCACCTCGTCCGTACGATCGAAAACACTTTTTCGTGAGCATCGCAAACCGCAATACCCGCGCATCATGGGTAAGCGAAACCTTTCACCGTTGTAGCGCTTATCACTTTATTACTCGCGAAAATATTAATTCTAAAGACGAAAGTACCCGTCCGAGATTCGTCAAATTGAACGACAATTCTATTGAGGCAAAAAAGTGTTAGACTTTTCGAACTATTTCGCAAAAAAGTATCGCTCATTTACCGATTAATCTTGCAAGATAAGGATTTTTTTGTAGTCGTAGATATGCCCGATTAAAGTGCCACTTCGAAGCTTTCACGAAATTGTTACGTCAATTAATAAAATTGGTATGTTCGCGAGACATACCAAGATCAGCTAAAGAGACAATTTTTCACAAGGAACTGTTCTCGAATCGTGGAAACTTCGAGTTTTAACTTTCATCGGACACATCGGCATCTCAAAGAAAACGGATCCTTCATGATTTGTCGATTAAGAGCGGGACTCTCTTTCAATTACAATTTAAAAAGTGAATGGAACCGTCTATATCTATATAGTTCCCTTTGGAAATATAGAAAAGTCAAATGTCAATTGAAACACAATAGTTACTAATATTTGCAACACTATATATCAATGTACAACAGTTATATACATTATGCATATGTACGTATGTACACCAGAAATGAAATATATGATATATAACTAGTCGTTTGAATCAATTAAGGCCTTAGGCCACTCTAGGATTTTCCAAAAATCCATTTTTTTTTGTTAAAAACGTACCTTAGTACCTATAAAATTATACTCCAAAAGATTATGGGTGTGAAAAATCTCTAAGTACTCGATTTTCGAATTCTAGCGCAACCCCTCTTGCTTCATGTCGTGACTTTCTACTAACTTTAAACGCGTTTATCTCAAAACTACATTTTTCAAGTCGGCCGGACTCATAACTCAAACAAATTTCAACCGATTCACTTGAAATTTTAACTGTATATTTAGAATTACATTTTCTGAGGCACTACGTAGGATTTTTTAAAAATTATGTTGCATAGTTCCTTTTTTATAAAAAATTTTCTGACGTTTTTCTCATGGGATTTTATACTTTTTGTTTTAGAATTGCGCCACTTTGACAAAAAAACAATGTATCAAAAAGATCCTACGTACTTCTATAGCTATTCTTATATATAATCGAAAGAACTTTGGTGTCTCATCATAACTCAAAAATTATAGGAGTTGTTGGTCCGGCCGTTGACCTTCCAGAAATAAAGGCGTCATCGGAAAAATGCTGCACAGTCGCCATTTTGACATGTATCGCTGTGAAAAAATAATTTTTGTATAGTTAATTACGTGTATAATAAAACCTCTATTTTGTAATTCAGATTTATTTTATGGTTTAGCTGAAAAAAATCACAAAATATACCCTTCTTTGGCCTAAGGCCTTAATGTTAGCAATTATATGAACCGAATTTCACTCGAGCTGCAGTAAAAATTAATTTCATGGACATTTTTTACATGTTTTTTATTTGATGTGTGATTAAAATGTATTTTCGAATGTTCCAATTCACAGTTGCTTTGAAAGCTCTACTCGTACTTTTCCTCGTGCTCTTTGTTGCCGTTGCACAGTCCTTCGACTCCAAAAAATTGGTAAGTCCAATAAAACCGCACAGGGAATATTAAGGAGCTTCGGGATAGCTTATCTATAGGGGGAATCAGCGGGCGGGGGGGATTGTTCTTGAGCAGATCTCCACCTTCTACACACCAATATTTAGTTCCAAAGCGACTCGATTACGGTAATAAATTTCAAATCCTGCGTGTAAGATTATTATTATTTTAACACAAGCGTATTAATAACGTGTTTTAAATGTTATATTTGGATTAATTTATATTTGCGTATATTTGGATTGCATTGAATACAATGCGTATTTTTGGATTAATTTATATTTTTAAAATTTTTATAAATTTGGCGCTAGCGCATTGCTTGTACTGCGAGTATGTTTTGCCCCGTTAGTGACACTTATTCTGTTACTGCGAGCATCAGCGACCGCAGCAACTCACGTAGTCCATTGAAAAAAAAATTACATTTCTTTATTAAACCGAATCAATTCTGAATGATAAATGTCAAGTGTCAAAAATAAAATATATCACTTCTCTTAAACAATGCATTTTATTGAACGTACAGCCGTGCCACGGCGATTATTAGTAGGGGTGTGCGGGTAGCAGAATTAGTCGGGTCGGGTAATTCAACTGTGATTCGGGTCGAGTACCCGAATTTTTCGAGTACCCGAATTTTTCGAGTACCCGACGATACTCGAGTATGTTCGGGTAACCATCGCCTAACGGTTCACTCGTCTCACATCGGGCATTCGATAAGCCGTGCTGCCAGATCAAAATTTCAAATTTCGTTTCATAGTAGATAGCGCCACGAAAACGTACGAAAGAGACTCCAGCTTTATGTTCTCTATCCTTCGCCGATAGGTTGGAGATCATAAGAAATAAAAATAATCAATTTAATAATTTTAATATTCATATTCATATTAATTCAATATTTTAATATTAAATATAAGTATTAAGTATACAAAAAAGTTTTTTGTATTCTTGTAATGAAAAGTTTTTCCGATAGTTTATCTTCATTTAAAGATTATAAACAATCAATCGATTATCACTCGATTCTTAAGATTTCGTGATTGACATTATTAAATTATTAAGTGAAACAAAAAACAATAAATAACGAGACGTTTACGAGTGCTCGCTTGCTCAGCAACATAACGATTGTCACAACAAATCGAAAAAGCCGAATAGTTCGTGCATGAGACAGACAAAACTATAAGAGCGGTGCGGCAATGCATGAAGACAAGTCGCGAGGAAGAACTCTCTCTCTCTCTCTCTCTCTCTCTCTCTTCTCTCTCTCTTGGTCGTGAGCGAGAGAGAGAGAGAGAAGTAGCTGTGCCGTTCGCTCCCAAGCTCCAAGGGTTTACATTGTATACAAGCGAAACACGAAACATAAACAAGACAAAGAATAGAAAAGTGAGACGAAAAAAGATTTTTACAGTATTATCATTTTTTCGTTTTATCGCCTTTTGCGAGTTTTCGTTTTCTCCTATTATTCGATCGAAACGACTAGATAAATAATAAATATAAATAATAAATACGGATCTCAGAGTCGTTTACGAATACTTGAAGTTTACGAATACCCGAAGTTTAAGAGTACTCGAAGTTCACGAGTACTCGACGTTTACGAGTACCCGAAATTAGAGAGTACCCGATGACCAAATTCGGGTACCCGATAGTGACGAGTAATGCAAAAACGTAACCGGTCGGATACCCGACCCGACCCGAACATCGGGTACCCGAGTGAATCGAGTACCCGCACACCCCTAATGATTAGTATTCAAATATGCGCGCCATTCAGGACGCATGCGACGTTGCCATACTTCGCCTCGACGTTTCGTCAGTGGAGGGAAAACTGAACGTTTTCATTTACAAAAATGTCAATAATTAATAAACAGTGTAGACGAATCATTTATTTTCTGGATAACATGATTGTCATGATGTACCGAGTTGTTTGACAGTTTTTCATAACTTTATTATCATTTCTGCACGCTATTTCATGCGTAATACTGCTGATCAGCGATGAGTGTAGGCATCTCCCTATGTTCAAAAGTGTTTTTTGAATTGCAATTTTTATGGAAACGGTGTAGACGATCGATTTAAAATTTGGTGGGTGTATTCAGTATATGACAAAGAATCTGCTATACAAATTATAATCAAATGGTACAATTTCGTCACTTGTCCTGAAACTCCTTAATACGCGAAATTAAATAAAAAAGATACGATAATTCGACTGATACTTTATAGAGTTCGGGCCAGTGTTAAAAATGAAAAATACAAAATGATCAAATATTGCGATTCGATGGAAAAAGACAACTGATTTAAAAAAAAAATTACTTTTTACAAACTTCATTGAAACTGAAGGAAAATTCGTTTCGAAAATATCGCTATATTCAAATACGTTATGTGCTTAAAAAAAACACATTCTAGTATTAATTTGATTGTAGAAAGAAAGCCTAGGATTCCTTTTTTTCCAAAGACGATCTCTGAATTCTATACAATAATTTCTCGTATTTTCTTCAAACAATTCAGAAAGAACACTTGAAAAAATGCTCCGGTGGGCCTGAAAACTATTGCAAGGACGAGGCGACAGCGAGAGAATGTAACGTGAGTCTTTCGTCGCAGTTTGAATTTTTTTCATCCCATCAAAGCTATTCATTATTTCATGATGTTGAAGTTTGCATCATTGAAATGCAACGATATATTGTTTTTCTACATTTACTATCTCCTTATTTTTGTCATTATCAAAGTCGTTGTTTTTTGCAAATCGCCATCGTAAATGTCAATTAAAAATACGTACAAATGTTTGAGCGATGTTCACAGAGCCTAAATTGGCAAAAAATTAAGTAATTAAAAAGAATTAATTGTCGTTGCATTCCTACGATGCAAACATCAACGTCATTTAATTTCATATTTTCATTTCTCAAGTTCCTTCTCATGCCCTTGTAGGTTTTTCTGAATCTTTGAGCCCCCCCCCACACTGCTCACTCCACCACCTTGAGTTTCTTAGAGACATCCCCGCAGACCATTGCCCACAGCCACCCATTTTCTACTGCCTTACTGTATCGGACGAGGGTACCGGGTAACTGTGCCCTCGTGTGGCTAAGCGGTCACTCATCCAAGTATTGGCATGGACCATCGCTACGTGTGAATTGGCCCCTGCTGCCCATTCTTCTCCCATTATTTATAATTTATTTATAATCTCTTTCATATTTTTTTTCCAAATACCAGAAGCTTCAACAGTGCGGAGGAATCTACGAAAACATGTGAGTCGTCCGTTCGTTAGTGCGCTTGAGCTTTAAAGACAATTTCTTTACGTCGCTCAATCTTCAAGACCCGCGCCGAAAAAAATGACTCTCTCACACGGAAGATCAAAAGCGGTTGCCAATCAACGTCGTTGGGACTGTCTCGGACGATTCGCGAAACGTCGAAATTTACGGCACCGCCGTTATCAACGAACTTGGAACGAAACACCGAAAATCGAAAAGCCAGAAACATTGTTAAGCACAAATACGTTTTTATTTTTCGTGTATTATATATATATATATATTAATATTTTTTTGCAATAAATAGTATTGAACCTCAAGTAGTCTGTCTGTTATTTCAATGCGATGTGCCGACTTGCGATGCAACTTGAATCATGTGTAGGGGAGAGTGGGGCACAATGTGTCACGGGGCACAGTGAGCCACTTTTTCTCGGAGGTCTGTAGCTCGTAAATTGCGTTAAAAAATATCGATGTATATCGTGTCGATATTGACAAAAAGTATCGATATTATCGCGACGAAAATATCGATCTATTGATATATCGGTCGATATTTCCAATATCGGTAGTTATTACAAAATTGTTGATCAAAAATACAAAAATACAAGCAAAAATCAATAAAAGATGCACAACTTATAAAAACGACATTTATTTGAAATACCGACAGTCAAAGTACGAAATTATTGAGACTAATATACGTCAGAAATAGACATTAATAAAACTCTTTTTGCTTCACATGTTCCCCTGCCAGCCTGCTTCAGGTATGAGGGTCCTGTAAGTTGATTGTGAAAGCTACTCTTTCGGAAGATACAGAAGATGCTTGGCATATCATATACTTTGGTTTGAAATTGTAATAGATTGGTGGAAAATAATAAGGATAATACTATTTATTATTTAGTCACTTTTAATAATAGGTAGTAATATCAACAAAAATACAATATAACATAATTCCTTAATAAAAAAACTCAACATACAACCATCTTCTCCAGACGAACTATTCGCCACGAAAAAACCAAAGACCATCAGACACCATATTCACCGACTTATAGGAAAGTGTACCAGTAGGTTTAGTGATATAACCACTAAGTTGGAACACAGCATCAGACACATTAAATCGAACCATAAATAAAATATCAAAAAAATATAGATATTTTGAAATATCGATATTTTTTGCCGATCCCTACAAAGTAGATGAGAGTTGACTGTATTTACTTTCTGTTGATTCTTCAGTTTCATTACCTTGAGACACCTCACTTCCTGTTGGTCACTCGACGAGTATGTTATAATCGTGGTCACGTTATAAATAAATATGTAATATAATTACTGTCTCGTTTTTGTGCGGTTCATTTTATCCCTACTTCTAATAATTCTATCAAATGACTCTACCAAATCGAAGATCTTATTAGCTTTTTTTTAATTACTTGTTATATCCTATAATCTTAATTTTTTTATCCGTTAAGTCTTATTCTTTGAGCATACGCTCATGGCGTTTACGCTCATCTCCTTTCTCCAAGGACAAAACTTGGCAGTAGGATTTTTACCGACTGAACGTGTGACACATGGCCTTAAGGTCAATACTTTGGAAGCCATATTGTATGCATGCCAAGCTTACTTTCATAATAACCTGCCAACTTTTATTAAATAATCATACTATATCCTACTACGTTTCGTCCTACAAAAACAGGAATCCCAGTCATCTGGGCATCTACATAGTGTCATCATTTTCCCGAGAGATGGCGCAGCGGTAGGCGAAAAAAACTGTACGCAGTGAGCGTATACGCACACGCAGCCAACACTGCTACGGATTCGAATCGTCGATACTTTCGAGGCACACAATGTTCGCGACGGAAAAGTCCGAGACAAGGGATGAAGGAGCTTCAAGTAGAAAAGAGAGAGAGGGGGGGGGGGAGAGAGAAAAACAAGAAAACAAAACGAAAAACGAGAAGAATCTTTGTTTGCTAGGAGTGGTGAGAAACGTGAGAAGAGCCGGAACGAAAGGAGATTGTCCGTCTGTTGTGCTGGGTTCTCTTGTTCTCTGGCTCTCCTTCGCCGAAGAGTTCTCTCTTCGGCGAACAGGAGAACAGGGAGACGACAAAGGACAAGTGAGAAGTAACCAGATGGCAAAAAAAAAGACTTGTGCGATTCGCAATTACAAAACCAACGCGCGAACTCTTGTTGTTTTATTGTCTGTGCCATTTTATATATATATATATATATATATATATATACACATACACACGCACGCACACACATATGTATAAATCCCGTAAACTTTGTGTTGCACTAGCCGAAAGAACATCCAACTTCACGGTTCGGTGATACAAACTACCCTGGCGCTTCAAGTGGCGCAACCCCGGCAGATAAATGACATCTGCAAACCTCTCCTTCGATATATACACGCCTGCCCGCGGCCTCGTATATCTCCTCTGTCTCGCGAAAAACTTTCAATTCGAAAACACACAATCGCGCGCGCACTTGCTTCTCTACACGCGGAACGGCACACACAAGCATCGTGAAAAGTTTTTCGTACCCGCACGATTATATTTTATATCTCTTTTAGACGCCGTGTCGTCACTTGGACGAGAAAACTCCGTTACATTAGCTTTTTTTCTATTTTTTTTTTTTTTTTTTCAAAAGTTTATTACCCTTACGAAAATCAATATTTTACGGTGTGATAAATAAAAATGGCGAGAGTTCAAAATTCGCGGAGTTATTGCAACAACGAGAAAAATGTACGGGGATTGCACACGATCGCGCGTGTCAAAACAAACACGGCGAAGCTTCGGTAAATACTCACCCTCTTCGGAGATTCGTTTCATTCGATACTCGGCAAATCCTCGAAATGTTTCGCTATCGTTTGCAGCTGCATCGATCACACCGCTGGCGCCCAGCCGATACAACCTTTCATACTTTTTTTCCAAGTTTTTAATCACCGCGGCTTCCTTTCTCTTTCACGGAAATATACGTTTCGAAAGAAGGAAAATTGACGCGTGACAATTTGTGTTTGCGCGGCAACGTGTCACGTTTATCGAGAGCGCGAAATATAACTAGGGCACTGAAGATTTCGTGAGTTTGTGAATTTGGCATGCGCACGCGCGGTTTTCCACACGAGAAAATGGCGAGGTGTTTTGAGGGGGGGGGGGGGGGGATACTTTCGCTTTACGATCGTTTGGGAATAGAACGGTGGTCGCACACTTTTTTGCCCAATGTTGTTCGATTCAACGGTTTTTCCACGGTTCTCGTATGATCTTTTTTACTAGTACGAAGGACAATGATACTTCTTGGATAGAGATCAAGGGTGGAGTAGATCGAATTTCGCGTCACGAATTTACGACGATTTACGCGTCACTAGGTGTTGCAAGGGTCGTGATCGCTGACCATTCGGGTCGTTCCTTACGTCGTCGACAGTTGGCGCTGCGGTGCGACTGCGCGTCGTGCCATTTTCCCCCGCTTCGCTTGCGAACACGGACCCCAAAGGCAATCCCTTTTCGCACATAATGACGGACGTTCCCCCAGACCTGTACAGGATCGGACGTCGAGTCTTCAAACCCCGAAATACCTCGCTAAATAGTGATATCATACTCGGCTTATTCTCGTGAGTCAATTTACACACTACGATACTTTTGAATAAAATATTTCACGTTACCTTTCGTTGCACACGTAATTGATGATTTTTTTGAACTTGTATTCAACCTTTTACGATCTATGGCGCAAAGCCGAACAGCCGCGTCGTCGATTGCAATCCGAGCATTGTGTGCGCGAGAAAGAAAATACACTACAATTACAAGCGAAACGATTTAATCTCGAAAATTAGGGGATTAATAATAATAATAAATCACATTTAATAAAGTGAATATTTACAGCATCAACAATAATTATTAATAAAATTAAATGAAATTAATATTCAGGGAATTAACAATAATAATGGTTAATAAAATTAAATGAAAAATAATATTTAGGGCAAAGAAAAATGTTAAGCTTGAGTAAATTCTACGGAGCCTGACGCTTAGTTTTTCTTGAAAAGCTCAGTTCTCTATGAGGAAGCTCGGTCGGAAAATTTGTGAGTTTACGTTGACCTTGGATATGCTCGTGAGAAGGTTCGAACGTTTCTTCGATCAATGTTGATGGGTACTGAGTTTCGAAGATTCCAAAATGCCACGTGTTTTCGAGATAAATAAGGATAATCTAGAGAATTTAGCAATCTCTCATGAAAAATCGTTCCTCACGGACGGCCATTGCCGCTAAAATTCCAGCCAATCCAAGTCATGCAACGAAGTTTACAAAATCACGTGTTTATGCGATAGAAATAAATTGTATGTAATGACGATTGAACGTTCTCTACCGTTCGATCAGTTGTGATCGAACGGAAGAGGACGTGCAGTGATTGCTATATTCTTTTTTTTAATCGCAAGTGCAAACAGTACAAAAAGAGGGCCTCGTGCTGTTTTTTTGTCGTTGGTGTGAGTTTTGAAGCGACACCTGGCGAATTGTGCGCGGCAACGCAACTCGTGCGAAGCATTGTCGCGCGATGTAAATAAAACAACTAATGTGTTAAACTGTCACCGGTTTTTCGAGTAATTTACTGTTTCGTTGAATTCTCATAAACGTAGGAATGTGACATTCAATCCGAGTTCTATACACGTACAGCGTACGTATTTTTCATTGGACTCGAGTCGCGTAGCCTGTGAGCCTTTTCCGCTTACAACGCATGTCGCGACTCGTCCCAATGGATCGCTCACTGACCAAGCGAATTTGCGCAAATAAATGTAAATACAGAGAGATTAGTAATACTTACACGTGCATGTACGTGTCAATACGATTAGCACACATGCGCGAGTGGATCATAAATGTTTTTCTACATTCGCGACGCTTGTAAAACTTTTTCTAGCGTCGTACGAGGATCCGTACGATGTTCCAGGTCGTTTCATTTTTCGCTCCAAGAAATTCGTCGCGATCGTGCGAAAAAAGTAAAACCAACGTTTTTTCTCGAATGTTTCCATCGACGACAAGAATCGTAATAATAACGAGCGTGTCGAATAATTGACAATAGAAAAAAAACTAAAGCAAACGACCAGTATCGTTATGACGTCGAGAACGATCGAAGAGCTCGAGAAGGAAGAAAAGTGTACGTGATTGTTTTCTCACAAACAATCGTACTAAAGTTTTTGCATAAATCGCACAATTTTTCACGATTCTTTTGCTTCTGCTATACTTATTTCGCGTTGTAGTTGAAATTTTTGCGAAACGTCGCGATGCAAAAACATTTTGACGGAAACTAACCTCAAAAAGCGTTAGAAGATTCAACGAAATTCAAACTCAAGGAATCTCAGCAGAAAAAAACATTTGTAGATTCATTAAAGTTTGAATCGAAGGAATCTTATCTCAAGAAGCGTTGGAAGATTCAACGAAGTATGGATCGAAGGAATTAAATCTCAAAAGGCTTTGGAAGTTTCGATGAAGTTTGATCCTCGCAGTCGACAGACTTTTATTTAATCTAACATTGAAATGATTGTATAAAATCCTTGATATTCCAGGTGAGACAAAAATTACCAAATTTCACCGAGTTACGTCATTATCTTGGCAGGGAAGAAAATATTGTTTACGTGTTACGATACGCTTGCAGGAATGTTCGTATACAGGCAAAACTTCCTAGCCGCTCGACCAAATATCATGCCCATATTTTTTCAGTTATGTCCATTGGCTTAGCATAATGCACGAACAAGTAGCCCAAAATACTGTACACTCGTCAGTCCTGTGCTAGTGGAAAATTATGGAGGAGACCAAGAGAATTTTGAAGTTGTGTATCAATTCCCGCCCGGGTGGTGTACCACAGGAAGAACTTGACGGTAAAGAGGTGTCGAACTAGAAGCAAAGGCCGATATACATCCTTCGAGCTGATTAAGAAACGCGTCTATTTTCTTGCAGATGAGTTCTTCAAGTTCACCGGCTATTATATTCCCTATCTCAGCCTGGGTTACAACAGCCTCTACGACTATATGGGAACTATCAAGGAAATTGTGAAGAAGCGGAACACGAATAATCAATTGATTTACGTCGTTGATGATCCAAATGTGGACACCCTCGGTAGCTTGAATACAAAGTTGTCGGTTTTGAATCTTTAGCTGACACGGCATTTCCTTGGTGGTTGAATTTCCTGTGCGAGAGCTTCGACTAATATTCTTGCGGTATGAACAGCTCTTTAGACTGTTATTGTATGTTCCTCAAGATTTTTTGACAATGGAATGAGAGAAGATCTTTTATTCCGGAGTTGTAAAAAAATCAACGACGCCGAAGTCTTCATGTTTCGAATGTATTGAAAATGATTTATTTTTCCAATCGCCCAAATGTTCTTCGTCTGATCCATTATTATTAGCGAAATAAATCCTAATATTGTGCCTTATAATTTTACTTTTTCAAGCGGTAATCATTAAAAGTGAAATTTATAAATGAAAAATGATTACCGTCGCATTCCGAGGATGCAGACTTCGAAGTAATGGAAACCATTGCTTTCGTTTCTTAGTTTCACCGGTAATTTTTTTCAGCAAATTCAGATTTCCAAACATTGAGATTTGATTTATTGACCAGAACGAGTCGGAATTTTTTTACCGATCCAGGAGGTTTCTTGGATGCTGAAAAAATGCCAAAGATCATGTTGCCGAAATTAACTCTTCTATCTTCTCTCACAATTGTGAAAAATAGAAAATATTACATATCAAATTAGGTATTGAGCGGCACAGATACAAGCCATTGCAGAATTACATGAAATTATAAGTACAGTAGAACCTCGATTATCCGAACCAATTAGGCCTGAAAATGGTTCGGATAATCGAAACGTTTTTTTTTCCTGAAGGGATGATATACAACCAAAATTGAAATGTACAATCTATATTAAAGATATATACACTACCGGCGAAAAGTTTCCGGACAAAAATTCAAAAAAATTCCGGAACGATTTTTTATGCCATTTCGCCGATAGTTGACATAAATGAATTTAATAAACGGCATTTTGAAGGGGAGGAATTCACCTTCATTTCGTTTTTTTTTATTTTTTACTATTTTTTTACGACTATTACCTTTTTTCAAAAACGACCATTTTTCGCCTTTTTTTTGTTCCTTTTCTGGTGGACCCCGTTTACAGACAACATTTTTTTAATGCATTTCTTTGACCGGAATTATAAAGGGAGAAGCCCAAGCTTCAATTTTTTATTTTTTTAAAGCGCCGAACGATTTTTTTCTCTAAAGATTTCGAAAAAGGGTACTCCTCGTAAAAAAATAGTCAACAATTTAAAAAAAAAAAAAAAACGGAATGAAGGTGAATTCCTCCCCTTCAAAATGCCGTTTATTAAATTCATTTATCGGCAAAATGGCATAAAAAATCGCTCCGGAACTTTTTTGAATTTATGTCCGGAAACTTTTCGCCGGTAGTTTATAGATTTCACCTCTTTCAAACATCGAATGCGGATGATTGACTTTCGGATAATCGAGGTTCTACTGTACTTGAAGATCTGGCCAGAAATGACAAACGAATAGACGACATTGAAATGATTCACTACGTAGTTCTGTGGATTATTCTTCAATAGAGCTTTTTGAAGAATGTTTCAGCGCTCTGGTAAAATTAAATAGTAGATCATAATTATAACAATGACATTAGTGAGACATTCCTTCCAATGTATGAAAGAATAATTATGAGGTTGAAGTTTGCATCGTTAGAATGCAACGAAAATTCTTTTTACTTTCTTATTTTCATTATTATTCAAAGACTATATTTGGCTGATTAAGGTTGTAGATTCGTTAAGGAACTTCAAAAATGTTTGCTTGATTTTCGTGGCTTAAATATTCTAGAAGAACAATTCAGAAAACTCGAAAAAAATACATTTTCGTTACATTCCACCGATGCGAACTTCAACTCCATGAATAATTTCCATCATGCATGAGTTGAAAAAATTTGTCTAAATATTGAAGCGTAAGTTAGAGATGTATTAAATAATAATAATTATTAAATAGTAGGAATAAAAATGCTAGAGAAAAATGTATCCCAATATATGACAGAATAATTTATCCCATGTAGGAGTTAAAAAAATTAACACAAACATAGAGGTGTAAGTGAAGAGTGCTATATTATTATCAGTATTAATATTGAATAGTAAATAATAGTATGAGGGAAACATTTCTTCCAACGTATAAAAGAATAATTTTCCTCGTGTACTAGTTGAAAATAATTAACACAAAGATTGAATTTCTTGAACAAAAAGTTAGTGCTTAGTAATGGAGAAATTCGGCGACCAGAGCAGATCGTAAATAGTGCATCGAATTGTTGGACTCTTCAGTCACGGGACAATCGACTGGACACGTGAAAAATATTGGGAAGAGAATAGTTACCGATTGTTCGAAATGCAAGTATACAACTGTTGCTTCTCCGTTCTCGACAAATTTGCGATGCATGCTATCTTGAAACTCCAATTAATTCGACGATTCGATTATTCTATGGGTAACCAAGTTTACATAGTTGGAAGGAAATGAAAATAATTTTTTTTTCACACAACAAAACTACGGCAAACTTTTTTTTTAAAGATCCTCATTAGAAACCTACAACCTAAATCTATCGTGAATGATTTTAGATAACGATGAAAATGGAGAAGAAAGGAAAAAAAAAAAAATTCGTTGCATTCGAATGATGCAAAGTGCAACAACATTTATTGCGATTTAACCAAATGATCGTTGTGAAATAAAACAAATGAGTCAGCGGTAAAATGAAAAGTCTTATGAAGTTGATCCGACTCTCGCAAATTGAGCAAGCGATCGCAGTGGATCGGCTTTCATTTCCGGTTTCCAGGGTTTGTCCCAAAAATCGATATATCCCGAGTTGGAGACAATTTTCACAACCGCTGAACCGCAATCAATTTTCCAAGATAAACAAAGCTTATCACCTCCCATCAAGCTTTATCCTTACCCAATCGATGTTTCGTAATCGCGCGCGAATCTTTGCCTTCTTTTTTTTTTTTTCGTTCTCCCCGTACAAAGTTAAATTACCTCACCCTTGCGCGGCGGGGCTCACGAGTAAATCACGCACGAAAAAACAAGGCAATTTTTTTTTTTTTCACCTTTTTTTCTCCCTGACGATGACAGTGCACTGAAAAAGACGGATGGACGTAAAACTTCGCGGGAGTTGACTCGCCGGCGCGAGAGGGAGAAGGAGCGGCGTGAGTACTCCGGCGTGAGCCGCAAAGGGAGAGGGTTAGAGTAGGGCCGATAGGGGAAATCGTACGACCCACCCTAATTTTCTAACGCGCAGGCGCGCCCTCTCGCGGCCGAAAGTACGTATACGCGATGTACATTGATCGCTTGCGAGCAAAAGAACGTCGCGTTCTCGAGTTTACGTTCAAAATCACGTATTTTACGCCCTTTCGTTTCTCAGTGTCCCACGCAACGTACAGTTATACGATTGGTGTACAGTAGTAGTACCTATAGTTCCTAGTACGTAGTATCAGTATAGTGGCGAGTATATACGCGAGAAACGCGCTCCGTGGAGGGGAAACGAGAAATATCGGTCCCTCGGTCCTCAGTCGCGCGCCGGGCGCTCTACCGTGCGAACGTTTTATGTGTAATTCTTTTGCTTATTTTTTTTTTTTCATTCGCGTAAAACCTTTACCTCTCGTCATCACCTCGTGGTTCATCCCGAACTCATTTTCGTAACCGTCGACCAACCCCCGCCCCCATTTTGTTTCCCATCGACCAGTGTGTCGCGTCAATTATACCGAGCAAAATATTGAAAATACGGAACTGTCACGCGAGGCGATGAACGTCTCGACTAAAGTGAAAATGACGTCTCTCGTGGTCGCTCATGAACGTTACGCTTTGTGCCGATGAAATCATAACGATAATTATGTGGTGGTGCTCGGAGGGTCCTCCGGTGTTACGCTGGGCCCTCCTTTTCGCCGTTCTCGGGTGGACAGTTACCGATACGGCCGGGGCGGAAAATGATATATGTGAGTAACCGTTTTGTCAAAAAAAAAAACAAAAAAAATCAGCCGCAATTTCGAAATCAACGCGATCGGGAAGTGCTAGGGCGGCTTTTTTTTTTTTTGCTCAACGAAAAACTTTCGCTCCTCTCATCCGGCACGCGTTCTCGCCTCAGAAGTCGTAGAAAAATATTCAATTACGTTCGATTTCGGGCATCGTATTGTTGTTGGATCTTGAGTTGAATACCGTGCGTTTAGAAAATGATGTTGAAGTTTGCATCGTTGGAATGCAGACATTTTTTTTTCATTTTCAATCTATATGATCATCTAAGGCCTTTTTTTTTGCAATTCGAGGTCGTAAATTTCTATTGACAATACGTACAAATGTTTCATCGATTTGCACAGCCTAAATTGGCAAAAAAAAATAAAGTAAGTAAAACGAATTAATGTTCATTGCATTCCAACGATGCAAACTTCAACGTTATAATAATAACAATTGAATAATATTCGTAATAAATATTATTACGAATAAAAATAATGATGATAATAATAATATAAGAATCGTAGATAATAACGAATATTAGTCCTCGTCAGCCAACGATTTTTTGAGCAACCGTTAAAGCTAACGATGGGTCGTTCGTGTCTTTCGCTTATTTCACAATTTTAAAACTTTGGAAAAAATCTGAAAAAATTCATGGGCCTTCTTTGAACCCTTAACTAAATGATAATAATTTGTCCCACCCGAGAAAAAAAAATTTTAATAATGATTTCATGCAAAATATGGAGACGTGCAGGCATTTTTCACGACAATGTTTAAAAAATCATATCTCCTATGATTTTTTAAATCAATTGAAAAATCCAACGGCATGTTTTCATTGAAATGACACCCTTTTAGAAAAAAAATATGAGAAATTATATAACTATTGATAATAATAATAATAATAGTAATGATGACGATGGTGTATAATATATAATAATATTAGTTTATAAAAGGATCAGCCATGTTTTTTTAATCAATAAATAATGCCGTTACCATTGTTTTATTGCATTGAAACTTTCTCGATATGAGGCTTCGAACAGAAAAAGCCATTTGATAAATGGCTTTTCTCAATTTCGATTTGTCAAAAGCCTCGAATTTTTCCAATCAATGAAAAACAATTTTCATTCTTATCGATAGCGTCTTGTATGTCAATGTAATGAAAAAAAAAAACATCGAAATGCGTTTATTCCTATAATGCGAATATACGCAAAAAAAATCAGGGAGGATGAACGCATGGGGATATTTATTGAAACAAAATGCGTGGTCTGCCTCGAAAGTCGGAAAGAACGATCGGTGACGTTACCTCCCGTGGTCTGCGATAACGAGCGTTCAATGTCGTAAATTTTAATAAATCGGATTCCTCGAAGCTCCAAACAAATGAAATGGTTCACGTGCTTGAATGAATTTCTATTCGTAATGGTTCGAATTTTAGTCTCGATGTTGAGTTGGGATGTTTAGAGAATCGGTTAATGTTTCGGGGAGATTATGATTTGTAAAAAAGTTGAATACTCGTATGTATGAAGGTTGGACAAAACGCGAAGGTTGAATAACGCTTTATGTATTCCATGATTCTTCGTCTATCACCCTCTCCTTTTTCTATCCGTTTTTGTCCTGTCCTTTTCCTCTCAGTCGCTCTCTCTCTCTCTCTCTCTCTCTCTCTCTCTCTCTCTCTCTCTCTCTCTCTCTCTCTCTCTCTCTCTCTCTCTCTCTCTCTCTCTCTCTCTCTCTCTCTCTCTCTCGTTAGTGCTCTGCTTTTCACGGAGGCACTACACACGTTCGAAGAGAGTAATATTGATCGCCGTGGGCTTACATCGGCAAGTGAGCGAGCGAGACCGGTGCGAGGGTGGCTCGTAGGGCTAGGGCAAAGGGAGAGCAGAGGGTGGCTGGTGTGTTAGAGGGTGCAGAGCCCCCAATGTATATACGACCCCGTAGGCTAAAAGAGAGAGGGAGAGAGAGAGAGAGAGAGAGAGAGAGAGCGACACGGATAGGAACTCTTGGGCTCTCTCCCTCCCGGAGAGAGTGACTCTCCGTCGTTTTCCTCGTCATTCCACTATTTCGATCTATATACCGACATTGTGGCCGCGCTTGCCGCTTACTCGCCCGTCTTTCCGCCACCGTATATTCATTTATACACACATGTATGGGATATTCCACTTCGAATCGACATTTGTCTCTCGTCCCTCTTCACTGCACCCTTCGTAATGCGGAAATCTTTTGTCCTTTTTTTTTCTTCTAACTCCTGTTCAATAAAAAAAAAGGCTGGAAACGAGATCGCAAAATTCACGTTGATAACAAAATGACAAAGCTTTATGATATTGATATTTGTATCGTTGGAGTGCAACGAAACTTCTTGATTTTTTCATTTCTTTATTTTTGTTATTATCTGAAATCTTTTTTTCTTCTTCCTACCGCTTTTGGTTATAAATTTTTTATGGGAATTCTTGAAAAGTTTTCCGTTATTGTCGTAGCCCAGAATTGCCAAAAAAATATGACATTACGAAAAGTATATATTCTAGTTGCGTTACAACGATGCAAAGTTCAATACCATTAAAATTGACCAAAAAGTTAACCCAAAGGAATGATCGTAAAATACCCATGCGCAATGCCTCTGTCTTTCAGCTTTTCTTAATCGAAGTATCATCGAGATACTTGTTGGTGAACAATTACAACGATCGAACCGCATTTTTGGATGATGCAGATCGAGGATCACATCTCGAAGTATTCGTTCGATGGAAAGACAAGTCTAAAGAGAGAGAGAGAAAGAGAGAGAGAGAGAGAGAGAGAGAGAGAGAGAGAGAGAGAGAGAGAAAAGAGCGTCGAGTGACTCTTGAAATCTGAAAAATTTCAATAATACTCGAGCTGACGAGGAAAAAAAATGAACAGCCATTCAAGTCCGTATTTTTTTTTGTTCCGAGTTTTTGCCGATTTTTCAAGCACGCTCTGCCTATTTTCCAATGTCATAAAAGAGAAGACCAAATGGCGAAAATTGGATGAACAAATGAACACCGGTGAAGACAATGCGCGAAAAAAACTAGTGCAACATTTTCAAGATTATAGAGACACCCTTAGAACGGAAAAATCGATGCTATTGAAGTTTGCATAGTTGGAATGCACAGAAGGTATCTTTTTTCGTATCGGTACATTTTTTTTGGTATATTTAGGCTACAAAAGTCATTAAAATATTTTTGAAAATTCTTATTAGGGATCTATAACGTAACCTGCACCAAAAATAATTTAGGTAGTATTAAAAATAAAGAAATGAATCACTCCGGAAATGCGGCCTTCAGTACCATCAAAATTGTCAGTGAGATCGTAAAATGTACGGGTCAAGAACGAATCGATGTTTGAGCCATTATATATATGTATATATACATCACATACGTAAGAGCTCTAGCCGTGCGCCTATACATCGTAGCTTTCATTACCGGCTATGATAATACTCTGAAAAGTGTGTATACACGCGCCCACTCGACATCTCCTCGTCTCAAATTCCCCACGCTGCATTCATAAAAATTCAAAAGAATTCTCAATATTTCGCGATTAACGAGATGTGCATTTCAATGCACTCGTCAGAAAAGTAATAACAACGAACGCCCTTTGCACGTGGAATTATTTATGAATTGATTTTTCTGAATCCACAATAAATATTTATTGCAGATATTTGTGCAGAGACTGAAAAAAAGGGAAGTGGCTGGATGGTCCTTCCTGTTAAAAAAAAAATGTTCGCAGAAACTCGTTAGTTCGTAATGGCAAGTGAAAATAGTTCGAGTTCTAGGACGCCGCGAGTCTGACTGAATTTTGACTCGATCTCCTTGCGGGTCATATCAATGCGATCTTTCTATATATCATGCATGTATAAATATTTATATGTATAGTTACATACGTACTCTCCTCCCAATGTACGTATGCATAGAAACGTGGATCTATTCATGTATTGGCAATTAATATTTATAACGCTCGACGAACGAGTAATTCTTGTACAGGTGTGAATTGAATCTTGATATGATTCCTGAAGATTTTTATGCAACGATTTAAATCCATGGTATTGAAGTTTGCATCGTTGGAATTCAACGAAAATTCTTATTCGCATTTTTATTTCCTTGTTTTTATTATGATACCAAATCTTTTTTGCAAATTTCAATTATACATTTCCCCTCAAGCATCTGAAAAAATGGTTTAGGGATTCTGGTAGATAAAATCTGTAAAAATAAATTTGAGAATGTCAAAAAAAAAAATCAATTTCATTGCACTCCAACGATGCAAACTTCTATCTCTATTGAATCCATAGTTTTCGTTCAGGGAAACTCCTTCAGGGAGTCGAAATATCAAATTCCTTTCCACAAAAATGAATATCTGCTAATAATAAGATTGATTTGTGTCTCATTGTAATATTAATCTCGATGATTGTGACTATCAGAATATTTGAAAATTACATGTTGAAATGTTCAATTAACGAGGATTGGTCGGTCTTCCTGATATTGTACGTATAGGTGTGTACGTACAGGGGTCCAAAGCAGCCTCCGAAGGTCCACGACCTCGGCGAAACGTACGACCTACATACGACGGTGTACGTCGAATGAGCTTTCCGCAGTCGACGAGAGCAACCAGAAAACTATCGCCCTCTCGGAGACCCTTGACACGATTCTCTCCTACACTGCTTTCTCTCTCTCTCTCTCTCTTGCTTTTTTGTCTCTTCCTCGGACTCGCTCCTTTTTTTCCCTCTTCTCCCGCTTATACATTCCCATTGTCACGAAATCCTGCACAGTACAAGCTTTCTGGAGCACTCTCCCGGTGCTGCTTTTCGAGCCACATATTCGTCATGAAATTGTCGCGATACATCACGAATGAAAGAAACAATTATGAACAGAAGAGAGAGAGAGAGAGAGAGAGAGAGAGAGAGAGAGAGAGAGAGAGAGAGAGAGAGAGAGAGAGAGAGAGAGAGAGAGAGAGAAAGAGAAAGAGACAGATGAAGAGATACAGAAGAGGGAAGAAATGAAAGGGCGAGAATTTAAATTGCACTGATTTGTACTCGGTCGTGGAAAACGAACACAGAGTTTGGAGAAGGGAATAAATTTACTCGACGTTTTTTAACAAAGGATCTTTCGACTCGGAAAACGTCCGGGCAGCGCACTTTTGTTTTTTGCTACTTTTTTTTTTTCTTTTTCAGATATAATTGAACGCCTCGACACTGTGCTCATTTTAATTGATACAATTGTTCATCTGTCTTGCGAAACAACTGTTTCTCGACGATCGAGACGAGCAAAAAAGGCTTCAGTCCCTTGAGGCAAAATTTTTTTTTCACCCCGAAAAAATAATCGATACTCCATCATGTACGAAAAATATATGGTGTCAAAATTTGCATTGCAAAATTTCATTAGATATTAACGACGTGACGGACCAAAAAATCGGTCTTGCCTGGATATGAGCAACGATCGGAGCGCCTCGGTTCCGGTATTTTACCCAATCTATTACACAAGTTAATCCCTTCGAATTGTAATTCTTTTTTTTTTCTCATTTCCCCGTTTTTTTTTCGGTCCAATATAAGCCGCGGAGAAGATCGATGGAAAATACGACGTTTACGGAGGTACAGGGAGAGAGAAAAGAGAGAGAGAGAGAGAGAGAGAGAGAGAGAGAGAGAGAGAGAGAGAGAGAGAGAGAGAGCAGCGTATAAGAGCTGAGCTTTTCTCGGTTTTAGCATTTTCTCCCGATACTCTCTTTATATCTATATAGATATTGCAAATGTCTATAGAAGGGCATATACGAATGTATATATAGATGTGTATAACGGAAGCAGGAGATTGAGGTTAATCGCGAAAGCGACTGGCAGAGATTTTGGAGGGAAGGGCGAGCTTTGAGCGCTGGTGGGGGAGGAGGGGGGGGGGGGGGGGGGGGGGGGGGGGGGGGGTGGAAGAGATCGAGAGGGAAGCTTCATCGTACTGGATTTTACAATACGTTGGTCTGAGTGATGGAAATCTCATCTCTCTCTCTCTCTCTCTCTCTCTCTCTCTCTCTCTCTCTCTCTCTCTCTCTCTCACTTTCTCTATTCCTCTCTCCAAACATACATATATATATTTCACGGCGCCAACGTCCGGGTTAGAACGTCCCGAGCTATTATCTCGTCGAGGCACAAATCAATCGGTTGCCAATCGATCGGATAATTCGACGCGTTCGCGTCGCAGGAAAGGGACGATGTTATAACCCGCAACGGCCTCTACCTTCGCACTCACTATTAAACTCGAATCTCCGGCCCACTCGTCAGCCCATACGCGTTTGTGTGTAAATTTTTAACGAAAAAAAGAAAAACAACCACGTCGCCCTGCGTAAAGTAATCCTAGCAGGCTGACGATCGATCGCAGTTTTCCGAGAAAAAAAATAGTCGAAGTGAGATGATTATCTCAATTTTCAACGACTCATTGCGCATGTACGTACCCTCCTCCCCGCTCCCTCCTCGCCGCTGCGGAAAGATAGGGTGAAGAATGTGTAATGCAGATGTGTATGCGTGGGTGGAAAAAGTAGCAATGGATTTCGATGCGTTCCATATGACATATGAATGAGAGCGTGGGCTGGGCTGATTCTATGCGGTTTTACTTACAACGAATAGATATGTATGAATAACTAGATATATGAATAAATGTACATACGTGCACATATAACATTTATGTTTTTTGCCGAGTTGTATATGGAAGCGAGCTTGAATCGCATGGTAAACTGTTGGTACAACGCGTATCTAAGGATATACATAATCAAAAGAGAGATAAAAAAACATTATAGCTTCGTGTATCTTGTACTCAGTGATCTATATGTATTGGGTATATATGCATAATTCCGTACACGGAGAGAATTAAAAAGTAATTTTTGTCGTGAATTTCACGGTAAAAATTGCCGTGATATATTTCAATGTGGTGACAAGTGAGAAAAGCATAATAATTCGTATGCGACAAGTTTTTTTTTAACTCACGTTACAGAAAATTTCAAATACGTAGCTAAAATTTTACTACACAAGAAGGGTAGCGCGCACGATAATTTTTACCGAGAGCACAATACATTTTCCTATAACACTCATTAAATTTTATAATAAATCTTAAAATAACTGTTATAAAGACGATACTTTTTTTTATAGACATTGTTGAAAGGCATAAAATAATAAAATGCACAGTAAAATTTCGCTGAAATTATATATTTTTTAAATTTAAGTTTTGCGTATTTTGTTACACACCAAAATTTACTAGAAAATCTGGTAAAATTTTCGATCTGAAGAAGAAATTTTATTTTATTTTCGTGAAAATCTGTGTTTTACTCAGTAATACTAAGCGAAGTTTCAGGGTTGTGATCTGGTTACCGTTACTGCACGGTAATTTTTAACATTTAATTCTCGCCGTGTACCGAAATTCCGACAGTTGTTGTTCGCAGTTCTTTCTTCGTTCGCACATGCGTCAACCATACCAAGTGTCGTATATTGAGGCCTTAGGCCACTCTAGGATTTTCCAAAAATCTTTTTTTTTTTGTTAAAAATGTACCTTAGTACCTATAAAATTATATTTCAAAAGATTATGGGTGTGAAAAATCTCTAAGTACTCGATTTTCGAATTCTAGCGCAACCCCTCTTGATTCATGTCGTGACTTTCTACTAACTTTAAACGCGTTTATCTCAAAACTACATTTTTCAAGTCGGCCGGACTCATAACTCAAACAAATTTCAACCAATTCACTTGAAATTTTAACTGTATATTTAGAATTCCTTTTTCTGAGGCACTACGTAGGATTTTTAAAATTATATTGCCTTGTTCCTTTTTTATAAACAATTTTCTGACGATTTTCTCATGGCATTTTATACTTATTGTTTTAGAAATGCGCCATTTTGACAAAAAACAATATGTCAAAAAAAACCTACGTACTTCTATAGTTATTCTTATATATAATCGAAAAAACTTTAGTGTCTCATCATAACTAAAAAATTATAGGAGCTGTTGGTCCGGCCAACAGCTCCTATAATTGACCTTTCAGAAATAAAGGCGTAATCGGAAAAATGCTGCACAGTCGCCATTTTGACATGCATCGCTGTGAAAAAATAATTTTGTATAGTCAATTACGTGTATAATAAAACCCCTATTTTTTAATTCCGATTTATTTTATGGTTCTGCTGAAAAAAATCACAAAATATGTCCTTTTTTTGGCCTCTAGAGTGGCCTAAGGCCGTAAAGGTAAAGTAAAGGTTTTTGAGGAAAAACAAAGCATCAGGCTCTGGAGAATATCCTGACACAGAGCTTGACGATTTTCTTTTGCCCCAAAAATTATTCATCTTTGAGAAATCTCGGTTCGAAAATTTTAGCTATCTCTCTCGCACTCTAATGTCACGTGGTACACCTTCTACTTCGCCTTAAGTGAAAGCTGAAACTTGTGCCAACATTTAAGAAAAGTATCCATCCAAAACCCTGACGTATAGGAAGTTTAATTATATTTTGAACGTGAAAGGAAAAAAAACTCGTATTTTTGATGCATTTAGCTTTTTTATTTCCGAAAAGCCAAAAAACGCGTCGCAAACTAACAAAAATATATGCGCCGTGTACGAAAGAGAACGCCATAAGCGCAAGTGTGTGTCGGAAGTTGTTTGCAAAATTTCTTTGTGGAGATTTTGATCTCCTTTTTTTTGAGCTCCTTGCTTCGTTCGGCCAGTCACTACTGATGTAGATAAAATCAAGGCTCTAATTGACTCCGATCGGCATTTGACGACTACAGAAATCGGACATAATTCCGAAATTGACCAATCAACTGTTTCGAGGCATTTATAGAAGCTTGGAACGGTTAACAAGCTTGATGTTTCGGTGCCGCACGAATCGAACAAAAAGAATTTAATGATTTTCAGCTTGCGATTCGCTGCTTAAACGTCGTTAAAACGAACTATTTTTTAAGCGAACGATTACTGGCAATGAAAAGTGGATTGTCTACAAGAATATTAGTCGAAAAAGATCATGGTCGAAGCTTTGGGGAGGCTTCGACTATGCTCAGAGACGTTCGCAAAGGCTAAATTACTTATTCAAGAGCGGTGGCCACGATATTTTGAAAAAGACTGCACCGATCAATTCCAAATGTTACAAGCTTCTCTTACATATGAAAAAGTAGTGCTTGAAGGAAGGAATTTTTTTTTTCGATGCATAGTTCTTTTTTATCAACGAAAATAGAGCGTTTTTTTTCTCACCGAAAGTCGATAATTTCCCTTTGGACTGCAGCCATTTTTTTCAAAATTCCATATTTTATTGAATCCTTCGTCCAAGCACTAGATAAATTCATGCAAAAACTGAATGCATTTGTTTTTTTTTTAATTTCGAATGATTTGTTTCCGACCAGCAGTGATCACCGCGAAGGACGTTTTTTAAACAGCGATCTGCACAAAACATTGCATCTACCACATTTATAAACATTTATCAATATAAAAATTGTAAAAGTTACCCAAAACTATACTTTTCACTGTAGAAAAAAAAATTGAAAACCTGCACACTTTTTCTCAGAGAAATGCCTCCTTTTTTCGGGCCACGAGCTAACTATTAAAATAGTGTGAAGAAAAAGCAATAATTTCGTAAAGTTTGATAAATCGATCGAGTTTAATCCATAGGATTAAAATGAATCGGCGGTTCTCGCAAGTTTCTCGATGAACTAACACGCCTCTCTGATTTTCGTCTTTTCTTTTCAGACAAGATGAGCAGGGTGTGCAAGCACCACTTCATGAACGATCTGTACCGAAAGATCGACGGTGCGGTGCTAACGTCCCAGAACGAGAGAAATCTCGACTGCGCGATTACGTTTCAGACACAGAGTATACTGCAACGCTTCATGCTGAGATTCGACCGGTTACAGTTGGACTGCAACGATCATCTTTACATCTACGATGGAGCGCACGCCGTCGATAATTTCAAGGTAGGCGAGAGATCACAGAAAGCACCATCTTTTCCATACCGTATGATCGTTGCATTGATCGTATCATGCATGACAAAGTAACCCAGCGATTGGTTTTACGATCAATCGAACGTGCAAATTGCGATACGTTTTGGCTTTACGGTTAGAAGCCTTGTAATTCAGTGAGCGCAATGGAACGAAAAGTACGATCCGTCACAAAGAACAATATGCCGTACAGGACCGATTAACTGCAATTAGCACTTCGCCTCGGATTCGCGTCAGGTCGATAATTGAAACGTAAATAACTGCCGGCCTTTTTTTTCGCGTCTCCTCCGCCGGTTCGCGGGGCATTGTTTGCTCGTTTCCCACGAGCCTGTGTCCACTCTTTTCTTCTTCGGGAAAGCAGCGGAGCGAAAGAAAGACACTCGGTATGAGAAGCGTCGGTTTATGTCGAGTGTGCGCCATAAAGGACGCCGAATTGGATAGACACCGCTATATCACTGAATACGTCCGCCTCTTAATCCGACAGCGATTATCTTTCATATATATATATATATATATGGGGAAAGATGATGTTGAAGACATTCGAGCTGGAGGACTTTTCTTGGAATAGCGAGGTGGACTGGTAGCGAATATTATCTAGATATTGCGGATTGAAGTTAATATTTTTCTATACATAGGCGCCTCTTTCTCTTTTCGTTCTTTTCTGTTTTGCGTTTTTTGACGGCCCTCGAAAGTTTTCGTTATCGAGCCAATTGCAGGCCTTGTGATGAGCTCTCGAGTGGCCAGCGAGATAATTTCGAATCTACGGGCATTGATAGGATTTTGTAAGTGCACGGTGTCTCTGCTATCACGGCGAGACTTTCTTCAAGATGACAAAATTATCATAAAATAATGTTCTCTGTATAAAAATGTTTAATTCCATATTTTCAGTGGTTCAGATAGTCTAAAACTCGGAACGACGAGTTCCTTTTCTTGGGGAATTCTTTGATTCAGGAGAAATTGAAAAAAAAGTAAGAAACAACAGAAATTGTCGTAAGGATACAATTGGATTCCCGTACTTGTCCCCACTCCCTGATAGGGATCCATTGGATTAGATTATGATATTAAAACGCATTAGATTCTTATATTAAAACGCTCGTACATTGGATTTTAATTAGGATTCCCCGTTAGCATCCAATGCACGAATTCAATTTGAATCATAAAGGATTCCCATACTATCGAAAAGAATCCTATACGATTTTTTATCGGTCCCATCGCATTCCGCAGGTTGAATTTTCTTAACGAAATATATGGGGCATTCCACGCCAAATCGACCACTTTCTGGCCCGACCACTTTCGATTTGACTGAAACTTCAATATGTTATTGTTTTCATCTTCAAACGCTTGTGTGATTTTTTTCAATTTTTTTTTACATAATCCCTAATACGTAGAGAATTTTTGAAAAAATCGCCCGTTTTTTTTCAAATGCTCATAACTTTCGGAAAAATGGACCGATTAAGATCTTTTTTTAAGTTCTTCGTTTTGAAATGTTCTTTTTGAAAAATATTCAAAGTCATCTTCGACATGATTTTTTAGTTTTTTTTTTGTAAAAAAACGCTATTTTTTTAAGAACGCCACTTTTGATTTTGTATTTTTGTAAATAAAATATGATAAATTTAGCAATTTTCGCCGCCTGACCGATCGTGGTAAGATTTGTCTTTATATTTTTTATCTAAATTGAATTAAAACAGTTTTTTTTCAAATATAGCTGTTTTCTATGATGAAATAATTTGAAATGGTTAATTCTATTATACTCAATACTTTGTATATAATATTAACTTACTTAAAAAGTTTTCCAATTATCTTAAATTATTTTTGAAGGATTATTTAATGGGGTATGAGGTAAATAGGTATTTAATTAATTGTTTAATAGTAATTAATGATGAATTTATTCATCTCTGTGACATTTGAATAATTGATATAATTCGTGATCTCTTGAATTAGAGAATTTTTTAACAATAAGACTACCGTTTGCGTCAGGTATCACACAGTGTAACTGCTGAGTTCCTGAAATGATTTTGGTTTTCGAAAATCAATCACAGAGATCGTTCACAGAATTATTGTAGTCTTCCGACGATGAAAACAGTCAGCGCATATGAAACAAAAACGATTCAACTGGAACGTTTTTTTAACATTGATAGATGCTTGTCGTTTAATATTTTAGCGGTAAAACTAAATGAAATAGTACACTCAATTTTTTTTGGAAAACCATAGAACTTATTAATGGACATTATTGTAACATAGGAAACAGGTATATGTGGAAAAAATTAAGAATTAAAATTTTTTAATTTAGAAAAAAAATAGAAAGAAAAATCTTACCACCATGGGTCTCGGGGCAAAGAATCTTAAATGTATCATATTTTTTGTACAAAAAAAAATCATGAATCCAAAGTGGCGTTCTTTGAAAAAATCGCTTTTTTTTTCTTCAAAAACTAAAAAATCATGTCGAAGATGAGTTTGAATAGTTTTCAAATATTTTTTTTTTTTATAAAGAACATTTCAAAACGAAAAATTTCTAAAAAAAAATGATCTTAATCGGTCGATTTTTCAGAAAGTTATGAGCATATAAAAAAAACGGGCGATTTTTTTTAAATTCGCTACGTATTGTGATAAGGTAAAAAAAAAATGAAAAAATTACACAAGCGTTTTAAGATGGAAGCAATAACATATTAAATTTTCAGCTAAATCGAAAGGGGTCGGGCCGGAACGTGGTCGATTTGGCGTGGAATGCCCCATACATAATGAGTGGATCGTCAAAAAGTATAAACCTTACCTTAAAAAAGTTGTTAATTAAAAAGTTATATCGCTTTAAAAAATTATTAACGCTTAATAAATCTTATCTTAGAAGAGTATACATCGCTTAAAAAGTATATCTCAAAAATAAATTTAAAGCACATCATTGAAAATCCACCGTAATTATCGTTTGTTATTTATTTTACTGCACTTTGACATAATATGATGACCCAAGCATATTTTCGATTCGAGGGCTGTAAAAATTCTCAAACGGCGTTCATCGGGGATCAGTGTAGAAATCCAATTGGATCCTAATGTGGACTCCCTACGTGCGTTGTCCCTATGAAATTCCGATAGGGATGTAATAGGATCTGGGGATTCCGCAACAAATTTTTGCACCTGTAATATTATTCTGAAGAGCAATACCGCGTCTCCATTTCTCAGTTCTTGTCCTTTCGGATTGCCGCGGAATAAGAGAATCACGCTTTCATCCTTTGCATAACGCTCATCAGATGGGGAAGAGGGCTTTTTCTGTTACGCAGTTTTTTTTTCTGTTTAATAGAAGTGCGTCTACTTTGCGATGCAAAACTCGAACAAATGATCGTCTCACGGAAGTAATTCGCGCTTCTGCCCCCGTCCTTTCTCGATCCACCTTATCCGGGAGGCGCGGAATATTATTATTGCGAAAGGAGAAAAGGAAAATTGTTTTTCGTGCTCTTTTTCTGTAATTCTCACTCCCACGCTCTCTCTTTCTGGGCTGGGGAGGGGGGGGTAAAAGCGGAAATTCTCACCGGCGCGATGGTCCGCTGCATACTCTCGTAGAAGAATTTTCATCCCTGTGTACGAGACAATGTTGGATGAGAGAAAGAGAGAGGGAGAGAGAAAAAAACCATACACGAAAGATATTCGAACGAGGGGGATGAGAAAAAAAGGAGAACAGACACGGGGGGGTTCGGTAGGAAAATAGGTGGTGGAAGAACTAGCGCGTTTCTTGGCGCGCTCGTGAGGTTGAATTTTAATACGTCCGACCATTATAAATTCCGAGCATGAGACCGAGACAGGGTCTGGAAACTTGCACCATTAATCAAGATTCGTTTCTTCGGGGCTCTCTCGTTCTCCAACCCTTCACGAGGCTCGCTTCTTTTTTTCCTCGTCTTCTTCCTCATCTTTCTTAAACCCCAACCTCCCCTGCCCACTCTTTCATCTCGAACGTATTTTCTGCCTCTAATTCATCCTGTATTCTCGTCGGGAAGATGCGAGAGAAGAGAGCGAGAGGACCCTACTAACAATTTACGCTTCGCCCAGACAGACATGTCAATTTCAGCTACTAAGCTCGCCTTACGGGATGAAAGTCGAGACTGCGTTTATTTATTTATTTTTTATTTTATCGCAACCCGCTCCAATATTCCCAAGTAATTTATCAATGAAGAGTTTGACGGATAGCAATTGGCAAAATCGACAACGTAAGGGGGAGAGAAAAATACTCTCGTAGTCATTATTATTGAACAACATTTTGTTTAACAGTCAGAGCGATACAAAAATAATTGCAAAAAAAAACGTTTAATTTTCTGCATATTTCCTTGTTTTTTTTTATACTTGGTAGTTTAAGCAACGAACATTTCGTGGGCACACATATTGAGGGAGAGAGGGTGATCGAGGAATAGAGGAGAAATTGGTGGTGTTGAAGTTTGCATCGTTGGAATTCAACGAACATTATTCTTGTTTTTGTTATTTCTTTATTTTATTATTATCTAAAATCTTTTTTCGCTGATTTTATTTATAAATTTAAAATAAGGATTCTCAAAAATGTTTCGGTGACTTTCGAAGCCTAAACGTGGGAAAAAAATACGGGAATACGAAAAAAATATATATTAGTTGCATTCCAGCGATGCAAACGGAAATTCCATGAGAAATTGATCAATTGATTGCTTGACTGTTTTGTCATGCTTCGCTCAAAAATCCCGAGGCAAACAGAACAGACATTTCATAATAAACGAAGTAACGCAAACGGCATAAGAAATTGTAAAGAACGAATGCAACAAAAATAATATTTAGAAAAATACTCGGATACTTTGTACAAATAATATAATACACATTCCATTTGACAAAAAAACATGATCACCTACATTTTATTAACATTTTATCTTAACAATAACACAATAAACAAAACAGGATCGTAAGAATAATGCAATAAACGTAATAGTATAAAAAAAAAAAATACAACGGGATGAGTATACTGACCAAGAACCAGGCAAGAACTAAAAGCGACAGAGTGAAAGTAAGAGAGATAGAGAGGAAAAGATGTTCAGAAAGAGCCAAGAATGTCCACATTTGTCGGATCAGACAAGGCGATTTAATTTTCGACCCGGCTTCTTCTACTCTCGTTTCACAAGAACACCCCCGCGGGAGTACAGACGGAGGCCGCATATATACATGTAAGATCGGTTACTCGCAATTCGCGTTACATGCTCGAGTACATGGCCCGAAGTGCGATACCTGCACGGAGAAACGTAATTGCATTTACACCGGTGGCTCCAGCATGTAATTTCCCCGGTAGAATCCAACATATATGTAATGTGTGTATATATATATATATATACACATACATACATACAACGAACATTCATACATATACAGTCTGTTTGATAAAACCGTGTACAGCTATGTTTTTTCTTGGAAACCGTTACATGGTAGATTCGAACGCAAGCAGGTAGCGGAGCCCTTGCATCAAGATGCTTTGTATAGAAAGCATCAGTTGTCAGCCGACTATGGTCACAGGAGAACCGCTATTGTCCGAAAAACACGTCAAAAAAAGACTCACTTAGGTGAAAGAACGTTTGGACCGCGATTGGGACAACGTAATTTTTCCGGACGAAGGGTACGTTCTGCCATCAATCATACCTGGTCTACCCACACTAATAGACACTAAAGATCTGGAACGTCAAGCAATTATTCCGACAGATTCGACTCATATGGAGGTCTTTATTGTCACCAAATTATGCCATGAAATTAGTGTAGAGTGTATGTCTTGGAGATGCCAGGCGATTATTAATAGTGGGTGTGACTGGACCACTTATTGATAATAAAGCATCAGGGTTTATATCACGTAGTGTGTGTGTATCTTTTTTGAATGCCTTCCTCCAAATAATTTTTTACTTTCGCTGTACGCTCTTGTTGAACAGACTGTATGTAAGGGTGTGTGTGTCCATATGGGGAAGGTGTATTTAAAGACGTTGTTCTTCGAGTACCATCCGCATACCGAACATTATGCAAGCCCCGATGTCTTTAACATGAACTTTGGTAATTTGCGAGATTACTTGTATTATGGTAGTTCCGAAGAGCCCCCTAGAATTAAAGATTTCCCCCATGTTTACAGATACGGATATAAATAGATATATGTATGGAGACCTATACGAATGTAATAAAAGGCTATGGTATTTGCTCGAAAAACGAGGAACTCGAAGAACAGGAGTGTGGAAA
The DNA here is from genome assembly GCA_963932345.1 of Ophion ventricosus. Taxonomy (NCBI): domain Eukaryota; kingdom Metazoa; phylum Arthropoda; class Insecta; order Hymenoptera; family Ichneumonidae; genus Ophion; species Ophion ventricosus. Next base: position 27,033,945 of record OZ010712.1, read on the forward strand.
CGAGAAGAGTAAGGATATATTTATACAGCACATTTGCGCAATTACAATTATGACCGCTGTTTTCAAAGCTTAAGCTGCTTACGTTCGACAAATATAAACGCACATGATCGAGGTTGTGTATTAACGGGTCTGCATAAGCTTGGGGGTAAAAAAAAACTGGTCGATTTTCAAAACTTATTTTATGACGAGATTGCTGGCTCGATGAAGTCAGGATTTTATACCCAATTACATACATAGTTTTGCCAACTTTGAGTATTTTTTGTATTGAAATATATTGATGAGCAATAAAGTTATTACTATTTAAACAAAGTGTCGCCGTTGCTGTATGGAAATCAGTGGAGGTGGTATTGTCAATCAGGGTGATCTAAAATAAAAAAAAAAGTGATTTTAGTATAATAATGAAACTTTCGAGCGACCGGATACATTGTAGAAATTTTAAAAATTACAAAGCTATAGGAAAAAATCGATTTCCGACCAAAACAGCACTTTAATCATTTGTTGTCAACAAACGAAGAAATATATGAAAAACCCCTATCCAGTCATGCGCTAACAAATGTTATAAACTATGCTCCGCCCGAATTTGAAGTAAATCGGACGAATAGATATCGCGATATGACTTACACCCTTTCATAAAAAATAGTTTTATAACTATTTTTATAACTAGTTTTAAACTATAAAAATAGTTTAATGAAAATAGTTTAAAAAATAGTTTAAAGAAAAAATGGATATATCACAGCGAGCGGTTGGCTGTAGCGCAGTGGATGATCTGACTCTTCACAAAAATCATCACAACTCGGTCAATTTTATAAATTCATACAAAATCGTATTTGTGAAATCGAATGTAGTGCACACACCCTCTTTTGTTCATCATGGCCGATTTTTTTATTTCCCTCATCACTGCAAGCCCCAAAAAAATAATTTTTTCCCCCCTGTCTCTAATTATTTACGATCACGGAATCATGAGAATAATTTCGCACGTTGACACATCGGTGTTTTTAGCGTGCATGAATCTCTCTGGCCTCATGGCAGTGCGCTCGAAAACTGTCGGGTAACTGTTCACATAGCTCCACGTGTGGTACATCCATGTACGTATGTACTGTCATATGTACGCGCAATATGTACATGCATATTACATTCACCCCCTGGCTACATGCATCGAGCCAGAGAGTAATGCAACTTTGCATAATGGCGGTTTAACTTTAATCTTTTTTATGGGCTGCGTAATGGGCCGTTGAGCGTAGTTTTTATTGCTTCTTTTCAAACATACAGTAGACCATCAGCTGTATTCGTTATACGGAATAGAGCTCGTTCTTTTCTTCCTTCTCGTTACACATTTCGTTTCTCTCCTTCGTTCTCGCTCGCGCACTCGCGCTGACTTTCTTCTTCTCTCCCGCGTCTCGCTGCAGCAAAATTCCCGACCTGCCTGACTTTTCCCGAACGGGTTACGACGCACTCTAATTCCACAGGGAATTATGAAACGGCCAATCATGCCTGTCATCTAAACCGTCCTCCATGCAAACATCGCTTCCTTCCCGTTTCCTCTTCACCGGTACGTTTAATCTTCGAGCGTCCATTTCCTCGGGACTTCGCGTGCAGAAATTGGTTGGGTAGTCTCCAGATCCTACCACATCTCTGTAGGGATTCGATAGGGAGGCGGCACATAGGGAGTCCACATTTGAATCCAAGTGGATTTCTTACTATATCCCGATTGACGTTGTCTTAGAATTTTTAATTTGCAATTTGCAACTGGATTTTCAGTGATGTGATTCAAATCGATTTTTAAGATGTACTGTTTTAAGCTTTTTGTACTTTTATAAGACAAGATTTATACTTTTTAAAGATCCACTCGTGTTTTATAGCTATATATTTTGTTTAGAAAATTCAACGTACAGAATGCGGTGGGATCCATCAAGAATCTAATCTGATTCTATTCGATATTGTGGGCATCCTTTAGGATTCAAATTGGATTCTTACATTCGATTTCAATGGAGAATGCCAATTAGAATCCAATGTACAAGCGTGACGTTTTAGCATATAGATCCATTGCGATGACCCGTTGGCCTGGTTAGAAATTGAGTCGACAAAAAGTATTGCTCTTTATATGGCTTCTCTAAATGATATCAGGCCCTGGACAGGCCTCCGAACGTGGATCGAATTCGCCATGTAACAATAAGTCTTGGGCCAGACCTCGATCCAACGTTCTCTTTTTCGGGAACTTGCCGGGATCTGACGAGGAAAGGGATTGTAAAATCGTCGCGAAATGACGAGTAAGGTAATGGTGTACTGACACGGCACTGCATGAGAAATAAACCGGCTGACGGATACAGTAATGCTCAGGTACTGGAACAGCTTTTGATGATATGCCCGAGTAAAACAAATAGTATCAAGTCGTACTGATACTTATTATTTCACAAGTATCACGAAATCACAAGCGAAAGTGCACGCTGTAAGCATAGCACTTCTGTACGTGATACGACAACGGGTCTTATTATCGCTGTATGATCGTACCTTGGTTACGTGAAGCCCTTCGCTTGAAGCCACCAGGTGGATTCTTGGCGAAATACACTCAGGTAATGTCTTCCCGCCCACAACATTGATATTGCCCGACAAGGCGATTACGATTTAAAAAAAAACCGCGAACCACTAGCTTTACTTTTTTGTCTTATTAAATACTTTGGTTTTTCGTTATGTTGAATTTAATACTTGGTGTAATACTATTATTTATGATAAGCTTTTTTATTCTAGTAGATTATCGTTGATGAAAAAAATGCTTATAATGTTGAATAGAATTGCAACAGATGTATAAGTTTCATTCTAATCAATTATAAATATCTTCGATGAGATAAAAAGCAAAGCAGCTTTATACAATTCGCAGCGCGGGTCTCGACATTTTGACACAACAAACAATTTCATTCGTTTATCCAAGTATTGGACCAGGTCACTCCATCGATTTTTGACTTTCGCTGCAGAGAAATAAAACTATATGACAAAATAAAAGACGATAACGAATAATCCCTCACTTTTTAATCGGAAACGGGAAAATTGTGTTCGTTCGGCACACTAGTGCATTGTTGCTTCGCTATCGCTGAGTGCTACACCCCTTTCGTTCCAGTTCAGCACTGGAGCGGAGACCTTTTCTACCACTTCCGCGTTTGCACCCGTTGCATCCTTAATTTACATCGTTATAAGTTCTCTTTTGTGCAAACTTTGATACAACGAAAAAGAAGAAGAAAAAAGTCTAGCGGTCGCAAAGAGGATGGGAGGAAGAGGTAAGGTTGCGAGGGGACGAATTTAACGGCGATAATTATGGTAGAACAAACGAGGGGGTTATTAACGAGTGCTGGAGGAAGACGAAAGTCGGGGCAACTCTCATCCATGTCCGTCATCTCTCTCTCTCTCCCTCTCTCTCTCTCTCTCTCTCTCTCTCTCTCTCTCTCTCTCTCTCTCTCTCTCTCTCTTTCTCTTTCTTTCGTTCTCTCTCGTCCTGTGAAGCTTTAAAGCTATTATTTTTAGTCGCATATTTTTCTTGCGCCACTTGTAACCTTCTCTTGAAAGTAGTGTTGTGCAATGCTCTTCGCGCAACAATACGAGCAGTCAACAAACTGTACAAGGCTGTATAAACTTTGGACACGTAATATTAAGTGCTCGAGAAGCAAAAGGACGCAAAAGTCTATACGCCAGAGGATCAGCCACGCGAGTTAGTGCCCTACTGTTTTTTTTTTATCTTCCGTATATGTATATATGCGTGTGGGTGTGATTTGTATTCGGTCCTCTCCAGTGTCACCGTGCAACGAGCAAAGGATGCGCGGGAGTCATTTTTTCCACCTCTCGGTCTACTTCTTCTTCTCGCTTTTTCTACCGGAAGTCGTAGCGGCATCGTCCATCACGCCCCTCTCGTGGCTATCCACCTAGAATTCACGACTTAATACCTTCTCGTTGGGTTCCTATACCTTCTTGGACTTCCACAGGACACGCGTCGAGCCCTCAACCGCCGCGATTTCTCGTCTTTAGAACTTGAGTCGAGTCTGGCGATTACGATGTTGTTCAGTCTTCTGCAGGCTTAGATTCACTATTGTACCAATTAATCTTCTGCGAAGAAAAAACAGAATGTGAGTAAACGTTGGGGCAAATCTTTGAAGATTTGCACCAACGTTCCTCGTCCGCGACTTGAGCAACGTATATTATTTCCTGGATTCTAACGTATACCCTTGCGGAATTTTACGTATTACACTTCCCAATTGAACCCATTCCTATAACTCTTTACCCGCACGTCGCTAATCTAACCTAACTTATGTTGCGTCCACAGCCGTCCCAAGGGGGAAAATACATGTAGTCGACGAAAAAATAGCGAATTTGGATAATTTTTTTTTGGAAAGGGACAAAACGATTTACATTTATGAAACTCTAGGTACAATTTATTGGATAATTGAAGTGGTTAAATATATTTTTTTTCGTTTGAAAAGATTTCAAAATGGCGACGTTATGGCGTGATCTTGCGGGAAGGGTTTGGCGGCAGTTATCCGCTTGTGGGAGATCCAACGACTGCAATATTGATCTGAAAAATATGAGAAAAGAATTTTTAGTATTTTAACATCCAAATGCTGAAATTATACCTAAGAAATATTTTAAAACTTGAAAACAAAAAAAATGGGACGCTTCAGAAAAAATAATTGAAGTTATGGGAGCCCTATCCTGAGCGCTA
>OZ010712.1:27038846-27171796 GCA_963932345.1 Ophion ventricosus
TTTTCTGCTCGCGAGCCGCTCCAAGAGTAACTATGCGTCTTGCGCGGTTGAAGTGGAAACCGCATCTTGAGAATCGGTGGAAAGGAGAGGGAGAGTAAAACCGAGGTATGTGATTCGAGTAACGATTTCTCGGGGTCTCCTTGCCCCCGAGCTGCAGAATTTCTCAAGTTTGTGGCTCTCTCTCGGTCTCGTTTCCAGCTGTATCTCTCTCTCTCTCTGTCTCTCTCTCTCTCTCTCTCTCTCTCTCTCTCTCTCTCTCTCTCTCTCTCTCTCTCTCTCTCTCTCTCTCTCTCTCTCTCTCTCTCTCTCTCTCTCTTCTTCTCTGTCTCTCTCTTAGCTTCTCTTCACCGTACCAGTTTGTCTGTTTTGTGGTACGGCTGCTACCGTCCTCTGCGTTTGCCATTTCTTAGTTCGAGAAAATATACAGCGAGCAACGATTTTCTCCACTTTCCATTCTCGAGACCGCGCAAGCTTCGCTTCTGTGTTTGCGGAATTGTTTCCACAAATGTCGCACGTGGTCTTGTCTGTTGACCGAATTTATGTAACAGCCACCGTGGGTGGATAAGTAAGCGGGAGGAGTTACCAGCAGTTGCGAGATTTCTCTCCCGTATCCTTTCGCATCTAGGATTCCTTCTAATATTTGAAATACATTTAAATTTCCACAATTTGGTTTTGCGATTTGCTTGCTTCTCTCGAGCTTTTGAAACGTCTCAGTATGACGCACCGATAATTCAGTTTTATTCCTTCAACGTTCCTTCCTATGTCCCTTCGCACTTCGCCATCCCATCCCTTTCACTTTTGCCCCGCACTTGTCACTTTGCTTTTTCCAATACCTGAGAAACTTCCTTGCAGCGTTTGCCACAGCTACTCGTTTTCGAATGTTACAATCGAGTACTCAGTAAAATGGCGTCCTGCTCGGCCAAGCCATCACCCATCCGAGTATTTGGCCGAGTAAACGTTGCCTAACATGAGTCCCCGTCGAGAACGAACGAATTCCTCTCATGAGTCCCCGTCGAGAACGAACGAATTCCTCTCATCTCCCGCTAAAATATACATGATAATATTGGGAGTGTGCATTAATTTTATGGGCTTTTTCTTGTTAATAAGGTTTTATTGTGAAACACAAATTGATCATTTGAAATAATGTCCATCGCTAGCTACTATTTCTTCCCATCTTTTTGGTAATAGGTGGATGCCACGTCGAAAGAACGACACATCTTTAGAGCCTGTCGATGAATGCACCCATTTTTTGGTGTCCCGATAAAGAATGAAAGCGCTGCCCAAACAAGTGTCATTGATCGAAATAGGTGGTAATCGGAAGGAGTAATATCTGGAGAATACAGCGGGTGTGGAAGGACCTGTTAAGGCGTAGATGCTTCAAAAAAATCAATTTTTTTTAATTCATAAATCGTTAGCAAAATATCTTAAGAATACACGCTGAAAATTTCAAAACGATATTCGAATTCCTTCTAACGGTATGTATATAAATGATAAAGACTCTCCTGTCGACTCCCAAGCGCGCCCAGGTATTCACGAGCACTCAGTTAGGTAGTTTGTTTGGGTTTTCAGAACCCAAATTTGGGTTTTCATAACCCAAACAAACCCAAATTCAACCGTTTGGCGATTAGCTCCAAAACATAATTTTGTACCATTCTGGGTACAAAATAATCGAGGTAGCGGCATTTCTTGCTGCTATTTTATTCAATGAAGGAAATTCAGCCCTACTCATGGTTATAAATGAACTACAAATCGTAGTTGGCAGGCAGAGCTACGGATATACCGAGCAAATGGATCAGATGCGCGTGGCTCGGCAAAATAGAAAAAGTTTATTAGAGACAAAAGAAGCTCGAAAAGCTCGTAAAGAGGAAATGCAAGCTTCAAATGAGTTGCATGAGGAATAGGAAGGATTGCTGTATGGTGCTGGAATCGCTGATTAATCGGTAAGACACTTTATCATTTGATTAAACACATTTGACTTTCAGTTTTTCGTTTGTGAAACTTTAAACGTGTTTTTCTCGAACCGACATTTTTTCAATTTGCGGGAATCATAACTCAAAAACTAATTGATGGATCATCTCCAAATTTGGAACCCGTTTACATAATATAATTTATTAAAACATGAGCATAAAGTTGGAAAGATTAGATTGCTTAAAACATATTTATTATTGCACAATGCCGGGGGAAAAAATGCTGAAAATCGATAATTTTTTTTCGAACACGTTCCAACATTCCATTCTCTATTTTTTTTTTCAAAATTTAGGTGCATGTTCTTAAAAAACATCTCAAGAATGTATAAAAATTTGTTGAACTATTTCAGATGCGAATTACGGCCTGCACAATCTGTATTCAGATGCGAATTACGACTTGGACCGGCTGTATCGGTATAGGTTTTCCGCAGTTTCCCTATGCCCATGGCAGACATGTCATGGTGAATAAGATACAGAGGGGGAAGTCGGCTACGGCCGCAAGGTGGGGGATGGGAGGTAGACGGGGGAATTGTGGAATCAGGGAGATATAGAGAGGTGATATGGAATGGGTGACAGAACGAAGTTGAGGTGGAGGCTCGTAAAAAGGGGAAGACCCTGTACGGCTGGAAGAAACTAATAAATATTGTCAGAGTTGCGGAAATTTCCGTTTTTTTTCACAATAAAAAAAAATCCAAAAGATCATCTAATTTTCGGTCTCCTAAAGTGGTTGCCCGCCTTAAGCGCTTTTAACGTTTCCTTGACCGGTTTCACAACATAAGGCCGAGGGCTGTCGTGCTGGAAAATCACTTTGTCGTGTCTGTTCGCGTAATCTGGCTGTTTTTGCTTTGATGCTCATTTCAATTCCATCAATTGGTGTTGGTAACATTTGATGTTGATCAACATTCAATGATTCTGCAAGTTCTTCTTGCGTTTGACTCGGGTCTTCATCGACTAAAGCTTCCACTTCCTCATCTCCAAACTTTTTTCGGCTGGCCTGGACGTTCCTTATCTTCCTTGTCAAAGTCACCTTTTTTATAGCGTCAAAACCAGTACTCACATGTTGAAGTCGATGAAGCATAATCACCATAAGCTTTCGACAGCATTCGTTGACTATCAGCAGCACTTTTCTTCAAATAGAAGCAAAAAAGTAAAGTTTCCCGCAAATTGCGTTTTATTCGCACAAAATTCGACATATTCAACGCTCAAAAAATGAATATTTTTCCCACGTCCGCAAAATAACACATACTAAAAACTAAATCCACATGATGATGCTTTGACATAAATTTAGTAACAATATGACCCGATGCGATATAGTACTACTTGCGCAATCTCTTGAAAGTCCCTTAAAATTAATGCATACACCTAATATTTTATCCTGGCACGATCAAGTCGTCGCAGAACATCTGTAGAGCGTAAAAGGTAATCGAGATTTTGAAAAAAAATGAGAGTAGATCACTGTACCGTTGACAGGCACATGCACCGCTGTCTCGTTAAAACGAAACGGACGTGTTTCATCGCTCATCCTGTTGACGCTTTTTTCTTTCAAAGACCACAAATTTGCACCTCGTCCATGCTTGAAGCGAGGGGAGAAATTCAGCCACACTCGCGACGTTTTTCCCGCTGGGAAAAGATGCGGCGCTACGGTGAGACACACGGCTTCCCATCAATCTGGCGAGACTCTCGAGAGGCAAGAATCATGTGACGGCGCTGAGGTGATGGAAAAAAAACCCATCGCATCGCGCGCCGCCACCGCCTAAACCCTCGTATCAATCTCTTCCGCTTCCATTGTGAATTCGAGCGACAGCTTTCCTCGCTTTTTTCTGATCAACCCCCCCGTTCTACACCCCCTTCCACAGGTGGAACAAACTTCGAGCTGATTCTCTTTATCTTGCGTGAATCGTACCACCATCGTATTTTGCAAGCAATATTTGATAAAAAATAAAGAAATGAACAAATCAAGAAGAATTTTCGTTGCATTCCAACGATGCAAACTTCAACACCACGAGGCTGGGGAACAATATTTCGAAATCGGACCAAGTTTAAGCGAAGTCTACCTTTACGATATCCATCGCTGACATTTTTGCCACGAACTTTTGAGAAAAAAGTATCTATCAAAAAAAAAAAAATCAGACGGCCAGTATTTGTGCACTGGGAGAAGCAATGATTGCACAAATCTGTGGAGACTGGAGGACCGGATTTATGGTGAGAGTTGAAATGGAAAGTTTCTCGAATATCGATGGAGTACAGAGAGCCGCGTTAACGGCAAGTTACCAAAGCAATATCCTCCTGAATATCCTTGGAGGTTTGCAAAGGACTGAAGCCATAAGCGAGACGCAGAAATGTAGGGGAGGGTTTGGGGTACAGGCAACGAGTAACGCTTCAATGATCCCAGCGCCATAACGCTGCTACGATAAATCCAATGTCTATAACACGTCCATTCCGTTATACGCCATACAATCATTTCTCCCTCTCTCTCTCTCTCTCTCTCTCTCTCTCTCTCTCTCTCTCTCTCTCTCTCTCTCTCTCTCTTATTCGCTTTCCTCCTGTTATCCGTTACCCTTTGGCATTCCGTTGTATATATCATTCAACCAACGTACCAGAGACAAAACCCGCGAAGCTAGCCGAGTGTGCTCGTCCGGAAATAGCCTCCTGTTCGATTTATAATATACGCGATCGACTATTACGTGAACTTTATGCACATCTAGAATAAACTTTAGATCACAAGCGAAAAATGAATGATGGAGTAGACCAGACTATGGAAAAATTCAACTGAAAGAAATAATTACGTTGCCGTTGATATCAAGGTACCCATAAGGGATGGAAAAATTCATCAGCTCCAACACTCCACAAAGATGGACGAAATAAATTTTCCATAGAATTCATTGGCATTTGAAAAGTTCTTCAATATCGACGATAATGGAGAATAACGTTTATTGACGCGATATGAATTACCGGACAAAATTCAATAATGGCAAAGTCAGTATTAAAAAATTGGAAAAGAAACTGACGATTCAAATGACTTTGAAGTTTGTATCGTTGAAACGCAATGAAAACTCCTTTCTTTTTAATAACCTACATTTTTGGAAAATTTAGTGTGCGATAATTGCTCATGTTTTTTTTTTACTTTCCTTGCTACAGATCGGCAACCTGAATCGACAAAAAAAATTGGGACATCGGTAAAAATAGAAGAATAAAAAAGTAAATAAAAATGATCGTTACAGACTCCAGCGATGCAAACTTCAACACCATAGATTCAAATCTCAAAGTTGTATGATGTTATTTATATCTTTTGTTTCTTTATGTTTATTATTGTGAAAAATTAAAAATATACGATGTTCTTATTCATTTTACTTCTGTATTTATATTATTATAAAAAAATGAATGGTCTACGAGGTTGCTATTTCTTTTATTTCTTTATATGTATCATTGAAAATATACTTTTCATCGCTCAGCTTGTCAATTTCTAATAATTCTTCCAAAAAAACGTTCAAGTGATTTCCATTATCTAAATCAGCGAAAAGGAATAGGCAGTCAACATTCCTTTGATACCCGTATCTTTGGCCACGATTTTGACACACCAGGTAAATTTGTTCCAGATGGTACTTCATCCATCTGCCATTGACAAGTCATCGGTCGGTTTTTATTTTAGAAAAATCAGGAATATACTTCTAACGCTTCGTAATATGTCTGCATAATTGAAATTCGGAAAATATAACATGAAGTTGGTGTAAAAAATTATTTAAAATTTTCAATTAAAAAAAAAGAGCATTTTATTAAAAAATCCGTATGGGTCAAAATGACCCCGCGTGAACAGAAGGTTAAGGAAAATCACTTTCAATTAATTATCACGATGGAAATGTGAACATAATGTGATTGTTACATAAAAAATTCGTTTCACGAGGCCACACAAAACTTCAACATTCTTTACCCTACCACACGGATTACTAGATACAGTATCGAGACTCTATTCCGCCGAAAATAACATATATTACATGTGTGAGCGTGTGCGCGCGCGGGGGTGTTCGAGTCCTGGATCCATAATTCATTTGCTCGCGCTAGAAATTAGCCGGGTACTAATTTGCCGCGAGTTCGCGACGCCTAACAGGAGAAAGCTCCTCTCGTCTTGCCGCGGTTAAAACCCCGCGGGGATGCTAACTGATCGTGCGGTGTGGCGTCCCCGTTTGTGCGCGGGTGAGGCAAGTACGAAACGACCCAGGGCCCTTTATTCGAGTTTGGGTTCTCCTATCGCCTTGCCGAGAGACGTAGGAAGAAGAAAAAGTGGACGTAAGGGAGCGAGAGGATGAGCGAGAGAGTGAGAAGGAAGGAGCAAGAGAGAGAAAGAGGGTCGTGAAGGGAATGCACGAGCCTCGAAACCGCAAGATGCAATTATGATAAACGTGAGAGCTTCTTCCGAGAGCTTTTCAGTAAGCGTGCGGGCTTACAAAAGCCCGTTGTGAAGAGAAAACGAAAATGGGAAAACCGAGAAAGAGAGTGGAAGAATATTATCCATGGGACAATCCACATTGAATGAGCCGAGTTTTTCATTTAGGTAAACTTACCAGAGAGATTGATCAAAAGTGTCAAAAATTGGACATGTTACGATCTCTTGGTCATTTGACGTTTCTCTAGACATTCACCGACTTTCCTACGATATTTGACGGCTTCATAGATATTTGACGATTTCTCAGACGTTTGTCATTTTTATTCTGTATTTGAAAAAAAAAAAACTTTGTGGAAATCGGTGAAATTAGTTACAAAATACAAGTGCCTTCACTTTGATTAAGAAGGATAAAAAAGTTATTGATTCAAGAGTCTAAAAGGAGCCTACTTCGGACGAAATGTCCCACGCACTCGAACAAGAGCGCCCTATCGCTCTACCTTTCTTTTCCATTCTCCTAGGACGAAACGACTCTTGTCTCGTTTCGAGAGCACGTTCACCTTTTCCACTTCCCGTTTTCCGTTCTCCGCGCGCGCGCGCGCGCAACCTCGAACCGCAAGGGCTTATTTTCTTTCCTCATCGGATATATTTCCTGCTGTCACGATAAGAAAATGACCTTGGCGACGAAACCTTATCTCCTTGTATTTTCCTCCTGTGCTACACTCTGTACAAAGGAAAAAATAGCAAAGATGGTGCGATCGCATCCCATCTTTCTTTATTTCGAATTTAAAACGGTCTTCGATTTCATCGCTAAAATCGCGCGCGATATAAAACAAAAAATAAGCGATTCGCGGGTTTTTTTTATCTTCGTTCCCCGAACGACGAGAAAATTTACGATTTTGGCGAAGAAGGACAGTTGATCGCGAGCGAATTTATGCTTATGATTGAGAGGACAATACGGTTGTGATCCTGTGTACCGGAAGGGTTGCGGTGGATCGCACGGCTACCACGTGATCCATCGTATATCTGCATATTTCATTCGTCCCGTCAATATAGTTCATTGAAAATCTGCGGTTGACCAGACGCGCGAAACGTTCGATATGTTTCGATGTGCGTGATCGCGAAATATCGCTATTTTCCCGTTCTATGCGTATATGTGCGTGAGCCGTTTAAAGCACCCACGGCATTGATTATTTATGGACTCTGATGATTTTGCCGTGCTCGATACGAGAGAGAGAGAGTGGACAAAAGGTATTAACGAACGATTACGATTATCAATAATGCGCGGTACGTATGCGCGTTAAATAATAATAATCCGTGGGTAGACCCAACGGGGTGATGATAAAATGTATTATTCTTTCTCGTGTTGTTGCGATTTATGGAAATTTGTACAAAATATAAATTGAATATTCAAAGTATAGCAAATTTATTTATTATTTCGAATCGAAATTGCATTATATCAAATGTTCTTCTCTGTGCCATTTTGCCCCACAAATGTTACTTGACGGTTTTCACGTCCCCCCGGATATGCCCTAGGGTGTTGCTCCCGCCCACGCTTTTCCAACGCACCACTATGTTGCATCAGCTCGAGGGCACAAGGAAAGTGCGGAAAACCTGGGTCGACGCAGGCGGTGGTCAAGGAATTTCAGTTCTGCGTATCTGTCAAATTGCCTCCCGTTCGGTAATTGGCAGACCGGATAAGCGGTCACCCACCCAGGTTTTAGTCCTCGTGATGGGCGCATACCGATCGCGCACTCACTAACTGCCGATCTCGTACGAAATTATGTCACACTCGGATACGTCAGACTTATTATTTTTATTATTTTTTTTATTATTTTTTATTATTATTTTTTGAAAATATCGTTGTGGCAATTTTTTTACCAACAATAATTGGAAACGCGTCGTATGTTTCTGCAATACTTAATTATCTTTTTTGTTTTGTCTCTGGGGAAATATTATCATTGACATTTATACACGTCCATGTTTTATCGTGAGATATTCTTTTCCTGTTTCCCGAAAAGGTTCTCACGGCAAGTCCGAACGATACGAGAGGCAACTCGACCTTTTTCTCTCACTGTGTCTCTCTCTCCCTTTCTCGCACGGACTCTTGGGCAGATTCTTGGCAAACGCATAGGGTGAAATATCGATTTGTTGCCGAGGGCTGATTCATCGTGAACGAGGTGGAATTGCTGTCAACCCTTCTTCATACACGCTCTCGATTTTCCATTCTTTGTTGCTCGAGCAGTTTCATTCGAGTTTTATTCGCGGCAACCCTTCATATTTGTTTGTCTTTTGCGTGTCTTTCTTCCATCCCCCAGACTATTATAACTTTTCCTTGTGAAACAAATTATTTCTTTGTTGGTAGTGTAATCAAAACTTTGAAAGTGCCCGATCTTTCAGTACATCTATATACTTGTTATTGTTATTGTTTCAATTATCGTAAATATTTAGTTGAACGAACGCAACGAAACGAACAAAAAAAAAACAAAAATTTCCATATGGGCAATAATAGAATGAGTAATTGATGAGTTACTTCATATTCTTTATATATTTTCATTTATACATTTTATAAGTACCATAAAAAAGTGAGATTGGTAAGGAAAATATTACACAAGGCATCATGGTAGAGAAACTCAGTGACATTCGTGATCGGCGGAAAGTTTTCAATGGGGATAGAAACTAAAAAAGGTGTAAAAGTCGAAAAAAAAAACCCGAACCCTCAATTTCTATTAAAAATCGTCAAGCCTATGTAAAAACAAGTTTTTTTTTGTGTTGAGCCCGCCTAATTTTAAGCTTACGACTAAAACTCCTTGATATTCGTAATCGGCGGAACATTTCCCATCGGATAGGCCCTCGAACTGGTGTAAGAGTCGAAAAAAAATATTTCGACCGTTCCAGCCATTTTTTCAAAATCACCTAAATCATGAAATTTCGAACAGCCGTGGCTATTCCAGCCATTTTTTCTATTTGAGTTACGGGAACTTATTGTTCGGGCAGGGGGGGGGGGGGGAGTCCGAAAAGGATTTTGATAGACTTAGAGAATGCCGTTTGATTCATCATACCTCGATTAGTTTTTTTGAAAACTGCATTTGAAAAATGGCAAACAAAGGAATGGAGAGTATATACGGAAAAATTGGTGAAAATCAATACTCTGTCTGTAAAATACCGCAAAAAATTAAAAAAAAAACAATTGGAGCTCAATAAATCGAACGGGATTTCAAAGAGCAAACGGAAAGAGATAATGGAGAGAAGGCGTGCAGAGTGGAGTTTCAAATCTAAACGGGAGAGAAATGGGCTGCGATTCAGTGAAGAAATTAATTTTTTTGCCGGCTCCAAAAAAAAGTTTCATCTTTAATATTCTTTTTATAAGTCTCCATCGATGTATTTTTACCCCCCCCCCCCCCCCCCATACAGATCCATTATTCGTTTTCCCACATACCTTCAATATCCATGAGAAATTGTCGAAAATGTACGAGAACACGTTGTTCGCTTGACCCGGCATAGTTTTGAGCTTTGGACAAAAACTCCTTGATATTCGTAATCGGCGAAAAATTTCCCATCGAGTAAACCTTAAATAATGCTGTGAAAGTCGAAAAAAATGGATTATTAATTTTCTCTTAATAAGTCCTATTCCCGGCAGTCGAATCTATGATGGTTGCTATCGCTACCCCTTAAATCCCGATAAAACATCCCGCTGTATCTTGCGACCTTTGTCAATCCAGACTCAAAGAATTATTCAGAAGAAAATAATATCCGTATCGTCGAATATCATTTGTCGGGAGGGACATGAGAAAACCTTAAAAGCTCGCTCGAAGGGGTGAAAGGAAAAAAAAGGAAAATGCGAAGGGAAAAAGGGTATAAAGGAATCACCCTTTATATACGGATAGCTTTTTTTTATCTGCGCTCCCCTGGAGATATTCCATTTTTGAAGAAGAATGCCAGAACGACGTCTTCATGTAAAAATGTATATTAGCGTTGCTCTTCCACCCACGGACGTGCCATTTGTGCGTATACGTATTTGTGGCTGATATACTCGCATTCTCAAAGATGAATCTAATCTCGTGTGTCATCTCTTCGGCTCCTCCGTGAGCTTCTTTCTCGTCGCCCCATCTCTTTCGCTCGCTCTCTCCGTGCATTCTTCTCGTACCCAGTACCCCTCTTACTCCATCGCCTTCCGGTTCTGTATTTCATCAAGAGCAAGAGCGTCGTTTGCGCAAAACTATGTGCACGGGACGTCTCGTGTCGAAACGATAATTTAAGAATTTTCCACATAGGTTTGAAAATAAAATACTAATTGTTTGGGTTTGTTGGCTAGGAAGTCTTTTCTTCGCTGAGGTACTCAGAGTACGGTGTATCATAGAATTCGTGTTTCATAATTAATATAAATCATAAATGTTATTACATTTATTATTATACCATCTAATAATGAATGGTGGGTAACAATACGTGGATGAGTAATCGTTAAGCCACGCACACACTTCCCGATGGTAAAACTACTGAAAATCGGCAAAACGTAGTCGCCGATATCGGCACAGATTTTTTTTCTAGTGTGCCTGTTCCCTCGTGCACATACGGATCTTTTAGTAACTAGGAATAATGAAGGGACAGATGTGGGGCAAAGCCAAAGGGATCCGATCGTAATAGCCCGAAAGGGCACGAGAAAGAATATTGGAAATAAAATAATAAATTCAATAAAGTACTCGATCAAATTTTATTTCGATTAGAAGAATTAAATTTCATTCGGATCAATTCAATTTTGCAAATACTACGTAAAATTTGACAATGTTTTTTTTCAACTATTTCGACACTTGATTTCATACGGAATGACCTTTATATGTATATATGCATATATATTTTTTTATGTATATACATGAGCACCCTTCTTTCTTCTCTCTTGTCGCGATTCTTCATCCTTTTCTTTTTTTTTCTTTCTCTCTCCCCACCCCCCATTTTTGTCGTCTATACTCGAGGCGCCCTCGAGGCCGGATACGAGAAGCTCACAATGGCTCTTATTTGAGTTTCGACATCGTCGTACTCCGGCATATGTAGTCTCTCAACTCCCGTCGTGAATGCGAAATGTCACCCTCGATTCAAAAGGATCACGCGGTCTCTGCGAGAATGAGATTTTTTTTGTGTCGACTATACTTTCTCACTTCTCTATATTTGCGTAAAAATATATGCGTCACGAGAAATTTGTAATTGGAATTTCGGAATTCTTCAATTGGGAACAGATTTTTCCGCTTCGAAAGGAAAAATGGAAGCTTGTAATTCTCCACTTAATGGCAAATACTATAAAGATGCAAAATCCTGGTCAAAGAGACGTGATTGTAAAAACTGAGAAGGGCACGCACAGGAACATTGAAAATTCAAAAAATCCACGAGAACCCAGATTTTTTTTCTAATAACTAGAGTCGAAGTTTGGACTCAAATGGACAGCTCTTTTTTGTGGAGTTTTTCTTTACGATCTCCTCGTGATTTGACAACGATAACGCAAATAGCCCTTCCTCTCATCGTGCTTCGTTTTTTTTTGTTTTTATAATCAAATTGTCCGTTTACGAGGTTTCCTTGTTGCCAGTGTACTAATGATATTTCGCGGAATATGACTATTTGCATGTCCAGGACGAGTGAGGTGTGAGCAAGAACATAGGAGTTTGTCGCGCCCCTGGGCTATTATGTTCGAGACTGTACGAAAAGGGTTCTTCCTCGATAAAGGCTTTTAGTGTCTTTCTCCTCACTTCGCCTCTTCCTTTCTCTCGCCCTCGATTATCGAATTATATCACAGCTTCTTTATTTTGTGTATTTATCATACCTAATGAAAATTTCATTCAATCAACTTCATGCTATTATTTGCTTGTGTTTGAAGACTGTTTTCAAAATAACAGACGAGGCCGGTAGAAAACGCAAGATTGCTTAATTCACTTATAAATTATAGATATACATATATTTCGATCGTTCTTGGGAAAATTTCGTCTTAAAACCTCAGCCACCCTAAAACTTTTGCTCTCATCGACTTCTCGCTGAGAAATTCGTAATCAGCGAACGATTTTTCATCGGCAAGGATGTCGAGAACTCGATTGGACCGCTAGATTAAAATTAGTCCTAATCGATGGGACACAATACTTTGAAATTTGACCATTTTTTATTTCTAGCTCAAATGCATTAGGTATTCATTCGATGCAAAATCGTTTGGTGGTCACGAATTTTCATGTTTCACGGAGTTCTCTCGTCCAGGTCTTATTTAACCCGGAAGATCGATTTTCTTCTCCAAACGTTTGTCGGACCAAGAAGTTTGGTCCGATCAGCGGGTAATTTTCCATCGACAAGGATGTCGAGAAGTCGATTATACTGCTAGATTAAAATTGGTTTTGATCGGGGTGATACAAGCCCGGAAATTCGACCATTTCTTTGACTTCTCGTTCAAATCGATTAGGCAGGCCCTTATTCAGAGCAAAATCATTTGGTGATCATAAATTTTCCACTCCCGTACTCCCCCAGCGCTTGTTTATTTCAGGAAATGTACTTAACGCGTAGAAGTTTCTTAAGATTTCCCTGATTAGGATCGGGTTATGGTGCGTTAGGGGTAACCTTTATTATGGACATCCTAATTTCGTCGTGACCAGGGCGGACGAATTTATAAGCGTTTCCAAATCAAACAATTTCCGCAGTTTATGCACATGGCACATCCGAATCAAAGAGATTTTCGTGTTCCCTGAGCTCCAATCCTCAAAAAGTATCCAAGCAACTCGACAAAACCACCAATAGTATCATAATACCATAAACGAGTGAATATTTACGACGACATATAAAAAGGATTACCTCAATGACGATTTCATTACAGTAGGATAGGGAGGGGCATGTTGAGCAGTCGAGTATGTTGGGCAATCAAAATATCTGGTAAACTAAGAACCGCACGCGGGTGCATCAAATGGCGGCAAGAGAGGTATGGGGGCGGGAAACACATCACGCCATCGCCCGTTGCCATGCGGCTCACCAGACGATAACACGGGACGTTTCATTATTTTTACACCCAAAAGTAAAAAAAAAAACGTGATTGAAAGATTTTCTTTTCTACCATTTTGTGAGAAAAAATATTTCAAAGTTCATTGCAATTAATGTTAATGTTTCAAAACCTAACTAAATAACAAGCAACAGTTGGTTTATTACTGTATTGTATCAAATCATGTTGCATACGTCTGATTTTTTCATGCAATTCGTACTTTGCCCAACTTACCTCATACTCATGCTCAACTTACCCCACTATCGAGGCAGATTAAGCAAATATAGTCTTAACCATTTAAGTGCGATTATCTGTGAAACAATAAGGAAAACAGGAATTTCGTCTACAGACTTTTTTTCCCAGATAAATATCCTATTGACCAAAGTAGGTTTGATTTTTATACTGCAGACTGTTAAAGCCTTAGGCCACTCCAGGATTTTCCAAAAATCAATTTTTTTAGTTTGTTAACAATGTACCTTAGTACCTATAAAATTATATTCCGAAAGATTATGGGTGTGAAAAATCTCTAAGTACTCGATTTTCGAATTCTAGCGCAACCCCTCTTTATTCATGTCGTGACTTTCTACTAACTTTAAACGCGTTTATCTCGAAACTACATTTTTCAAGTCGGCCGGACTCATAACTCAAACAAATTTCAACCGTCTCACTTGAAATTTTAACTGTATATTTAGAATTACATTTTCTGAGGCACTACGTAGGATTTCTTAAATTATATTGCATAGTTCCTTTTTTATAAACAATTTTCTGACGATTTTCTCATGGCATTTTATACTTTTTGTTTTAGAAATGCGCCATTTTGACAAAAACAATATATCAAAAAAATCCTACGTACTTCTATAGCTATTCTTATATATAATCGAAAAAACTTTAGTGTCTCATCATAACTCAAAAATTATATGAGCTGTTGGTCCGGCCGTTGATCTTCCAGAAATAAAAGCGTCATCGGAAAAATGCTGCACAGTCGCCATTTTGACATGTATCGCTGTGAAAAAAATAATTTTGTATAGTCAATTACGTGTATAATAAAACCCCTATTTGGTAATTCCGATTTATTATACGGTTTCGCTGAAAAAAAATGACAAAATATGCTCTTGTTTTGGCCTCGAGAGTGGTATAAGGCCTTAAGGAATTACAAGGCTATAATTCCAAACTTGCTCAACATGCCTTTCCCTACCCTATTATCATATCGTATATCTTAAGAATAAAATCGTATAACGTATAAACAATCGCAAATATATATACTTATTCTTATGTACAACCAATAATAATCCCATCTGCATATAATCGCGACTAAATACGATATACAAACTGAAACCCAGAGTCGCTTCAATCCAAACATCCTGATACAACTTCAAGTAGATCTGCGAAAGCGAATATACCTGACTCGAAATTGGGCCACGAAAGAGGGGTCGCGAAGGATGTATACGGATTGTACGAGCACGTACGGAGCGTAACCACTGACGCACAAGCGCTGTCCGATCCAATTACCATTGCTCTACTTGTTTCGTCACGAGAGTAGCGCGGGTCGGGCCTCAAGTAGATAGGGTAGATGGGGCCGGGCGTTGGTCAGCCACGGACCGTTGGTATGATGTATGCGTCAGGATGCAAATATATAGATTGCGTTGAGGTAGCCTCGACCGTGATATGCGGAGCATCCAGAAGGCGCGCGTCTATGTCGTGTTGCTCTAGCTCTATTCGACCTCCGTGAGGAGATCGGTCAGCTTTCATAGGGAAGCGGGCAACAGCCTCGGTCTAATTAAATATGGATTATTCTAGCCCGTTGCTCCATCTATCTCTCACTCTCACTCATCTTTAGTCTATCCCTATTCTCTCCGCTGCGGTTTTCTCGCCGTAATTGGGAAACATTATATTAACGTGCCGGTGCTCAAGTTATCCACGAGGAAATTCGTGATTACGAATATGGTATCTTAGCCCGGCATGATTATGCTCGAACGAAGTATACATTACATTCTCCGTCCTTCTCTCTCTCTCTGTCGATCATTATTTTTGTCAGGTTTCTCGATTTCACGGAAATCACGCGAGTTATTGCATTTTGACTGTACGATCTCTCGGCAGTCTGAAAAAAAGTATGTAAAGAAATCGTTCGTTAGAAATACGAATACTCAGATGTAATTGCTTCACCAGGGTCATCATTGATATGTGCGGTGCAAAGGCATAGTTATTGCCGAGTCGTTATGTAGTTGTAATTGCGTGCTTGACAATTACTTCAATTATCCTGCAATGGAAGCAATATTCCACAACGCGCGCAACTCTGATGATCGATAGAGACCGAACCATTTAACTTTGTCGTCTCGATCTGTGAGGAAGTATATTGAAATTTCTTATCCGCAGCAGAAATGTTCGTCGTTAGCTACTTTTATATCGAGTTACTCCAAAGTTGCTCTGTATGGAAGTAGCGAGCGTCTACGAATCTATGGCTTCTTTGCTATCTGGATACAGGTACCAAGATGCTAATGCTACTCGATACAAAGTAGCGAAATTTATTTCGGTACACGATAACTTTGAATCGAGCAACGACACTTACTCTGTTTTGCGCTCCATTTGTATCCAGTAACGAGGGAAAGATTCGATACTCGATACACATTTGGCATCTCAGTTACCGCGATGTTGAAGTTCGCATCGTTGAAATGCAACGAAAATTCTTTTTTTATTTTTTCATTTCCTCATTTTCATTATTATCCGAAATATTTAGGCTGGAAATCTCTAATAAGGATTCTGAAAAAAAAACGTTTGAGAGACTTTGGAGATCTAAATGTGCCAAAAAAAATTGAGTTCCGAATCATCGGTTACCTAGGTATTTGGAAAGGTTTGCAGACCGTAGGGAAAAATATTGGTTATGTGTGAGAGATTGTCGCAACAATATCATCTCCCAAATGCAGGTTAACATCGCAATCATATAATATTCCACTTCATGAGACATGGTCATCGAGTAGCAAGTGAGGAATTCGATACTCGCCTTATATGTGCGCGAGTACCAGGGGCACGTACTGTACACATTTGTATCGATCGGTGATCCGTACAGAATTCCATCTCTAATTCGCAATTATTTTTCCATTCAGCAGAACTTATTCCGTACACCGTAACATGCTAAAGCAGTGTTGCTGCTTCGTGTAAAGATTGGTGCACACTGTCGTCGAATTTCAGTTTTATGTCGATGCTATCTTATTCATTGGCGATTTCACTTTAGTGCTTCCTGCAACGAGAGAGAAAGAGAGATAGAGAGGAAGGAAAAGATGGTGTGGGTGAAAGAGAGAGAGAGAGAGAGAGAAAGTGAGAGCGGCATCAGGCTGGATGGGGTCAATCGTGGCCACGTGCGGTCGGCTCTTTCGTCCATTCTCTCATTGAACTATAGACATATACGTCGAATATAGTGGTTTCTCACGGTGCAACAAGTGTTATTTGCACGCTTCTCGAAGCAAATTACGTTGACTATCTCCTCCCCTCACCACCCTGACCTCTCCTCGTCCCTGCCTTGCGAAGCAGCAATTTACAGCCTTCGCGACAACTCACCCTTCGACTGACTCCCTTAAACCACAAGGCACGTGACCGACCGTTCGATATCTCCATTTTTCCTCCAATGTGTAACCTTGCTAGTGCTATTTTTCAGATCTGGTTCGCACCTGTCTGTATATTGTCAGAAGGATTGAGTCCTTAACCATAAGTTCCTAAGCCTGGTTTTCCCGGAGGAAAATTTAAATTCGGCGTTTTATCACAGAGTCGTATGGCACAGCGTAAACAATCCTGATTTTTTTACGCCGTTTACTGCATTTCATATGTCTGCGGGAAAAATTAATTGCGGTTAGTTTCACGATTGTTGATGAAGTTAAAATTTACATCGTTGGAATGCAAAGGTTATTATTGATTGTTTCATTTTTTATTTCTTTGTTTTTATCATTATCCAAAGCCTTCTTTTGCGCATTGAGATCATAAGTCTCTAATAACTAATGAGAATACGTGAAAACGTTTGAGTGATTTTCACCGCCTAAATCGGCCAAAAAAATTGAGGAATTAAAAATAATTAATGTTCATTGCATTTCAACGATGCAAACTTCAACGTAATGGTTATTGATACGGATCTCTTCTGAGTTGTCTTTATTTGGAAAAAGTCCGCGGAAGGGATGCAGCGAAACTGATGCAAATTATAAAGTTGAATTTCTGTCGGACAGATGCGATTAAAAAATAATTCAGTATCCTCAAACATAGATGAGAAGCTTGAACCTCCTTAGAAAAACGATTCGTATAGGTTTCCAAGCTTTTGAGCGTAAAACAAAACGTGTTTCGTAACTGACTGATTCCCGTTGTACCGTACATCGTCTATTCTAAAATAGCTCACTACATTGATAAAATAATGTACTATATTTAGTATAGGACAATGTTCTATATTTAGTATAGGGAAACGTAATATATTTACTGTAGAGCAAGGTACAATATTGATCATATAATGCACTATGTCCAATATAGAGTAATGTACTATCTTTAGTATTTATTTATTTCAATACAATGTCCAAGCAATGTACAAACAGAATCCGTTTTAGGTCGATACGCGTACATCCAATAGTGTTCCGCCTCCGGCCTTTTTTTTCATAAAGAAGAGAAGAAACCAAGCTCTTAAACTATATGGACTGCTTATACTAAACCGTTATGCACAGACTTACTATCTTTTATATTATAAGAAACTAATCATCACGATCCACGTCTTAGTCTGGCGAACAATTATTATCTTCATGGAAGTACTTGCCCAGTTAAATTTAAAAGTAGTTAAATTTCTCTTATATTTGGAGAAGCAATCCTCCTTCAGAAGAAATTGTTTCTTTCACACGTTTGCCCAGAAGTGTTACATATGACGAAGGAATCCTCCTCTAGAAGAAATTGTTTCTTTTACACGTTTGCTCAGAAATGTTATATTTGGAGAAGAAATCCTGGTCCAGAAGAAATTGTTTCTTTTACACGTTTGCTCAGAAATGTTATATTTGGAGAAGAAATCCTGGTCCAGAAGAAATTGTTTCTTTCACACGTTGCTTAGAAATCTTATATTTGGAAAAGAAATCCTTCTCTAGACGTTTTTTTTTTAATACACTGGCTCAGAAATGTTACGTATACTGTGAACTTTTCTCTTATAAATAGGTCACAATTAAGAACGTCAATTAAGCATTTCTTTCATGCCTCGAATCTACTTTTACAGACGGATCTTTCCTGCAAAAATACGAACGTCGGGGTCGGTGCTATCTATACGCGAACGAATTTCGTCACGCTCAAATACGTCACAGACGGATGGGGTATGGACGCCAATGGCTTTCGACTCGTCATCACAGCTATCAAGGATCAAAGTGAGTTTTCTTAAGGGGTTACGTGGGTTTCGACACCAAATAAAGCATATTTTCTCTATTTTTTAAAATATAATATATACATTATTTTATTCAAAATGTTAGGCACATAAAAGAGCAACATTTCAACAATATTCAAAAAAAATTTCATCCACAAATTTGGCAAATTCAGCCGGTGGGACCTGGTTTTCGGAGTGTTGGTCAGGATAACTCATGATAGCTTTATCGGAAATTTAAAAACCGATTTTTTTTTCTGTTCGTAGATAAGTATAGCTCGTGATTGAACCAAGGATTTTTAAAAGAGTTGAAATTTGAATTTTTGGCAGAGTTGTATGCAAAATAGTTCAATTTTTGGTACAATTTACACTACGTATAGCCTTGTAAAAGTAGTTGTAATCGAAAAAAAAACCTTCGTTAAATCACTAGTCAATGCTATTTTGAAGAAGTGTGCAAAATTTCAATAAGATCGGTGCATTAGTTTTGGAGAAATCGTGTCCATCGACTTCAAAAATAGTGTTTTGAGAAAAATGCGTATACCTGCGTCGCTTCCGGCCGGTCTTTCCTAACGGGGGGAATTCCTAAAGGCTTTTTCTCCTAGACTTTTACTCCGATTGACTTAAAACTTTGGAAGAATATTCTAGACATATTGTATTATTAGATAATAAAATTAAAAAATGGATTTTTTGAAATTTTCATACTCACTATTTATTGCTAATAATTTTTTAATCAATTTTATACAGAATATATATATATAGTATTTAGAATATCCATTTATTAGAGTCTTTAAATATATCAAATATATGATTAAATTTGCACAATGCATTCAGCGTGTTCAAATTCACCTCTCCGAATACTCGGTTAACATACTTCTCGGACTTCAATACTGTTAAAAAGTTTGCCTCGTAACAGATGGTAAGACATTGAGAGCTTCGAACTTTTCTGTACTCGAATCGCTGCTGAATCTGGTAAAATTGCCTATGCAGATATACTATCATACAACGAAGTACGCTCCAAAGTGACGATCTCACAACTTCGCGCCACGAATCTTCGTTGAAATATACATTTTTTCATCATTTTATTTCGAGAACAAATCGAGCAATGATTTGCTTTTTCGGACTCATCTGGATAATAGTCCTCTGCCGTCTGTTTTTTTAATACTATAGAAATATAGAAAGACCGCGACCAGCGTCAGCATTCGATGAGGTTAGCATAGCTCGTACAGAAATTGTCGTAGGAATCCAATTGGATTTCCATACTTGTCCTGACTCCCTGATAGGGATCCAACGGGTCATCGCATAGGACCCCTACACCAAAACGTTACGCTCGTACATTGGATTCTAATCAGAATGCCCCATTGGAATCCAATATACTAAACCAATTTTAATCCTAAAGGATTCCCATATTATCGAATAGAATCCTATACGATTCTTGATGGATCGCATTCTATACGTTGAATTTTCTAATCAAAAGATATAAACATACGAAATGAGCGGATCTTAATAAAAATATGAATCTTTGTTAAAAAAGTATATCTTAAAAATCGATTTGAACTGTATAATTAAAAATCCACTGAAATTATCGTTTGTTATTTATTCTACTAAACTTTGAGATAATATCATCACATACGTGCACGCTCACGAAGCCTGTAGGTTATTTTCCAACACGCCGTGTTTGTTCTCGTGACTTTTCTAATATTATAGATTCAAATGTGGTATGAATTCTCAAATTGCGTTCATCGGAGTTCATTGGATAGTACAGACTGCAATTGGATCTCAATGAGGACTCCCTAACAAATCCCTATAGCGATGTGGGTGAAACTTAGGAATCCCCAACAAATGTATGCACGGGATCACGAAAGGATATTTTTTTTTGGACGATCCAACAAATTCCGATTGAGAACTTCAAACGACGTCAATGGGGAAAGAGCCCGGAATCCTCTTGGATTCCAATGTGGATTCCCTAAGCGCGACGTTCTTATCAAATCCCTATGGGGATGTGGTAGGATCTGGGGACTCCCCAACAAATTTCTGCACTAGAGGAAATAAGTGAAAAGTTGATAACTTTGTTTCAAGATACCTTCAGTGGGAATCGGTGAGGCTCCTTGAAATTTTTTAAATGGCTAGACGTAGTTTCTCTCAGGCATTATAATTTGTTATGAATTCTCTCGAAAAAGCCGTCGCTCTGGTTCCACCTCAATGCAATTGTACCACGCCCATCGTTATTTCCGTGGCGTACATGGGGTATTTAGCCACAAACCCAAACTAGGTCGCGTGGTCAGCAGAGCTTTTAAGGCTCCAGGAATCGTCGTGTTCTCGCAGTGCGGTAAATTGCTCCACCTTATATTGTTTCTCGAACGTAAGAACGTAAAAAATTCCCCTGCGAGAATTTTTGCTTATTCGGAATATATATTTTTTTCTTCGAGAAAGCACGAAAGGACGGATAGAACCGCGTTCTCGTTTTACGCGCTGCTTCTTTACTCTTTCCCCCTCGTTACAATACCGCAGTTTCTCGGCTGTCTTTTCCTCCCTCGTTTTTTCGTCTTCCTTTGAATTATTATTCTCGCCTCCTCATCGACACCGGGGTTACCTCGTCGCACCGTTGCATTGTCCGCGAACAATGCGCGCCGCTATCCACATTTATTCATTATCCGCGGACACCTCTTTCCGCCTGTAGCTTTAACCTCCGCGCATTTTCTCCTTATCACAATGAAATTTCTTCCGTCGTGGATGAAAAAAAAAAGATGTATCTTCCGGTTGGATGTTTTCACCCATTCGTCGCGTGTACTAGCGTGTCTTTTATTTCTGAGCGCGAATCTAGCAATCTTTGAGGGTAGTCTAAAGGGTAGTCCTGAGCTTTGAGGCTCAAAATGACCCCAAGCGCAACTTTAATCCAAAATTACTATAAGTTTTTGGTGGCTACTTTTTATAATAAACCGCTCATTTTTCACGCTTATCGTTCTTTATTTCACTCCGAAATGGCTCTTCAGGTATAAGAATAAATACCTTTTTTTAAACGTCTACTATGGAGCTATTTTTTTCCTTAAACTATCATATCTCAAGAGTATCACCTTAAAATTTTATGAAAAGAATTGAAAATAGCAAAATATATTATTTTTTTTTAGTCAAAAAGGGATTTTTTCACGCATTGACCTCTTGCTGATTTTTTTTCGCCATTTTAAAATTCGATATAAATATAATACCGAGAATGCCACATTCTAGAATGTTCGAACTAGTATCCTGAATTTTTGAGTCATTCGGAACGATACAGTCAACGCGGTCGTCGTTTAAACATGGTTGGGGTCATTGCGACCTTTCTGTGACCGTGTTATAGCCGTGCGAAGGATTAATAGTGGAGGCAATTGGGCCACTTATTAATAATAAAGCATCATGCTTTATATCATGTAGAGTTCGTGTATTTTTTTTCAATGCCTTCTCTCAAATAGTTTCTAAGTTTCGCTGTACATGCTCTTGTCAAACAGACTGTATACTTCATCGCATTGAGATTTTTATGATATCGAAGTTAAGGTATTTGAGCTTTTTCATAGTGAGACTCTCTTTAGCCTAACGGTGCTCGTAACATCTTGATACTCGATAAAAATCATCTTATCTTTTTACCCGTTTCGCGAATCGATCGAACTCGATTGGTGATAAGTGACCACCCTATACTTATACTCGATTTACGTCGGGAAATATTAGGAAAAGTTCAACGAAAATCCGAGCGCTCGAATAATTCATTTTTCCATTAGTGCCACGTGCTCTGGAATATGCGAACCGGTAATACCCATAGATTACCGAACATATTACCAGGCCATTTTTAAATCTACCCCGTATACTCACTCGTGAATGCCAAGTTCCGGAGGGCTCTCGTGGATTACGACAATTTTAATAATTGGCCAGACTCTCGCGAGGTATAATCTTCATCCCCTTTGGCAAATAAAAGCCTTATTCATTGTCGATTCTCTCTCTCCCCCCCTCTCTCTCTCTCTCTTTCGCCTTCGTCTATGGGAATCTTGTGCGCGAAGAATAACGTTCCGGCTGTGCGAAAACCTATCGACGCGGTGACGGTGGGCAGGGATGGTTGGGAGGAGGAGGAAATGATGATTTATGCGCAATCGCGTCCCAAATTCCACCACGTTCGAGTCACGAGAAAAGAGGAACCTTTTCCTCCCTCGCTTTATCGAGGCATGATATGTATATGTACAAAGCTACATATAGTGCGTGTGTGTGTGTACGTATCGATTTTTCAGTTAGGAGATGGCCTCATTTCTATATTTTCATACGTTTAATACGCCGTTCTGAGTCTCAAGGAAGCTGAGAGAAAACGACTATCTGATTCTTGGCTCGATTTTTTAATCTCCTTCTCTCCCTTTTCTCTCGCCCTCATTGCGCTTCTAAAACGGTTATCCATACTCGTTTTATCATGTCATCTTTCCGCATCAATTTTCACGCGCGATTCCATCATACCTTTATACCCTATTTCACGACCTCGTGATCTCTTTGTGTTTTCCCATTTCGTTTGTTATTCTCGTTCCCCAGGACTATCCGTATCCCACTTTTTTTGCCAATTTTTGTTTTCTCCTCAGCCTTTTTTGGTAGACGTTGGCCTTGGTCTTTCAGCGGCGTTTCTCCCTATCCCTTTCTCTGGAAGCTTTTAGCTCTATCGCACGGGTGGTTTCAATTTTTGTCGAAGCGAAAAGTGACGCACTTCGAATCTTCTTCTCGAGTTCTCGAGTTACTCTGTCTCTCGACCGTTTCGCTCTCTGACACTTTCTTCGCTCGATTTTCGCCATCGAAATGTATACGCTCGTAGAGCCACCTTGGAGTATCGATTCCAATCTGATTTATACTCTGGAACTTCCGGTCCACCTCCTCGATCATGGACTCTGTCATTTTCTTCCCCCCCCCCCCCCCTCTCTCTCACAGTCACTCACACACTCACTCACTCAATTCTCTCCTTACGTTGTGGCTCGTTCAACTCGTGAGCCGGCGATCTTCCATGCCAGGAAGCGTTGGTCCGAGCCAATACTTGGATCGGCAACCGCTTAGCCGCGCGGTGTTAGCGCTCCGACTACCGAGCGGGCGACAATTTTGTTGAATTTCCGATGGTAACGGCAACTAAAACTAAGTGAAAATCTAACTGCCTCTGTCGCCACTGTTGTCTCGCAGTTTCCCTGTGCCTTCGTGAAGATTTGGCACGACGCGACGGTGCTTCAGAAAACGACTAGCTGTGGCCAAGCCTCTCGTGGCCACGTCTCTAAGAAACCGGAAATAGCGAAGTGACAAATGAGGATCAAAAGCGATGAGATAGTAGAAGTCCGCAAAGAATATTCTACCAATTTTTCGCATACGGGAAATATATTTGGAACAAACATCTCTTTGATAAAAATGCACGCGATTTATTCCGCGAGAGCTTCCCGTGCATAAATTTGTTGTACGGGAAGCTCTCGCACGGGAAGGTGTCTCCAGATCCTATCACATCGATATAAGGATTTGATAGGGAAGCCAGACGTAAGGAGTCCACATTAGAATTCAAGTGGATTTCGCACTATTTCCCGATTGACGTCGTTTGAGAATGTTTTACCTGAAATTCCCAACGGGAATTTGTTGAAACTGCAAAAAATATCCTTTCGTGATCCCGTGCACAAATTTGTTGGAGAGTCCAAAGATGCACCAACATCTCTTGTTAGAATTTTTTAGGGACAGCGCACATGGGGAGTCCGCATTGGGTTCCAATTGGATTCTGCCCTGTTCCCCGATGAAACCGATGAAGAATTATTATCACGTTCGAATCGAAAATATGTAAAAAGTCACGAGAAACAAACTCGGCATGTTGAAATACATAGCCTGTACGCTTCGTATGCGTGTGCACTGATATTATGTCAAAGTGCAGTAAAATAAATAATAAACGATAATGACAGTAGATTTTCAGTTATGTGATTCAAATCGATTTTTAAGATATACTTTTTTAAACGTTTTGTACTTTTTGAAGTTCCACTCATTTTGTATATCTATATATATATATATTATTGAGAAAATTCAACATACAGAATGCGAGGGGATCCATCAAGAATCGTATCGGATTCTGTTCGAGAACGCGGGAATTCTTTAGGATTTAAATTAAATTCATACATTGAATTCCAATGGGAAATCCCGATTAAAAATCCAATGTACGAGCGTAAGGTTTTTATATAGGGCTCTAATGCGATGACCTATTGGATTTCCATCAGGACGTGGTAGCAAGTATGACAATTCAATTGTATCCCTATGACAATTCCTGCACGGGAATTCTCTTGAATAGAAATTCGATAGAAGCATTATGCTGGCGGCGAAACCCAAAACGTACGTTCGCTGGAAAAAAAAGATCCGCGAACAAGACGTATTACTTGATTAGCAATTCATGTGGAACAGAAAAAAAGCGCAATTAGAACCTGAACATTGCGGCAGTGAGGATCCTTTCAATTTTTTTTTACCTCTCGCCATTGAATACAACGGGAGAGCTTCCATCCGCGAGTGCCGTTGCGTCTGCTGCTGTTGCAACTGCTGTTGGAGTAATCGCAATTGCCTTGGTAAATAGCGGGGCGTACTGCACAGCGATGGACCCGAGTAAACGGAGCCTCGACGAGTGCGAATAATCACCTCGCGCTTCAATAATGACACAATTTTCTATCGGTAACCCCGTCGTCAAACAAGCACGGGCTGAGAGACCGAGAGAGAGAAAAATAGATAGAGAGAGAGAGAGAGAGAGCGAGAGACAGAGAGAGAGAGAGACAGAGAGAGAGAGAGGGAGAGAGAGAGAGAGAGAGAGAGAGCGAGAGGGTAGTGGGAGGAAAAGGAAAAGAGAATGGGAATGAGAGACCGTTGTCACGAAATAAAAGCACGAGATAAAATTCTTCACCGAAAGACTGTGTTATATCCTATACCATTGGATGAGCAGTTTTAAATATAATCTTGAAAACGAATGTAAGGATTTTCACGTAATTGGATTGAACTTACCGTTCTTCGTTGCGAAAAAGCGTTTCAGCCCAGCCAGGTCTCGACACTGGGTAAACTTACTTATCAGGTTAGGAGTTAACTCTTATGGTATTGAAGTTTGCATCGTTGGAATACAACGAAGATTTTTTTTTTCGCAAACTGTTTTTTTTTAGCACATTTGGACTACGAAAGTCACCGAAACATTCTTGAGAAACCATATTAAAAATTCCTAACCAAAAACTGCAATAAAAGATACGTTATAATAATAAAAAAGAAGAAATGACAAAATCAAGAATTTCGATTGAATTTCAACGATGAAAACTTCAGCACCATTAACTTTTCTGCATCCTCCATTCCAGTTCGTCGTAGCGCAGTGGGCGATCTGAGTCTTCACAAAAATCGCTATAACGTGGTTAATTATTGGAATATTTACAAAATCTTTACTGCAAATTGAAGTTAAGACTAGAATTGAAGTTAAGGCTATACAACTATGCAATGGAAGAATTATATTTTTTTTAAATCCAAGCCCATGCATACTACCCAAACTATTTATTGCTACAAAAATCTTTCTCCATGAATTGATGATTGACCATGTATAAATTAAATTTGCCTCCAATTCGTCTTTCACGATTAATCTTAATTTTCATTCAGTACTCCAATCCTTTGACAAAAACATAGCAAAATACGAAACTTTGATGGACTCTCGAATCCCCTTTGCCGTGCATCGTTCTCTCACGTACACACGTACAAAATAACGAAATTTTTCAGTCTGTCCGACATAGGATCTAAGAAGCTTCTATCCTCGCATTGCAGCGACCAAATTCAAGAAGTTTTTCCTCAAGAGCTTTGGATCGTCATGTAAACTCTACACGACGAAAATCAAAAGTACACTAACTTGTTCGTTCCTCCATCCAAAGAAATACCTTTGAAGTAGGTTTTTTGCTCTTCGCTTCGCCGATCTCGTGTTTCGTCATAAATCATTTACTTTTCCAGCCTATCAAGCTCGTAAGAGTATGAGGGTTGAAACAGTTTTACTTGTGCTTTCGAAACCCGGAAGCGAATAAATAATTAACCTTTCCTCGTTCGTTTGCGTAAAGGTGAAGCAATCTTTCAGAATTTCGTACATTTTTATGTATCTGTGTCTAGGCTGAGTGTAGATATTTTAATAACCACCAGAATGCAGTCCCACCGAGAGGGACGCTTCCGCGTGTGCGTTCTAATGGATGAATACACGGTAATTCATCACGCAAACTGCGGGAAAGGGCGTCCCAACTATATGTGTGTGCCTATGTGTATCTGTGTGTGTGTGTGCGTGCGTGCGTGCATGTGTATATATATATATGGGAGAACAGCCCTTTTCTATAGAGTATGTACATATGTATGCATGTATACATGGCGATGACTGCACCATTCAGTACGACTATATATATATATATATATATATATATATATATATATATGTACAGCAGAACGAATAATATACCAAGAGCATATATTTAGATAGATGAGGAGAGCCGGCTACTGCACGAGACGGAATTTTCGCAAAACCGCATCTCGCTGTATCTCTCTCTTCTGTCTCTCTCTCTCTCATTCTCGCACTGTTTCTCGCCCTGTCGTCGCTTCAAAGCCCATGTGTGTTCGCCGACATGTGTGCACACATCATGCAGCATAGAG
Organism: Ophion ventricosus; assembly: GCA_963932345.1. Classification (NCBI taxonomy): domain Eukaryota; kingdom Metazoa; phylum Arthropoda; class Insecta; order Hymenoptera; family Ichneumonidae; genus Ophion; species Ophion ventricosus. The sequence continues at coordinate 27,066,200 of OZ010712.1, forward strand.
GGTAACATGTACAGGTTATGCAATATTCCGTGCTTATAAGCTGTAACAATGCTTTTGATATATATGACCATTTGTTGGTCTCGCGTTCAATTCTACGCGCAATTTTATAGACACGTTTCATCATTATTATTGATTCGAATAGTTATTAGACAACGACAGTGGTGGGAGTGTAAAAAGTATTTTATATGTATATATCGATGGAGACGAAAAAAAATACAATCGTACCTGAGTTACAATTACGGATTCCATTCGTTTCCTAAGGCAGTATTGTTGTCTAGAGCGCTGTTTGGAAAGTGATTTTTGGGATGGAATAACTGTTTCTGTTTTCTTTCTGAAATTTTTCGGTTGCAGATTGAGGTCGTATATCTTTAATAGGAATGCGTAAAAACGTTTGACTGATTTTCACAGCCTCAATCGGCCAATTGAAATTTGTGGAATAAAAAAAAAATTGTTGCATTCCACGGTGCAAACTTTAACGTCATTTTTTATTCTATAATCGTCATTTAAATTAACGTCACAAATTATAAATGCCAATCGATTTAAACAATCAAACTTAAACTTTTTTTATTCTAAATAGATAAAAAAATTCAATCGATTAAAATTTTAATTGATTTAAATCGATATATATATATATATGTGTGTGTGTGTGTGTGTGTGTGTGTGTGGGTGTGTGTGTGTGTGTGTGTGTATGCGCGTGTGTGTGTGAGTATGTGTAACTTAGAATCGAACGGAATTAATTTATGTGTATGTACATTTATATATACATTTATATTGATTTATAGATTCTAAACTTTATAGAAGTAAAGTAAAATCGCACTCCAGTGACAATTACCCGCGGATTTAAAGTAAACTTTAAATCGAACGAAATTAAACGAGCGACTTTCCATACATTTTCAAAGTCGGAGATATTTGCGGATCGCTCAATTGATGATTGAGGCCAGAGGGTGCGAGGGCGGCTTATGGCGCGAAATCTTTATTAGGCAGTTGAGGGAAGAAGTTGTGAGCTTGCAGCAAAGGATAACAGTGAGAGAGGGAGGCAAAGACGGTCTCAAGAGTTCGCCTGCTGAAAATACTATTCGTTCGCGTTATCACCAATCTCACGAACGTTGTGCGGATATATATCTGTTGAAGAGAAGAAGAAGAGAGAGAGAGAGAGAGAGAGAGAGAGAGAGGGGGGGGGGGGGGGAAAGAGAGATAGATGCGGAATTACCCCGTCCAGGTTTAGCGGCATGAGATTCGTGTGGAACGGCGTTGGATGTAAGAGCACGATATTGCTCAAGCTCTTTCGCTTCCTTCCTCCCCCTTTCCCCTGCACCGCGTATACCCAATATAGCATTCTCCATTTTCCCATTCTCTCCGGTGCCTCGTCCTGTGCGTTAGTCTCTCGCCAGGATCGAATTCATGGATTTCGGAGGATCTAGCGAGATATATATGTACAATACTATAGTGAACATTCTCCTTGCACCTACACACTCTCTCACTATCTCCCCTCTCTCTTACCTCGGGGGTGGCAATCTTACTCCAGGGTTAATTGATCCTCGCGGGGATTAGCCGCGCGGTTTCGCTTTTCCATCGTCGTTCCACGTATTGCTTGCGCGAGATCCACCGCAACCGATACAAAGTACTCGGCCAATTACCATGAAATCGTCTATCGAAAGAATTTGGCCCGCGGGCTTTTCATCGTTTCTTTTCAGAATTCGTTAGCCACTGTGTAAGCTTGCAATTCCATTGTGTCCATCCGTTAGTCATGCGATTGGACCCCTCCCCCAATTCTTGTAACGCTTTCGTTGAAACATCTGGAGTGGGAAATGATAGGAAAACCAATATAACAACAATAAAAATATTAAGATATTTTTTAATTGAAATAAAAATATTTACGATAATTTTACATATACATTGCCACGTATTTGTATTTCAACTTGAAAAATATGTTATTGATCTATATATATATATATATATACATATATATATAGCAAAGTCCTGACTGACTCATCATCGCCCAGGCCTAAAACGCTAAATGTAGAAACGTGAAATTGGGAGGGCACGTTGATTTTATTATGTAGGCACCATTTGAGAAGCAATTTTTTAAAATTCGACCCTTAATGGGAGAAAAGGGGTGGCAAAGTTTGTATGGAAACTAAAAAAAATTTTGTCAAATTTACTTGGAACTTTGTATAATTGCTCCTAGACACAATTAATGAAATTTCAGCATTTTCGGAAATTCAATCCTTGAGGGGAAAAGAGGGAAGCAAAGTTGATATGGTAAAAGATAAAACAGTTCTGTTTTATCCTGTTTGTATGGGAAAATCGATTACCCTGCTTCTATCGCAATGAAATTCGGAAGATATGTTCCTTAAAGGGCGTGGAGGTGCACTAACCCGCGTAGAAATTTCAACAGCGTCCGATTCGGGACGCTTTCAGGTTGCCTGACTGCCCTGGTAGGGCACTTATAAGGGAACCCGATAGCGCCCTGATAGAAAGTGTAACGTTCTGTCACATATGGGCCTTATCTGGCTGCCTGATCAGGCCCTTATCCGGTTGCCTGATCAGGCGTTTACAATGCTGCCTGATCAGGTCATTATAATGTTGCCTGATCAGATCCTTATAATGCTTTCTTACTCAGCCAGTACACATACATGCTCGTACACATACACACTCTACAATATATTTATACAAGGCCTAGAATGTATTTGTCAATATAATTTTTATTACGGAAAGTTGCAAAAAAGGTTATAATCAGATTAATTAAAGAGAGTATACAGATCATTATGAATGATATTCCATTTATGTTTTATGTTGAAGTGTTTTTATTCCGAACCGCCCGGTTCCCTCCCAATCCTTGGCATTATCAATTACTTTTCTCACGACTTGCTCAAAAACTTTTGACGGAAAATAGAGGAAAATATATGCTCGTTCAATGCAAACGTCTCGTTAATTATTAGTTCGTATTTTTCGGACATGAACTTTTTTAAATTTAAGCATTAATAACATATTAAACGCCCATATATATTTTTAGGTTATACATATCTTGTTCACACGACCATGACAGATCTTGTACTGTGTTTTGAGATTTCGAGATACAGCGGAATCTTCTAACACGCATCCGAGTTGCATAAAGTTTTTTTTTCGTCACTGTCCACAACACCTTTCAAAAACGTAAAAACTTCAAATATAATATACTTCTGAATGAAAATTTCGACGTAGGATATAGGAGGTTATGTGCGTTGATGGAATGCTGAGGCAGTTGTAAGACAAGCCCCAATAGGGCCTTATTAAGTCAAGCCCTAGTAGTGCGATATCCGTATCGCCTAATTTACGGGAGTAAAAAGACACCCTGATCAGGCCGCAGTAAGGTAGCCTTCTTACTCCCGTACTACGGTTTCACCGATCCGGTCGGCATCCGGCACCGATCAGGCGTACTTCATTACGGCATTCCAGTCCGCAGCATGATAGCGGCCTGATCAGTGTTCAGGCTGCCTGATCAAAATTTCTAGTCGGGAAGAAAGGATTTTTTAAAGTCAACCTCTAAGAGGATGGGATGGGGTATAAAAGTTTGTACAGAAAATTGTAGCCCTTGCGTGTATCATTTTGAAACTCGATATAAATTTTCTTCAAAACAAATAACAAAACGCTTATTTTAGGATTTTTTAAAACAACCGTTAATAAGGGGTGCAACGGTTAATGAAGTTTCTATGGGCCAAATTCCACGCGGGCGAAGCCACTGGCAGAAGCTAGTATTCTATATATTTTTTTTTTTTCTCCAAATCGTATTTTCTTATAACCTAAAAGGTGAGGAAAATAATTCGAACAGCGTTACATTATTCCGATGGATACTTTTTTGAAACATCGGCACAAGTTTCAGCACAAGTTTCATATTATTATTAATATTATTTTTTTAAATTGTATTTTCCTTTTTTTTAATTCCAAGGTTAGTCGCATCCTTTATCAGCATGTTTAGAGACACCAGATACTTAACAAATAAAACAAATTTCCTTAAGATTAAAGATTATTGTCCGACTTCGCGACACTATGGTCAGACAGACCGCAAAAATAAACAAATAGTTTAAAACGCAGCTGCTAATGCGGCTTTGAAGGTTAAGCTACTCGCGTACGAGGCTGCCTCCATAGTTTTTTTTTCGACGCAGCTTAAATTGTCCTCGTTTATTATCACGAAAAGTAGAGGACTACAAAATCTGCTTCCGGTCTCCCAGACCGTGTGTGGCTTGCTAGGGTCAATTCTAAAAATTCTTGGAAGAATACTAATTAAGGTTTAATTCGATATTGCAATTGGATGCGTGCCTAACGAACTGCGGGAGTCGACTTTCATGGGAAACTTGACTATTTTTTGTTCAGCTCCCTCCGATATTTTTTCGACCGCTATCGACGGATCGCCTGCTTTTTTTTCTACACCTACGACTGCTGTCAATTCATTCGTCCGTGCCATTCATTCGCACGTGACAAACATAAATCTCTCGTTACTTGAATTTCCCTTGCAGAGCTTGCCACGCGCGTGATCTTCAGACTGCAAACGTAATCCTCTGCCGCGTGTCGTCGTTATGGCTCTTTCGTCCATGAATTACGAACACTTTTTTACGCCTCTTGCACACGCGAACTTCGATAATATCGCGGAGGCTTGGAACACAAAGAACCGGAAACACACGCTAGACCAGACGATTTCTAGATTATTCATATTCATTTTTCAGTGGCTATAGTCTCGAAAGTATCTGGCGAATCAGGACGTTCGTATCATTGAAAAGCAATGAATATTAAACTTTTTGAATTTCCCTAATTTCTCTGTGCGTCTTCAGTCCACGTGAATCGCTCAATATATCTTTAGCATTCTGATTCAAGTTCTCTAAGGTGAATCGGCAAAGATTTTAGATCGTAATAAAACTGATAAAATAACAAGAAAAAGAATTTTCGTCGCTCTCCAACAATGCAAACTTCAGAGGCTCAAAATAGCAGGAGCATCGATCAACGGGAAGTCATCGGGAGCGTACGAGTGAGCAAAAGTAGGACGGGAGCTATTGTAACAGAAAAAAAAGTGAACCTGTGTTTACATGCGACGTGTTTATCGTTGAGCAATCATTGTCATTAGCATCGTTAGGAGGCCTCATCGACGTCATTATCGCTAGCCACCGATATCTCGCATAGAGGGTGGAAAGTAAAGACGACGATATCGAGGCGTGGGTGTACCTTAAGAAACGAGCTGTCTGCACGCGATCCTCTCCCACGGGATATCCGTATACACTTTTTTTCATCCAATCAAAAGTCGTTTCCCTAATCGTATACAAAAAAAAAGAAATGAACGCGACGTTTGATGAATTGGAAAATATATTTACGTCGTTACTGTCATCGTCCTTGCTCCTTTTTTTTCGAACGATAAAAATTTTATGTTTACCTTGTTATAAAAAATATGAGAGAAGCGTTTGTCGTACAACGGAAGAACGGCATCGCGAAAAATCCGAGTCCCGCATAGCTGAGGTCGCCGATAAGCTCGCGAAATATCCGTCAGTTTTTCACCCCGCGCGCGCGGAAGGATGCGCAACGAAATATTTGAGCGTATATACAGCATCGATGTATATACGCGTGCATGGCGCGCGTCGTTATGATATAGAAGAGCGAGGAATTTCTACGTGAAATAGCTTTCGTTTACCTCCATGTACCACAGCTATTTGCCATTTTCAACGGAGCAACGATGCAGGCGAAGGAGATTATGAACATTTTTGGGCAAAAAAGAAAAAGGAATGACACGTGGTAAGAAACGGAGTGAAAAAATATCGTGATCCAATAAAAAAAGCGTGAGATTAAAAAGTTTCGAGCGATTGGCTATTATCTATCTAGATAATAAATCGATTCGAGAACTTTTTGGCTCGCAGCTTGACGACTTCATTTCTGCTTTGGCGGTGCATTATGGTGACGATTACAGTACAGCGTTATGAAGTTGAATTTTGCATCGTTGGAATGCAATGAAAATTGATTCCTTAATTGCTCAATGTCTTTTGCCGCTTTAGGCTGTGAAAAATCACTCAAAAGTTTTCACGTATTCTGATTACAGATTGACTACCATGGATTGGGGTTACTTTGATCAATTTTGAAATTAAAATCAATATATCTATTCAAATAATACGGTAAAAAAAATTGTTTAAAATGGGAACATCAACTTTTATTAGTCTTTTTATCTTTCAAATTACAATTTAAAATATTTAGAAATAAATGAGAACAAAATAAATAGTCGTGATCAAAGTTATACTGAGATTGGGGTTGATTTGATACCGGCCTTTTTCTTAATAAGAATCCGGAGTAAAATAAAGTAAGTGAAGTAAAATAAATAAAGTAAAATAAAAGAAGAACAAGCAGCATTTTCCCTAAAGAAGAAAAAAAATCGGTCAACGGGATCGAAAGTTAAAACGTTTTTTTTTTATTGTTTTGGGGGTTACTTTGATTGAACAAATATTACACCTTTATTTTTTTTAAATCAACTTTATTCATAAACAACTGGTATTTTATAATTATTTTTACGGTAACACATCCATAAACTTCAAAACATTAAAAAAAACTAGAAAAAAACAAGTTGTAAGGTAGGTAACATACTTTTGTCTACCTAGGTAATCTAAATTACAAAAAGAGATCAAATTGTTCATTAGGAACATTTCTTAACCTATAATTCTGCAACATTAATATCAAATAGGAATTCAACATAATCATTTTTATCGATAGGTTTCGGCAGGAATGATACTATATCAATGTTCTCGATTTCAGATATATCTCCTTTAATTCTCTTGAATCTTGTTCAACTTCCAACTGATTTGAAACCTTTCACTAGTGAAGGGTCTAATTCCATTATATGGCAAACGTACTTGTACATTTTTTTTGCCACGACTGGGAATACTCCGAGAATAGCAATAAAGATAATACGTGGGGTGAAATTGATCAATGATCAATGTTACCCCGTCGAAGCGATCAAAGACACCCCAACGAAACAACTGCCGCCCATAAAATATGTTTTTGAGGATATGCCGCACAACAAAGCATAATGGTGTAGTTTAATAAACATCCGACAAGGTAATTTTTACCAAAAACATGTCATTGTAACACTCAACTTGTTATTTTTGAAGTTATTCCAGCATAAAGAATAATTTAAATATATTACTTACGTTTTTTTATATTTTCACGGTCACTTAAACCCGTCCGTTCGTACTGTGTCTGAGTGATGACATAAAGAGACATTCAGGTTTACCAACCGTAAAAAAAAACTTTCGGTCGCCTTCAGGAACTTCGTAATTTGAATTTAAAAATAAAACAAAGTTTTTATCAAAGTAACCTCAATCCACGGTACCTCAATTCCCATATAGAAGAAAAAAAATCGTTGCATCCCAACGAAGCAAACTTCAACGTCATACATCGTTAAAGAGAAGAATAGCCGGAGGTTACACAACCTCTGATCTACACTTTTCTACCTATAGATACTATTGTTTGCTCTTACAGATACGCATTGCGTATACGCGACGCTCGAATTACGTATGCGAATATAGATGAAGTTTACATTGCTGGAATGCAAGGAAAATCATTTTTTATTTATACTGTCATTCAATTTTTGTTGTTATCCAAAAAATTATTTTTATATATTTAGCGAAAAAAGATTTTGAATCATAATTGAAAGGGAATATTTATCCACACAGTTTCACCTATAGATCGACAAATCGTGAATAAATATTTCGAATCGACGCTCCACCCCACAATCGCTTGGAATTTTTTCCCCTACCGATTATTATCACTTATCAATGGTATAACAATGAGTTTTACGTAGAAAACCCAAACAAACAATCCGCACACATTTCTCTTACAGTGGTAGTAGCCAGCTTGAGATTTTTTGGGCTTGCCCCTCCTTAATATTGATGGTATCGAAGTCTACATTGTTGGAATGCAACGAAAATATTTTTTTTTTTCGTATTCGTGTATTTTTTTAGCTCATTTAGGCTACGGCAGTCATCGTAACATTTTTAAGAATCTTTACTCAGAATTTGTAAGCAACAATTTCAAAAGAATATATTAGATTATGGTAAAAACAAAGAAATGGAACAAAGTTACATTCCAATGATGCAAACTTCAACACGATCAATATTGTGATATCATTTTTGAGTAATAAGAATCGTAAAAACAACATTCCGAAGAATTTTACGCTAGAGCCCCGATTCGACATCATTGCCGATTACTTGTATTTTCTTATTTCTTCATCTTCCCTATCCGACAACTTTTTATTGTTGTTGTTATATTCGCAGTCTAGACCCCAAAAAGGGTTCGAGTGAATTTCGTAGTCCGAATTTGCCGATGAATTGTCAGTTGAAAAAAAAATCTGTTGCATTCCAACTATGCAAACCTCAACATTATGAATATATTCCGTTAATGGAGTTGTATAGTTCGGGTAAATGCGTATAAACAAAGCTTTTGCCCTCGATTCCACCACGAATGACTTTGCAATTAATATAATTAGTTCAAATGTAACGTACCATTGGCACGCCGAGAAGTGCCGCAGGAATGGCTCTCAAAATCCACGCGAGTTATGCTCCTCTTGTATCTCATGCATACGTATACACTCTCATCGTACGTACACGCGCGCGCACACACATATACGCCCACAAACTAGATTCGTTCAACACGCGTACTTGTATAAAATAGTTGTATGCACGTAGCCAAAGACCCCGGTCCCTTCAATGTAGTCTGCAAGCGTATTTCAACACTTCCTGTATAAGCGATAAGCGCGAGGCGAGAGAGAATCGGGGAATAAACGTTCGCACGTGAGCATACACATGTATGCATGTTTAATAAGCAAAACGGCGTAGTTGACGATATTCAGACGTATATCAATGTGATTTACGCCCTTTCACTTACCAAGCGTTGATTCATACATATATCTATAATTTGCATCTCGTACGTCTCACTCGGTCGATCATATAGACACACGAAATTATAGAAGCGTTTGCACACGGAGCCCGCAGAATTGTACACCGCCGGAATACATCCGGGTCACGCACGTATGAGAGATAAACCGGTATCGGGTTGTGCCGGCCGATCAACAATTTTCTGTACCACTTCGTTACGCGCCTTCTCAGTTGAATATAATTTTTTTTTTTCAAATCCTTCTTACCCGATCTCCATATATTGGGGAGGTTCGAGCTCCTCATTGACGGATGTCGAAGAACTTATTTTTTTTTTTCACACGTAGATACACCCGATAAAAGTTCGAACTTCGTACTTCTCACAGGTTTGCCGGCATCGTTTTCGAGGGGGAAAAAGAACCGAATCGATTTAGTAGTTTCTTATGAATAATCGTATATTTAGCCGCAGTTGATATCTTCCAGATATATCAACTGCTGTTATTGACGTTCAAATTCTCACTCGATTGACAATTCTCTATAGAAACTGTGCCAATTTGATGGGATTTAAATATATTTTCTCAAAAAACCACGTGACGGAAATTACCTTGAAGTTGATCTTTGAGTGGATACAGTACGTTTGGGAAAAGAATTCAGTATCCTTTGAGGACTATATCTAGTTGAAATTTTTGAAAATATCGATTTTTCATTTTCGACGGATTATCAAAATATTTCAAAAATGTTCTCTGAAAATTTCAAGTGGATTCGTTAAAAATTTAGGGAGTTATGGGCGTTTATAGGTAGGTTCCTCGAACCGGCCAACTTTAAACGCCTTTTTCTCACAAAGACTTTTTCAAAATCGGTGACGACGATATTCCAGAAATCACTGTACCAATGAACTTAAAATTTTAAAAGCTTCTTCTACTTATCAAAAAGCAGTACATGAACGAGGTTTTTACGCATAGTTTTTTATCAACGAAAATAGAGCCTTTTTCACAAAAAGTCTATACTTTTACTTTCGAATGCAGACATTGTTTCAAAAATCAATATTTTATTAAATGCTTCGTCCAAGTACGACATAATTTCATGCGAAATTAAATATGTTTGCACAAACCATTGTATCTACCACATTTATGAGCATGTTTCAATACAAACATTGTAAAAGGTACTTAAAACCATAACTTTTAATAAAAAAAAAAAATGTTTACCTGCAAACGTTTTCCCAGAAAAAAATTCATGAAAATTCCTCTTTTTTCGGGTCAACCTCTTCTTTTCTCGGTATAACCCGTTAACATGCATCGGTGAAACGCTGCATCCTTCTTGATAAGCTCTCCTCTCGTATGATTACCAAGTAGTATTCGAAAAATGATCCGCGACTATTTGAAAACCGCGCCCACGGGTACACCCCTTCTGAGAACGATGCGCTTGCAAAATAATCTTCGTTATAATTGTGGTTGAAGGTCATTCAAGAATGGCAAGGAAAAAAACACCATCTTTTACGTATAGTCGCTATTGGGACAGTTAAACCCTTCAAATATTTTCTGTCTTCGTATAGCTTTGGCGTTTCGCCAATAACTGTAACGCTCGATACGGCTCTGCACACATATAAATATGTATGAGTACGATTAAATGCACCCTTGTGCGTTGTGCGAGCTCTGATGTACACACTGGCCGTTCTTCACCGCTTGGCAAACATTATATGTTTTATATATATATGTATGTATGTATACGTATTTATATATATATATATATATATATATATATGTAAGGGAAAATCTCGTACCTACATGTCCGTCTGCCGCTCTCGTTGCCACCCCTGGCTCGTCGAGCTCTCTCGTCGCGTGTTTCGTTTTGTAAATTCGAGGTACGAGACCGCAAATTTCGCAGGTTTACCCGGGCATAACTGGGCGCGGTTACACCATACTATCACATGCCTGATTATCCGTATAACATTTACTATATATACAGACACATACGTATTTGTTCTAATTTCATGTTAAACGATTCGGCTGTAACGCCGATAAGCAAATGTTGTGGCCCGATGCACTGATTAGACGTGGAGGAAGAAACAACGACAGCCATTGCACGAAAGACGAGTTCAAATTGTCCTTATCACTGCGTGTAAATGTGCGTTTTAGAAAAAAAGTTGTTTAAAATAAAGAGTTCGTGACAATCGCAGCTTTCATTTAGGCGAAAATTGCGAGTCAGAGAGGGTTGATTAGGGTGGAGAGAGAGAGAGAGAGAGAGAGAGAGAGAGAGAGAGAGAGAGAGAGAGAGAGAGATGAAAATTGAGGGCAAAAATGTCTCCGGGCCAACACCCTTAATCACGAACATCACTTCGTCCACTTTTTCCCGGATTGTCGTGATCTGAGAACCTGGGCGAAGCCTGGCAATGTCGGAATACCCTAAGGCGGTGACTAAAAGTAGAGTAAGACGGGGAGACAAGAAGCAGCGAGAGAGAGAGAGAGAGAGAGAGAGAGAGGAAGTAATGCGGACTCAGGACGAGGAACCGTGACTACAAGAATTCATGGTATTAAATTGTATGAAATTACGCCATCTCATAATCGCATGCCTTCTTTCTGCAGCCACTTCTCTTCCGTTTGGCTATGAAGTCTCTCCGTCCTTAGTAAAAACTATCATATCTCAGAACTTCCGACTCGGGGCCGTACTCGAAATTATTGTTTTTTTACCTGTACGTATTTTGATTACTGTTTAGGATCAGACTCCATCCAGTTTTTTTTTCGATTTTATGTCATGCGAATTTAATGTCATTTTGAAGAGTACACCGATGAAATATTTCTCTATTTGGATCATTGAGACATATGTTTCGAAGTGCTGTCATCGAATTGTAGTTATTGATCACTTAAGACGATGCGAGGGTGTCCACAATATTTTATCATCCCGCAGACTCCAGTCTACGGTGATAATTTTCTAATTGATTTTATATATATATATATATATATATATATATATATATATATATAAGTCAGAAGAGATTTCGCAGAAGAAGGTTCGTGATATTTTCGTCGATCGTCAAGCCATTTTCCGAACGAGAGGCAATTAGGCGAAAGCCAATTAGTTTCCAAAGCTCTCTTATTCCGTCTGCTTCGATAAAGCACAAAGCGGCAGATATTTGATTTATTAAACGTCTGTCGTTATATCACTATAGGAATAAAGGAAAGAAAGGGGCAAGAACTTGGCAAATTTTTTTAATCTTCTTCACAATTTGCGAAATCTGGTTGAAGTTCTTCGGACAAGGAATATATATTTCTAGCATATCTAATTTTTATGTTTCGAAAGAAATGTAAAAGAGTTATTAAATTTGTAAAGATACAAGTTGCAAGACGCGTTCGGTTGATAATTCAATAGAAGCTTAAGGAAGATAATTGCAGTACTTTTTCAGTGTACGAAGCGTACACTGAGAAAAATGTATGGTATCTTTAACCATATTTTAACCATATTTTATATTACCCTGACGGGACAACAATACTTTATAGTCATGGTTACTGCCCAAAATATAGTACTACTTATTGATATTTTAGCAGTTACATAATATATCGGAGTTATATAATATGGTAGGTTTGAATAAATGGATATTTCCTTACACTATCAAAAAATAACTCCCCCAACATGTCAATAATAAACAGGACGAAAATATATATACATTGATAAAAATGTTGCTCGTGATTTGCAACGATGTTTATAGTGATTTTTACCATATTATATGGTACGTCTACAAAATGTATAGAATATTTCATAAATCCGAAATAAATAAAAACATACTCAATCCAGAGCTCTGCCTCGATGATTTTTATCATAATTCGGCCTTCCCTGACTTCGTGAAACGATGTCTTTCAAAGAAAATATTTGGCCTATACATAGAATGGAACTTACAGCTTACCTATCTTCTGTCGATCTACTATCGGAGCAAGCGATTAAAAAAATCAAATAAAACGATGGTGCGAATCTTTTCTCACATTAATGATACTAGTGACGGTACCAACGAGTCTTTAGCAATATTGACGGTGAACGTTACCAATGTTGCAAGATGGCAGTCGTTATGACTCCAAAGGTTTTCTTCTTCGATTTTGCCGGAAGGTTCGAATTCGTACGGGATCTCTGATATACCTAGGAGCATCATGTTTGACAATTTTTTTTAATTTTTTGCATTTTTATCCACTCGATCCCGTCCACAGATGAGTAATCAAAAATGAATCGGATGATCTGTCATCACGATCATAGATTTTTTAATTTTCGCGATAGCTCGGTGATCAACAATGATTCTGCATGTCCAGCATATCATAAAATACGAATTTGCCATAACGTTCACGAAGGCGCTGGTTCGCGAGAAAGATTTCTCGTTCAATTTCTCACTCGAGCGTCTCGCGCAACGAGCGAGAGAGAGAGAGAGAGAGAGAGAGAGAGTGAGAGAGAGGGAGGGAGAAATATCATCGAGCCAATTTAGAGTTTTGAACCGGATATCGTTCGAGTTCTTCGACGTCTCTCGTAAACTCTCGAGATTCTTGACTCGCTTACAAGTATAAGGGCGAGAAACGAGAGCTGATGAGCGGAATAACTCGCAAACGAAGAACTCGAGCGAATCCTCCTGAACCGTAGAATTCGAAAGATGCGCTCCGGCAAATCTCGTGACGCGTTGATAATGATCAGCCGCACCAACATCGATAATTCCTTACATACTCATACACCTGAATGAATAATAAATGAGTAAATGTTTTTTTCGATTTTACAGAGCACCCGTGCAAAGACTTCCGTTGCAAACTCAACGAGTTCTGCATCAGCACGGATCTTCTCTGCGACGGTGTCAATCACTGCGAGGATGGATCGGACGAGTCCGCTTCTACTCTCTGCGCCAGTAAGTTCTTCGCAAAACTGAATCATTCTCTGAACAATTCAAATTCAGCAAATTGCCAGAGAAGGTTTTTGAAGTGAAACTTCTTTGGCCGCGTTGAGAGTAAAATTTCAAGGCCTGCTACGTTTTGACACTTTTCGTGTCGGAAAAGAGACGAAAGATATCACTTAGAGAGAGGGGGAGAGAGAGAGAGAGAGAGAGAGAGAGAGAGAGAGTTATAGTCGTATACCTTATACATAGGGTTCCCCCGTCTCCGCTTCGTTCAGTTCTTGCTACGCTTCCCCTTTTCTCTGAACGTGCGAGCCGGCAGAAGGGCCAGAGAAGGCTCACGCGTTAAGAGGGAGAGAGAAAGAGAGAGGCAGAGTTACGCGCATGTGCGATTTGTTAGATAAAAGGAATAGGTGCTATACACAGTCCACTGTGAATGTCCTGCATCCCGTATATAAAGTGCATACTAAATTTTGGTCGTTATATTTTATGTGCTGTGTAATTGTTCTAATAATTTTCTAATCCACTGTTACGCAAGTATCATCGCAATATTAAAAAAAAAAGTATTTGAGACTTTGCAATTATTATATAGCAATCATGAACTATGAATACTGCGTTGTGATGTTTGTATTGCCAGAGAACATAGATTTACATGGAACCACAGGGATTATGAGCGCGCTGGGCATGGTTTTTCTGGGGTCCGTTTAGTACTGACCCCATCCACCCTGGCGCTTTTGCACATATGTGTGAACGAATACACTGAAGTTGGGGTCATAGCGCGCGCTCTCTCGCACCTAGAAGCTGACTTGTGCCTAGGGTGCTTGGAGTCCTGATTCGGACTATATGTAATATATGAGCCTTATTCTTTTTCCGTTTATAGAGCTTTCGTATTGACTTTATTGAACATTTTTTCTTACTCGCTTAATAAATATGCATTTAATGAGCAATACATCGTTTTTTTTAAATTAATTTCTGTAAATAGAAACAAATCGTAACAGCTGCGGCTTGCCATTTGATTGAGTAAAAAAGTATCACTGAAAGATTAGACATATAAATGACTAGATTTCGCCCGTGGTTTCGCCCGCGTAGAATTTGGCCCATAGAAACTTCATTAGGAGTAGGAAACATAACTCCCAAATGGAAACATAATTGTTATTGTAGTCATCAATATATCTGTAAATCAAAAACTCGATGGCATCATATAAATTATACACCACTCATTGCTAATATACAGTCACGAAGCTGCAACTGCTCTTGGCAGAGGAGTAGACAAAATACCACTAATTCTCCATGGTGATATTAACTTAAATTATGCATTAAATGGTTCGATACCACTAGTCAAGTTTTGTCGCGAAAAATTTGATCTACACATGAATAACGATCCCAATGTTGCAAGAGCGAAATCTGGAACTACGATAGATGCTATTTTTTTCGCTATATCTGGAAAATATAGAATCGAGAACATACGTCTCACATTTTAGTTACCATAAGGCCTGCTTTACCTATTGAAGCACCACCCGACGAAACTAGGAAAATCAACAAAATAAATTAAACATTATTGAAATCCATTCAAGGTCTTCTTATTTTCGTAATATACATCCTTTAAATACTATGTGCCTTTTAGAATACTCTCTCTCTCTCTCTCTCTCCAAGAATCCAAAACATTACTGTTTATTAGAAATTAAGACATATATAGGCCGCCAAAGACGTTTCACTTCTATCAAATGGGAAAACATGAAAAAAATTATCGGGTCTTATGACAGAAAATGTTATAAACTATGCTCTTTCCGAATTTGAAGTGAATCGAACGAATAGATTTTGACATACGAGTTACACCATTGAATTGAACCTAGTTTTGAGAAAAACTTAGTTTCACGAAAATCGTCATAAATCGGTCAATTTTTGGCACTTTTAAAGAATCTCTGCTGCAAATGAAACTTAAGACCTTAGGCGATAAAACTATGCAATGAAAAAATCGTATTTTCATCATTTCGAGCTTATGCAAAGCCCTTAACAAACAAGGACTTTCATGATCCAGGAAAACGGTCATCAACGAAATTGTCCGCTAAGTTGCAGTACCGGAAAACACTGACGAAAAAACCTTACGCAAATGTGCATGAAATTGTCTGCGTAAAAAATAAGCGCGTCTAGATATGTCTTCCCTTTCTGCTTCCTCGCAGATACGGAGGCCTCGACGATACTCGGTATGCACACAACGTGGTTCGCGGTCGTACTAGTCCTTTCGGTACTCAGTATGGCGGGTCTCGTTGCCGCTGCCATTTTGTGCTACAGTCGCCATCGTGTCACGACTCCGAGACACCCGCACAATGCGCACAACGCACAGCCGCACGCTCCGGTCAGCTTCCCATGTGAGTCAAATCGCTACTCGTCTATCTACGCACATACTTGGCAGGCAAATGTGAAAAAAAAGCTATGATTATGTGTGTGAAAATAATGTGACGCATGTATGCATGCGCGTTTATGTTGTTCATGAATTAGGACGTTTTTCTAATCGTGCCGATGCAGTCAATATTAATACCCGTGCAGAAATTTGTTGGGGAGTGCACATTGGAAGCCAAATGGATTCCGCGATATTTCCCGATTAACGTCGTTTGAGAATGTTTTATTTCAAATTCTTAACCGGAGTTTGTTGTATCATCCAAAAAAATATCCTTTCGTGATCCCGTGCACCAATTTATTGTGGTGTCCCAAGATGCATACCCACATCTCTATAGGGATTTGTTAGGGAGTCTTCATTGGCATCCAATTGGATTCCGCACTGTTTCCGGATGACCGCCGATTGAGAATTTTATTACGTTAGAATCGAAAATATGTGAAAAGTCAAGAGAAAAAACTCGGCGTTTTGAAACATGATCAGCGCGCTTCGTGATCGTGTATGGGTTTGGTGATATGGGTGGGTTCGACTTGGGCGTTTACATGCTGTCAGCATTCGTGAGCATCGCTCACATCATTCGACTTGACACTGTGCGCGCTTACAGAAACATTTATGACGTTAAGTATGACGTCATTTCCGCTGTCATATTGTGCTCATAAACGCTTCTTCCAGCGAGGTAGGGCAGCAAAAGCGTGAGCGTTAAAAGCGCGCTTATCATGAAAACACTGGTTACCCAGGTGGCGATTTCCAAATAGTTGTCTAGATGGGTACCAAATGTCCGTTTGGAAGTTACCTATAAATTATCACGTGTCCAACAGTTATCTTTTTGGATGGTTTTCAACTTGAAGGTAACCTCCGGACGAACACTTGATACATTTTTAGCTAACTTTGAAAAAATGGCTACACGGGTTACCAGTTTTTCGTGAGAGTTTCTGAAAAATGGCGGTAACAGCTTCACGCAAACTGTTTTCCGTTAATTTGGGAGCCTTATTTCTAATAAAATAACCTCTTCAACATAGTTTTTGATCCGAGGTACGGGATTTATTTTGAAAGAGTTATTCAAAAATTAGGAAAACTTTTCCAAATTCATCTCTTTATCACTACTATCTTCTATTAGATCGTAATCTTCATCAGTATCGGCTTCATTGTTAATTATTTCAAACAACTCGTCGATAATTTGAAAACGAACAAAGGCTTCTACTTCGCTTGCCATATTGATACTGATAATGCCAACTCGAAAGATTTGAGTTCTGGAAAGGGTAAGCTCGGTGAAGTGCGCACAGTTCAACTCGAACGTGCGACCACAGCATCGCTAATAAACGTGAACAATAAGCAGTAAAGTCAATAACAAATGATAATTACAGTAGATTTTCAGTGATGTATTTCCAACTTGATTCTTAGTATATACTTTTTTAAGCGATTGCTATTTTTTTAATATAGATTCTTTAAGATTCTTTAAGAAGATACTTTATACTTCTTTAACATCCACTCATTTCGTATAGCTATATATTTTGTTTAGAAAATTCAACGTACAGAATGTAATGAGATCTATCAAGAACCGTATTGTATACTGTTCGATGTTGTGGGAATTGCTTTTAGGATTCAAATTGAATTCGTACATTGGAATCTAATCGGGAATCCCTATTAGAATCCAATCTACGAGCGCGACGTTCTAGTATAGGGATCCAATGCAATGGCCCATTGGATCCCTATCAGGAAATGGAAACAAGTATGAGAATCCAATTGGATCCCTACGACAATTACTGCACGAGTATTGTCTTGCTTGCAAAGAGTAACGCACTTTTGCAAAAAATCATCCCAATTCAGGCTGAGTGATCCGTACACGTGCATCCGCGGATGATCGTTTCTCATACGTGCAGTTTGCTCCGTTTTGTCATATACGCTCTGCAATTCATTTGCATATATATATATTCGTATCTGTGCGCGTTGGGTGATCGCGCGATTGAAAAAAAGCCATTCTTTCATTATCCTTTCGCGCCATCCATTGCGACGCTTCCGTTTCTTTTTTTTTCATTACGCGTATCCGAATACACCCGCTTGGGCGTTTGGTGTTAGCCATAAAAAATGGAATGTGCACCCGTTGTTTGTTTTTGACACTTCCTATGTTGAGGTGGGGTGAACAACGTACAGTCGCCAACAAGCACTGTGACAAATTATCTTCACTTTCGATTGTTGCCAAAAGAGCGGAAATTTTCAGCGCGGGCAGTCAGAAATTCTGGGTAGACTTACTCCAATCGTACCCCCTACGGACTTTTTTTCTTATTTGCAAAGGCTTCAATTGTACACTTAAAGGATTAGTGTTATCAGTGCAATGTGTTTATTTCAAGTTTATATGAGAAACTCCTTTTATACAATGTTGGAGTGTGTATCGTTGGAATGCAACGAAGATTCTTTTTTATCATTTGATTTCCTCATTTTCTTCGTCATCCAAAATCTTATCTTGCAAATTTAAGGTGTAGATCTCTGATAAGGATCCTAAAAACTTTTCTGATATTTGCGGAGCGGACATTTGGTAAAAAGAATTGGGCTGCCTAAACTTTCGTTGCGTTCCAACGATGCAAACTTCAATATTAATATTTTATGCACATTTTTTTTTTAAATACACAGAAGGTGTGGACAGTTCATGGTCCGCGAAACGTATTGGGCTGAAGGTAATCATACGAGGGTTTCACCGAATCGCAAATCATGTCTCTGGATCGTTGTGGTTTTCATAATTATCGTTATTGGTGTCGATCCTGCAACTGTTTTCTTTTCTGCGTACATTTCCTGTCAGTTCATATCCTAGCGTCTCGTTTTTATCTATTAACGTCAACGCTGTCATGTTTCGTCATCGTCACACTGCTCTACACATTTCTGTTCGGTTTGGATAATGCGGAGGCAGAGATACATATTATTTATTCAACGAGCATACGTGGTTAACCGTAACGCAGAGCACCGCGGTTTCGGGCGACCGCGCGATGCGCAGAAAAAAAACCCTTGAAGGATGAGTACGGGGCACAACCTTTTTTGCCTCCCCCCCCCCCCCAACCCCTGTCCCGCGTACAACGCGTCCATATTGTCTCGTATCACGGGCGATATTCCACGCAAGACCGCCCATCATGCAAGAGGGACCGCATACATGAAATTGACAATCACCGCGGAAAAATAATTTAATCCAGTATTTGTGATTTATTCCCTGGTGATTATCCATGCCACGTCGGACAATCGAGACTTATCGAAATTAAGGTACTTCGCCTCCAATGAACGCTTTAGCACGTGTATGCCAAGTTATCGATTTGTAATTTACAAAAATTATTATCTGTCATTAGTATCTGAGAAATTGTGAGTGAGACTAGACTTTATCGATTGGCTTTGAGTCGAGAAGACACCTGAACCAGTATCCAGCGCAACGCCTATTTTCACATACTTCCGACCCACATTCATCGCGCCATACGTCGCAGGTCCGGAGAGAATGGCCAACGCGAATATTTTTCCCGAACAGGCGAAAAAATACACGAATATCGCGATAGTCCTTTTCCCAAGCAAGACGTCACCCGTAAACGATTTTACGGGAAAAAAATGATCAATAAGTAATTTTCGCATACTCGTTTCAAAAGGCCTCGATAATTCTGTCGTTCGGTTCGATATTTTTGAGTGAAAGGGTTCTGGGAATATACAAAGTTTAAAAATGTTCGTCGCAATGCTATTGTTGCTGCCTTTCATCTTAAGATCATTGAACTTGGCGCGTGTGTCCCAGGAATTTAGTTCATGAGTTAATTGATTTCAGGTATTAACAGCTATCAAAGTCATTATTAAATTTTATCAAAACATTAGAATTATCATCATATGAAAGTCATTACGAAAAACACGTATTTTATATTAAAGAAAAAACATTTCCCACATGGTCCAACACATACTCATAATTACATCATCCGAAAGAAAAACAAAAAATGCAGTCCGATAACAATTAAAGCGGTGAAGGAAAACAGGTATAGTTTTCAATTGCATTGGTTCTTTTAATTCTAAAACTTTCACGATCAGAGTGTGAGAAAAAAATAGTGCCATGTTCCCAAGGCCCACTCCGTCTCTTGTCATCGATACTGACTTCACGGCGAGGCGCAAGTGAATCATAAAAAAATTAACAACGATCGAGCTCGGCTGGATCGGCGACGCGCAGCTGTCTCGAATCATAGGTGGTTGCGTTCTCTCGTAAGGCTCTCGCAGTGGTAAACGCTCGCACGTCAGGAGAATCCTTCGTCGTCCACGCTTTTCCTCTGGATCGAAGCTTCCATAATTACTACGGCGCGTGATACTGCGGTGAGCCTTTGATCGTCGAAAAGTTCGCAATTGCTAATAGGTTTGGAGGTTAACCACGGGAAAGTTTCTCCTATTCTTACACGCATGCTCATATATATATATATATATATATATATATATATATATATATATATATATATATATATATATATATATATAAGGGTTGTAATAATTGCGCTGCGTCCTTTGTCTCGCGATTTTCGCTCCGGAGCTTCCAATCGTCTATAAAGGAATTGCCGGGTGGACGCGAATAGTAGGGAGATCTGGGTTGCTTATACGAGTGAGACGCACGGGGAGGCGGTGGACGAAGCTCAGAGCTCGACTTAATGGAGCGTGTCGACTGGATAACGGTTCCGGTACTGCAAGATTTATTAGAGACTTCGGAGAGAGTGAGGGAAAGAGGATGGCTTTACCGGGTGCATACGTAGAGACTTGCCGGCCTCGAGAAACGGTTGAATTATTCGCGAAACCGGAGATTAAGGCTCTCTCTCTCTCTCTCTCTCTCTCTCTCTCTTCCTCTCTCTCTTCCTCTCTCTCTTTCCGTCTCACCATGCTCCCTTCCGTCCGTACACTCTGCATATACTCCGACAGAATTCTCGCTCTTTTGAACCCTTACAAACTTGACCCTCGAGTAACCTATGCAAAGCTCTGCCCTGTCATTTAGCTCTTGTTCGTTCCGCCTTTGACGGAGAAAAATAAGCATTTAACGGAGAAAATAACTAGCCCCACTTTCGCTAAAGAGAATCCACAAGGGACTTGCGACAATTTAACAAAAGCACACGCAACATTCGACGGTGTTGAAGTTTGCATCGTTGGAATGCAACGAAAATTCTTCTTGATTTTTTCATTTCTTTATTTCCATCGTTATTTATATTTTCGTTGCATTCCAACGCCGCAAACTTCAATACCACAACATCCGAGCGAATGTTCGCAACCGTGGCTGAATAACTATACCCCGCAACTAGCGTTTATTAATCCCAGGATTTCGAGAAAAGAAGACATACGCGACTTGATGATTGTTTCGCATTTTCTTCGTTATTGCGCGTTACAGTTTTTTTCGCGAACTGAATGATTTTCCAAAATTGATGACAAGACTGAAATAAATTCGGCTTAATTGCTTCGGCTCTCATCAATTTCAGGCGCCGAAAATCATATATACATATGTCTCACCGATATCGGAGTATATTCTATATCAATGGCGAGGTAATAATTTGCCATGAAAATATTTTTCTCTCTCAATTAGTGGACCGCCAAGCGTAATTGATTGTCACTGTGATTTGTGCCGTGGCCGAAGAGTGCGCGAGAGAGACAGAGCGAGGTGGAGCTTTTTCCCAATAGCGCCCGATCGATTAATTCAATATCGCAAATAAAAGCACGCTTAAATTGGATCTCGTTGCGTTGGGTCATCACGTTTATTCCTTCGGCCGCAGCGATACTTTTATTTAATTAAAAGCTTTCGAAATTGTTATCGAATGCCGTTGCCTCGGGGCGTGAGGGAAACGGGTTGGGACGAAGAGGAAAGGAGAACGGTGGAGAGATTGAAAGACACGAAGTATCGGTTTAGCTGTCCTCGCGCTTGGTGAACTTCTCGGAGTTCGTTATAGGTGTTTGGTACCTTCTTTTTTCCGAAGCTTCCGTCTCTCCTTCCGAAATTCTACATCGAAGCTTACCGATGAGAAGATCCGACCAAAATCAATCACCAGCCTCGGGCAACATACCACCAGAAAAAAAAATCAATTCAATGCACTCGATTCTGTACAATTAATTTCGATTTTACTGCTACGAAAAATGTTCCAATACCCTTATTTGAATATCGGAAAAAGCGTAATATGAAAAAGTATAATTTAAAGTGTGTGTAAAATCACGTGATTCTATGCTTTGCAACCGGTAATCCGGATTTAAACCGGAAGAAAAACATTTGCCGCGCGAACATAACGTGTGAAATAATTTGGCATAGCGAATTTGTTGCTATCATTCCACGATTGACTATAAATCTCGAAATCCGTGCAGTTGTTCGGGAGTCCCCAGATCCTACCACATCCCTGTAATTTTTAAGATAAGCGGTGTACGGATCAGATTCGTAACCGGCATCCGCATCCGATCTACCAGGTGCCCAAATATAACAATGATAACAGTAATAATAGTTTTTTTCGCTCTATATAAACGGCCCTAGATCAATAAGATATATACGAGTAAATAACAATACCAATTGTTTTTTCGGAAACTTTTCTCAAGCGTGGATCTCAGAGCTTTTTGACTTCTGTGAAGTACCTTCAGACGCGAGCACACGTGTCCATTTTTTTTTACAAGCAAACGACCGTGCGGCAACGCAATTGCGGTTCGAAGCCATACAAATGATATTCGGTGGTACCCACGTACCCAATCGCAACAACGTTGCGGTGTCCTACGTCGATTTTCCATGCATTTTTGACCGCACTTCCCTTCGACGTAACCGCAAATACGGTTGTTCGGCACGTCGCTGTACCCCGGCCGATTCGCACGTGTGACATTTCGCCGCAAAATGATCAAACCAAACGTCAAAGAGGTCTCAGATATCGCATTATTTATCAAAAAAATAAATAAGCATACTGCAATATGGAACCGTTTTTTTTTATCGAAAAAAAAATATCATAACGGGACGAAAAAACGAAGAGTACGCTATGATGGCCTACATGAATTTTAAGTCTGGCTCGTGGATGCTTGGTTCTCATTGCTATTCGGCTTTTCGAAAGCGAAAACATTTATTTTTCATTATAACTCTTTTTTTGTAAATAACAGAACGATATTATGAAATTTGACAAAAAATGTTAATTCCATTTCCAATTAAGGTAGAGTAAAGTAACACATGTAGTGCTTGAGGAGATATTTTTTCGAATAATCCCTTTTAAAAAATAAATCCGGAATAAAAATGAACCGTTCTGCTTCTTCTTTTTTATGATTAAAATCACCCTCCCGAATAAATCTCCGAATTTACTCTCCCATCATACGTCTGGTATCTCCTCTCTTCCGCTCCCTTACCAGTCCGCTCCTGTTCGCACTCGCTTAAGCAAATAGACAAGACTCGATGTGTGCAAATTCGAGTATTTAGCGGAAAAAATATATAAAAAGTAGAATTAGCAAACCATCCTGGTAGTTGGTAGGTTTTGTTTAACGCTGAAATAAAAAATGTCGACCCAGGGTTAATGATACGAAATAGATAGAAAAAGCCATAATACTCGAGTGAAACAAAGAATATTTTACTAGAGATACCGCTGAAGCGATTATAGAACGGAAAAACAAACAAAAATAATTCCACCATTGAATAACAAAATGCTGCTTGTAATTCCAACAATTTTGATGTACCTTTTCATGTGTACTCACACGTGCATATTTATTTTTTTCATTTTCTCCATGATGTACATATCCATTTCTCTTTATGCCCTACCGCCCATCGACAACCCACCAAATTCAAAATGGATTTGGATAATAAACATAGCACGCAAAAATTTCCTTTTGCATATATATTTTTCCATACTTCGTACGCTACGTATCGTTCACACACACAGCCTCGAGCTTTATGCATATTCTGCACCCGTCTGTATCAGGGAATTTCCACTGACTGAACGAATTCGGTTTCTCGTTGTGTTTCCTATCGGATTTCTCCCCCGTTGCCCCTCTCCTTACACACACGTATAACTCAGCCGCGCTTTTGGGAAACCGGATTTCCCGCAGTCTCGATATAGGATTCGATCCTCGGGAGTGGCTATACACGGTTCTTTACAACAAAGAGCACAGTGGAGATTGCCAAGCTCTTATCTGCTTCTCGCTTGCTCGATGCGAGCCAATCCAAGTACATCGGCTGCCTTTGTATCAGATTCACTGATTTTTTTTCTTCGTTCAACTTCGTCTCATACGGTCACGATCTGTGCAAGTCACTAAAAGGGCACAGGCACGTGAGGTACCTGTCCACCCTTTACTGAGACGATTCCCGGACAAGAAATTTAATTTTGCGTTTCCCCTAAAATTTTTGTATGCAGCGTTCGCGATCGGATCTCGTCATCGTAGTCTGCGCCGTAAAGAGAACAAAAAATGCTTTCACCCACTTTGGAAGTAGCAAAATTTTATGCAAAATAAAATTTTATGCAGTTTCAACATAATTTCGAGAACCTCACGTTTGAGGAGGGTCTCATGGTGTACGAAACCTTAAAAACATCCTCACAAAGTGGATTTTTTGCGCAAAGTGCTCTGGGGCTTGCGATACAAATGCCGCAACCTTCGCCCTCGAACGAAATGAAAAAAAAAACTAAACTTTTGCATAATCTGCATGGCAACAGCCAAAGAAATCTACAGCGAATTTCTTAAGTATCATTTTTCACAGAAATGGCAATCGTTGGAAAAAAAAGTTTTATTTTGCGAACAAAAATCATGAAACATTGTTTCTAAAAACAGAAGATTTCACGTTATCGGGAAATCTCTACGTATTTCCATGGATCATTTAGTTTGTGAAAATTTACGACGGGGAAGTTTGCATCGTTGGAATGCAATGAAATGTACTTTTTCTTCTGTCGCTCACATTTTTTTCGCCGAGTTGAGGTACAAAAATCACTTAAACGGTTCTTCTTATCCTTATCACAGATACACATCCTTAATCTCTTTAAAAAAAATTATAAAGTATAAAAATAAAGAAATGAAAAAAGTCGAAAACTTTCGTTGCTTTCCAAAGATGCAAACTTTAACGCCGTGCAAATTTTAAGTAAATCGAAAGAAAAAAAAACTGTTCAAATTCCAAAACAATGTTTCGGGAAAAATGCCTCCAGAGTTTTGCGTCAAGTTATTTTAAATCTGACAGTAAAGTTTTACTGGTTAAAATAGAAGCTTTTTTGTATCAGATCAAATGCGCTGTTTTTTTGTGACTCTAAACTATGATTAAAAGCAACGTACTGGTTTTTTTTTCCGATCCCCTCGGCTGATGTACACGTCTAAGAGCTTTCTAAAATATTGAGGTCTGAAAATGTCCTTATTTTTCGTCAAGTACGCCGAATATATATCTATATATACTCGTGCATACAACCGACACTAGTGAATGGGCGGTTGGCGTTCGACCCCAGCGATACTTCGAGTTAAGCAGCGTTGTGCATGGCCGATATTTGGAGCGGTGACCGCACAGTTGTGCACCGGCTGGCGCATTAACCAGCGACTGGAAAGCCAATCCTTCTGGGACCTTGATGTTAACTTACTTGACTGAAAGTCTGTGCACCAGAGAATCAGAAGAATAATATATGAGGCCGTCTGTGCCGGTATGAGTTTACCACCGTTTCCGAGTACCCACGGCCAATGCGGTATAATGTAGCTTAAGACGGCTATCGACGCAACAGGAGTTAGGTTATATTAGCGGAGTGCGTGCATAAAGTGATAGGAAAGGGTTCAATTCGGAAGGGTAATACGTAAAAACCCGCAAGAATACACGTTGAAACTCAGGAAACAATAAAAAATAAAGAATATAAATAGATATGTACATACGTATTATTTGATAGAGAAATTAAATCAGGAGTCGAAACTTGATTCATTCTAATATTGCTCGCTCTCAAGGGAAATTGCATATGACGTTTTGCCACTTTATACACACATATTTTTCTTATCGAAAGCATGCTACACTTTATTCGTTATACCTAGGTTGCGTACTTTTCGTCGCACTCTCTGACCTCAAATACCGTTTTACTGCGCTATAAAGATTTTCACCTTCGTGCAATCCGTAAACACACGTATATATATTATGTATACACGGAGAGAATTAAATGTTAAAAATTACCGTGCAGTAACAGTAACCAGATGACAACCCTGAAACTTCGCTTATTATTACTGAGTAAAACACAGATATTCACGAAAATAATATAAAATTTCTTCTTTAGATAGAAAATTTTACCAGATTTTCTAGTAAATTTTGATGTGTAACAAAATACGCAAAACTTAAATGTAAAAAATATATAATGTCAGCGAAATTTTACTGTGCATTTTATAATTTTATGCCTTTCAAAAATGTCTATAAAAATTTATCGTCTTTATAACAGTTATTTTAAGATTTATTATAAAATTTAATGAGTGATATAGGAAAATGTATTGTGCTCTCGGTAAAAATTATCGTGCGCTTGTAAAGTAGAATTCTAGCTACGTATTTGAAATTTTCTGTAACGTGAGTTAAAAAAAAAAACTTGTCGCATACGAACTATTATGCTTTTCTCACTTGTCACCACATTGAAATATATCACGGTAATTTTTACCGTGAAATTCACGACAAAAATTACTTTTTAATTCTCTCCGTGTACGCGCAATTCCGACTTTTCTCCTCTGAGAGTTTGAAATGACAATATAATTCATCATTACCGCGTAATATCGCGTTATATTGCATTTACGAGTGTCTAGTGATTCACGAGGGTACCACCTTATCTCTGTACTTCGGCTGGAGTCAACACGCGATTTTTCAATGTTTAATGAAATCGTGAAGACTCATTATGCACATTTTCTACGGCCATGCCCGACTTGCGTGCTTTCTGAACAATGACTGAGAACGGAAAAAGAATCGGGAAGAAATTTCGTAATCTCTTTGGGCTAAAGTGCGTGATGAATGATGCAATAAATGCCAAATGTATATGTGTATTATTGCCGATACAACCAGTCGAAAGAGCTTATCCGAAAAAACCATGAATTTTTTTTATTTTTCGCTATCTACCTTCCTCGTTTCGAATCTTACGTCATATCTTATCTCGAGTATACCGAATTGATAAAAAAAAAAGTATACGTAGGAGTAAACCTTGAATCTAACGATTTTCGTGGCGACAAAATAACAGCACGGAATACGAAAAACAGAAAATGAAATAATGTCGAAAAACAGTGGTCATCGTAATCTAAATTATTTTATTAACACAAAAATTTATTTACATTGATTAACGAAATTATTGTTTTATCATCTAGGAGCTCATTAGAATCAGTATAAATGGATGCCTTCAGTTTTATTACGTGGCCATACAAAAATAACCGAAAACTTCTCAATTACGAGGATCCATAAAAACGTCTATAAAATAATCGCCACTGTGGCTCTTCTTCCCATTTAACGAAGTAGCACTTTTTCTTTCTCAATAAATGTAGGCCACTGACGCCGTAGGCATGGATAATGAAGCTTCCGAAATTGGAGCTCCCGTGATGACAAAGTGGGTGAAACGACCGCAAAAGTGATTCCTATCGCTATACTCGATCAGGTATTCAAAGTGAGAACTCTCGAAAGTCGAATGAGACTCGACCCATACGTTATATCCATATATGTATACATATACATACAGCTGCGCATATCGGGTGTGTACACACATTGATGGCTAGCAGGCAAAAGGGCGTACTTCACAATTACGCATGCTCGTGTCGTTTCACCTTCACCAATTTCCGCATCGGAAATACTTTTTTGCCGACAATTTTTATTCATCAGATTTTCTTTCTCCGAATTCATATCGGAACATTTGAATAAAAAATATTTATTTTTTGCACGAGAAGTATTGGAACCTTGGCCCTTCGTTTGGTAAAGTAGATGAAAATAATTTCGTTCTCAGGCCAGTACACTCATAAATTTGTTTCCATACAAATTTCGCTTACCCCGCTCTTTTATTTTTTTATTCTTCACCCTCATGTGTCGTTCCTCGAATACCGTGTTTGGATTAACTGGGGGATTAAGGAACGTGTGGCTCCGTACGATCGTGCCTCAAAGCAGTCCGCCATGATGTACTTTAAAATTTGTTACTCGTCAACCTTAGTCCACGAGACTGCTTTATGCACGAGCTGCGAGGACGCAAAGCGGATTTCGAGGTGTGCAACGCAGGATAATATGGCGCGTAAAAATCTCTAGGATAAATATGGTGAAAAAAAAAGAAAAGTCTTGGAATAATGGAAAATTTCGGACCTTTTCGTTGCTATCTTCGTGTTATCATAAACAGAGAAGAAATTCGTCGAAATTATTTTTGTATACTACAATGATTTATCGTGCAATCTATCGAGAAGCTTCATTTATATTCGTTGTGCCATTATTTTTCTACACTATAATAATATCGCGCAAACTACCGAAAAGTTTCATTTATATTCATTATAGCAGTTTAATTAACCTCGTTCATCGAAACGAGCGAGAACTGTCATTTTTTCGCGCTACATTCGTCGTAAAATCGTGTTGTATTATTTTTATCCTCAATTACGTTCCGTCATCATGTTTTTCTAGCACCATTGCACACCTCACCATTTATTGGACGATTTTCACGAAGCACATGGCAGTTGTGTTTTTCACGAAAATGTGTGTGTATGTCTGAGATCGGGAAAGTGAGGTCGTCCTGTAAACGCGTGAAAAAAATAAGGCCCGAGTAAAATATTGTACAGATATGTACGCAATTTAAATATTATCAAGGAAAAACGGGATTAGAATATAAATGTACATTACCCGCGTGGAAATGTGGCGAGGTTTTGGATACAGATTTTTTTCCCTATTGTTTGAAGCCCTAAAAGAACCCTTTTACTCGTAGCCGATAAGCCCAAACAACCTGAAACGCTGACTACACACATTTTCGATACTCCGCGTCCAAAGCCCCCCCCCCCCCCCCGCCCAAACCCGAGTCCACGACAACGAGGGCACAAAACGACGTTAGCAGTGTGCCGTGGGTCGGATAAGGTGAGCCTCGTCCGCTCCGCGGTTGTCACGGAAAACGCGTTAGCTTCAGTTCCTTTTTGTCAATGCGCCGGTGAGAACGTGCAAGTTTGGGGGCTTCGTCGCGCGATTCGGACCCACCGCGTGTAGACGGAAAAAAGTGCCGCGCGTGTACGGTCGGACGATATATCGAAGAAAGCGCGAACGAAAGAAAAACGATTGAAGGAGAGAAAAACAAACTCAGAGAGGAAGGGAGAGAAAAACTGGATAAAATCGGCTCGTCATTGTCAACAGGTCGTTGTCTATCGTCGCTGAGGAGCCTCGAGGAAGGCTCTTGCAAAATGGCCAACCGATGCACCCCGAACCGTCGGCGATCCGTTTGCCCGAGGCACCTTATTGGCTTGAGTTTACTGATCATATTTTCCCTCATGATGACGACGTTACTCGGCCATGCTTTGTCCCAGAATCTCGCGACCAACGCTATCACCAGCAATGAGCTCGAGGAAACCGACGACACAAACGGTCGAGTTCAAAGGACGTCCGGTGGCAGAGATTACTTCTTCGGTCCCTGTCTCATTCACACTGATAAGACTTGTCCCGACGAGGAAGTCACCTTCTTCCTCTATACACGAAAAAATCGGGTTCAGGAGATTTTCGTGAACGCGACATGGTCGAATCTCAACGAGACGGATTACTCGCGTCACGACAACACCAAAATAATCGTTCACGGCTACAATTCGGACATGCAATTGGATACTCTCGTTGACATACGAAACGAGTATCTGAGAAAGGAATCGGCGAATTTGATAGCCGTCGATTGGCATCGTTTGGCGGTTGGACCTTGTTATCCGATAGCCGTTCACAATATACCACACGTTGGCAATTGTTTGGCTCAGCTTATCGAGAGATTGCGCGACTTTGGCACTCCGAATATTCACGTTATTGGCTTCAGTCTGGGTGCTCATGTGCCCGCTTTCTCCGCCAATGTCCTCACACCCTACAAAATCAATCGCATAACCGGCCTCGATCCGGCAATGCCGCTCTTCATGACAGTGCCTAACAGCCAAAAATTGGACGCCGGCGATGCCGAATTCGTCGATGTCTTTCACACGAACGCCTTCATACAGGGCAAAGTGGAGTCCAGCGGACACATTGATTTTTATATGAACGGTGGAATACATCAGCCAGGATGCTGGGAAGAGAAGAATCCGTTTGGGTGCAGTCATCAGCGCGCGGCCGTTTACTTCGCCGAGTCCATCAACTCGAAAATTGGCTTTTGGGGCTGGCCTTGCCCAAGCTTTATCGCTTATCTACTCGGACTGTGCCCACCGAGATTTCCGGCTGTTTTAGCCGGTGACGGAGTTGACACGAATTATCGTGGATTCTTTTTAGTTAAAACGGCATCCGAATCACCGTTTGCCGAAGGGCCGTTCCTCGTCAACGACCTTAATTTTTATCAAACATACAACCACAAAGTTTAAAATCGCGGGTAATAATCAACGATGGAGATTTTACTTAACATATTTTTATCAATTGAAATTAATGCGTAGTTAAATTTTATTTAATTCGTTTTCAATCTCGCTTACGACGAATTTTCGACGACTCTTCGATATGTTTAATCTCGTCGATCATATTAGTGATAAAACACGTATCTACATGCGTTTTAATGTGTAACTCCAGGTCAAGGGACTCGACTGTACGTTTCGTTGTTGTGTGGACAAGTATAGACATATTTTTCTCATTTTTACAGAGAAATCGTTAATTGCATGTGGTCTGCGAATCTCCCACGCAATAAGAAAATATAAGCTCGTTAATTGCCGTTTCGAACGCAATGAAATGTATATACTATTTGTAATTAGTCTATCGATCAAATCGATCTACTTCTGTATTCTGTTAACTCAATGTTAAAAACCTCTGTAGTACGTATATCAGTTTTAATTTTCGTTTCAATTTGCTACTGTACATAGTTATATTTAATCGGAGAATTCACGATCACGCGTGAAATATATTTATTCCATAAAAATTGTGTGCACTTTTCAATCTCCTGTTTTTCTTCGAGTTCAGTATGTATGTTGGCAAGAGAAGAAGCAAAAATGAAATAACGGAAAATCTGCGAAACAAAGCATGGACGATCACGTGACGACGTATTTTCTCGAGATATTGCAGCCCAAGGATGAAATCTTTATCCCTCGTTCGGGAAAAGGACATTATAAAAGTTACGAGAATTGTTTAGAGCTTCTGTTTTCTCGAGTACACAATTTAAAGTTTGTTCGGTCTCGGGGCTGGGAATAGTGGAGATCAGTATAGATATATATATATATATAAATAGGGATGAGTCACCGACTTTTCTTTTCTTTCCCATGGGATCCTCCGAGAGTGAGGCAAAAAAGACGAAATCCCGGAGCCGGAAACGTGAGTATCCTAGTTCGTCTCTGCCTCGTAGACGAGCATAATATGCCAATCCCGGAACTTGCTCGTGAAAGCTGCAGCTACAACGTTCAAGACAATCTGGAAAAACGCCGAGAAAAAATTACCTCAACGCCAATACGAAATATCTTTTCGTATACATCGGTGACGTAGTTACGGTTTCGCGTCACTGCGAGATCGCGGAATAATCATATTTCTCGTCCGTGAAAAAAAACCAATAAACGATTTCAATAATCAGCAAAAAAAAATGCGCGCGGCCTAGCCAAGTTTAGTTTACTTTTAATCTTCAAAATGTATCGGTAACAAAGAAAAACAGTGCGAATTGCGAGAAACGTTTTCTTTTGCGTTGATAAAAATCGTAAAACTTGAGCTCTCCAGAATCGTCAATATTTATGGCCGGCGGGAAACCCTCGAACGATCGGAAACGCGTAACGATGCACTGAAACATTGAACGTGTAGCAATTAAGCGTATGATAAAGACACCTGGTGTACGGAGTAGATGCATAGTTGTCGTATCGTGTATCAGGAAATCGAACCGCGTATTCTCGTTGATTCGTTAATGATCGGGTATTTATCGAGCAAAGCCCGATTTATAATTAAGGTAATTAAGGATCGTTGTGTACCCAGCAATGCCACGTCTCTGCGCGCGCGTATGTAGATGTCCAACGATTCGTCCATGCAGCATTTACATATACACACGTTGGTCGTTCAGAGAGTGATTAACCAACAAGCCACCCGTTACCGTTTTGGTACAAATTGTCCAATTGCTTGATAACGATAACAGCAAGGCCGTGCCCAGGAAATATATATATATATATATATATATATATATATAGCGAGAGAGAGAGAGAGAGAGAGAGAGAGAGAGAGAATGAGAGAGAGAGAATGGATCAAAGAGCTCACCAGATTAAATATTCACACGTTGGAGCGTGAATTCCCCTCCTATAAGAGCAAATATCGACAATAGGACATCAGTGATAATATTCATGCGCTATCGTTGCTGTTGCAAACACTGCCGCTCTCTCAATCCGTGCTATTGAAAAACAAGTTGATTTGAAAATAAAAATGACAATCTTACGTTCTTGCTTGCTAGTGTCAGGCCGCATTTGGAAACCGCAAAAAATCTTTGATGGTATGAAATGCAGATAGCATGCTTCTACTGGCGTTTTATCTACATTCATGCATATGTATACGGAAAATGCAACAATGCAAACGATCTTTATCAACGAAGACGAGCGAAGAGCAATTCGTTTTTCCTTCTATCCATTGTCGCGCAGATATTTTTTGTTCCATAAATGTCTAGTCATTCAAAAGAAAAAACGTCCTTATCGGGACGTAAATGAACGAATTTAATTGGGTTGGTGGCGTATGCGAGGCCAAATACGAACGCGTTATTTTCAATTGATAAACGTAGTATCGACAGGTATCAGAGAAAAGGGCAGAACTCACAAGAATTCGCGAGTAGAATCTGCAACGGCCACGACTATTTGTTTCACGTCGACCAATGAAAAACACGTACGTATTATATATGTGTGTATTGGTCGCTCGATCGTTACACAATGGATATCGCCCAGCACTCGATGGGGTTTTTGCCTCCTGCTCGTTATTTTGACACGGGGTCTCATACTTACCATCCGACGAGCTACAGGACTCGTATCGTGTGAAAACCTCTCCACACATACACAGTTCGCGGATCTTGCGTGACAATCACTCTGCCACCCAATCCCATCGTCCATATATTCTGTACACACGTGTATGGGCTGTTCCGGCTAAGAGTGCACAGTTTTTTGAGCGAGCAATAATTTACAGGCCATTGGAGGTCGAGTGATAACTTTTACACTATCACTGGGCATTATTTCGGTCGAATTATTCTTAGCGATGATCAAAGACTAACACTAGCCCGGAAGAGTGGAAAAAAACTGGCACCGAATGTATCTGGCACCGAATCATACTCTAGGATTCTCAAAAGATGTATTTGTCTACTGTCGATAAGTTGCTACTTTAACTACCAAATTAGCAGGGATAAACTCGAATTAGTGTGCCGCAAAACTGTAGGGGCCTTTTTCCCGAAGCCGTGTGTTTTTTAAAGTCGGTCGCTGCATAGCTTGAACAATTTTTATCCGTCTCACGTCACATTTTCGATTTTCTTTAAAGCTTTTTTGTTATAAGGAATGTTTTCGTGAAATTTTCTCTCCGAAACTAAAATTTTTTTTTCGTGTTTACCGGTTCTGTGAGAAAATACTATTTAAAAAATTCCCTATGCAAATCCCGCAACACCTTCGGCAAAAAACGCTGCCCGTGTAAGAAAACCAAGCATCGCCCCTTGCTAGGAACTTTTTTTTATGTGGGGGTTTTTTTTCAACCATCGATAAGTGACTATTTGTTTTCAAGCAAGTTCTGCAAGTCGATCGATTTTGAACGGTTTTTCAAATACGAATATTTTCTCTACGTGTGGAATCGCCTATATGGACGAACGGGATTCACCATCAGCGAGTCAGGAATACACGTTGATATACATACATGGCGTTAAGGGTGTAAATCACACGGGTGCTTTTAGAAGCCCCTTGATGATTGGCGGTGGTCATATTTCTTTTTTGTTCGCCACTGACCAATCCAGCATCGAAGCTCACTTTATACAGAGAGAGCATTGTTCTTTTCCTCTTTCGAATTTTTTCTCGCTTTCTCTTCATGCCTCTCTTCCTCTCTGTTTTATCTCTACATTTTCGTTATTTCCCCCCTTATTTAATGCTTCACCTTCTCCGAGCGAACTCCCATCTTCTCTCTCTCTCGTTTTTGTATTTTTTACCCCACCCCTTTGTACACAGATCATGATGGAGCGACGTAGCAAACTTCGTGCATATTCCACGCGGTTCTTACGCTTGAACGAAAAAACTCCATTTCCAGGTTGCGTATTTTTTTTTAGTGTTTTTAGTCTTTAGCAAAGATCCGCTTAAGTTTGTTATTTTTCAATTTAATTTCGTTCTCGAGCACGATACATTTCGAGCTCCTTATTTACCGAACAAAAAACTCTTAAAGAGGCTTGACACTCAAAAAAAAAAAAAACATCGGTGACAATACAAGCACGAGGAGATCTTTGCCTCGTGGAAATAAATACTCATTTTTGTGAGTTTAATGAGTGCCGGGAAGTTTCGAAGAAAAAAAAAAGATCACGTGAATATTACATCGGTACATTGATCATCGTATCCGATTACTTTTTCCTTGTGAATCCCTCTCAAAAGTTCTAGTTCCTCGTTTATTTATACGTAGTCATATATGGATATTAATAATTCCAAATCATTGAACGTGCTCGTGACCACATTTCCGCAAAGATTTCGCGATATGCGGTCTGCGTCGGTGTTTTCGTAAAGTTTCATACTGTAGCCTGAGTACACGAAAGCTTTGTACGTGACGGTGGAATGCTCGGGGCCAATAATATACAGAGTATGTGTATCCAGGAGCGTATATAGAAAAGAGGCGAAACAAAAACAAAAAGAATAGGAATCCTGAAAGACTCAGGTACACAGAGAAAATCCGGTTGACCCACATACCTTGGCAATAAAATAGGTATATACACATACGATACGTATTGGAAAAAGGCTCTCCTTGTTTTCTCGCGCCCTGACCTAACCCTTAACGATGCAAAGCAACAGTTTCATTCCCGTCGGGACTTCAATGGATCGAATTCCGTTCGTACTTCCCATGTGTCTTTTTTCCCGAGCTACACAACCCTCGCGAAGAGAAACTAGAAAAAGCGAGTGAGAGCAATCGATCGAAACTTTCTTTAACATCGCTATTGTCAAGCCCATTCGTTTCTTTTTTACTTTAATATTTGGTTTAATTTCCCTAAATGGTAAGATTCGGGAGTCAGGTGACGAACGAAAGGTAGCACGGGGCACACGAGTCTATGGGGCTTTTGAGGGTGGTGTGTCGGGACTGATGTTCTTCGACGGTGTTCCAGTGCAACAGATGTACGGATCGAACGGTGCGAGCACCGGTATGCCAGTGGGAATGACAACCCTCAAGGGGTCGATGGGTACTCTGGGACCGATCGGGAACATGGGCAATATGGGGAATATGGGAACAGGACTTGGGTTAACGGGCGCAACGACCCTACCACGGCCGGGAAACTGGCTACACCCTGCGGGCCTCAGGCTCGGGCACAGCGAGGCCCGGGTCCGCCTCTACTGCCAGGCAAAGTGAGGAGCCACGGCTCGGACAGGTTAGTTCTTCGTTTACTTTTCGTCTACTTGTCTTTCACGACAAAGCACCCTCCGCCCTCGTTTGTTCACGTAACGCGTTGGCTTATAAATACAGGATAATTCAGGAATGAATCATTCTGTTGGTACTGTTCAGTAAAATGATTGAGCTTACTGTATAATAATTCATTTCGGTAAAAAGAAGCAAATCAGTTTTTCATTTGGCAACCTTCTGGCTGTCATACTTTCGAGGTTGTTAGAAAATTTGGGTATGTTCGGTATTGGTGATAATCGCGGTTTGCAACATAATTTTGTTTAATAAACAACAGGTCAATTGGGAATTGAGGTTAGGTTTAATTCTAAAAGTATGGGCGTACCCAATAAGCCGCAGGATCGTGGTGAACTGGAAAGTATCTAACTATGTTACGATTTGTAAGAAAAAAAGGGAATATTCAATTGACTTGCGGTTTTGCACCGTATTGAAGTATATTATGAAAATTAAAGGTAGGCCTGCTGGTGCCTTTTTTCGGTAATCCCAACGGTAAACCTCGTTACTTCTTTTTGAAATATCTGAAACAAAAAAGAACAAGTTTTTTTTTTGTAAATTAAATCTACTTTTATAATCAAGGGTTAATGGAAATATTTTTTCGATCTTTAGACAACTTCCATGGTACCAGAGATGGTAAAAAACGTTTCGATTTTCGCGAAAAACTTGGTAATTATGCGAATTTTCCAAAAATTAAAGGTAATTATGCTTTGGCATAAAAATATATTTAATGAAAAAAGCTTGGATAAATATTTGTGTTAGATTTTTCACAAAAAAGTTAAGCGGTGCACCATTCAGATTTCCGAGAAAAGACCCAGCAGCTAGCACCCTCTTACGGCGATATATATGACGATTTTTCAAATAGTATATTTTTTAAAATGTTTACAAGATACTTAAAGTACAATGCAAAACCGCAATATGATGGCCATTTGTTTCTTTTCTGAACTTCCGTTCTCGTTCTCTCCTGCCAGTAAAATTCGCGATCCCCAAAAGGAGTTTTTTCAAAGAACGGAATCTACTTTCCACCCCACCAGTATAAAAAAAAAACAGATTAAAAAAAACCTCCAACAATCATTTTCACGAATTCATTGTTCCTATTTCTGTTTAATAAACCTTGCTATTCTTTTCCCCTACACAGTGACATCTCCTCCAGCCAAAAGGACGAATGGTTTGTGTAGGTGAGTATCCCCAACACACATTTTCGCTTGTGAGAATCCTGCTGCTACTGCAAACAAAAACATGTCCAAAGTATCAATCCAACGATTTCATCCATCATTTCCGCAGTTGAGCAGAAACGAAATTTATTTGGCTAATTGATAAATACGGAGGATTAAAAAAAAAACATTACGTTGTACAAGCGTCGCGTATAGCTAATTATTAATTTGTGTATTACGCTTGTTCCTTTTATTTTTTCTCGAAACTGACCGTCTTTCTTGTATCATTTATTGTGCTTTTCTCGTTGGACTATACACAGAGGCAGACCTGGACCAAAGCTCGCAGGGTGAAAGGGGGCTTGCGGTGGTGCCCTTCACCGCTCCCCGTGGCGGCGTCGCGAACTTCGTGACTTCTCGTCATACAACACACATATATATATATTATATATACATGCATATATATATATATATATATATATATAAATGCATACGTAAAATTAATACATATATACGAGATATATGTATCGTCAAGCAAAGCCTCGTGGGAACTACGTTGAGAAACTGTCTCTGTTGTGCGTCTGGAGGACGCCCATTCGATGTGTACAATCCTACCCCGGTGTGCGGATACAAAACGTCCCTGAATCGTCCAACACAATTCTCCTCCGTTCATCGTCTCATAGCTTTTAAACGGCTTTCCCCGGTGACCCAGTAAAGTTTGGGGGGACCTCGCGTTGGAACGCGATCCACACTGTGCTCGAAAGTTTTTCAACACTCTTAAGCTTCGCTCGAGTGCCGGGCGCGGGGGAGGGGCCGAGTTGTTCAACGAACTTGCCAAAACACGCGAGTATTCGCTCCGATCGATATATAAACTCGGATTGTTCGCCGCGTTGCTGCGTCCAACGATAAACTTATGGTAAGAGTCGCGACGTTTGTTGCGAACACATCGGAACGCGAAGACGACGACGACAACGACGATTCAATGCATTTTTCCAGATTTCTTTTTTTTTTTTTGCTCCAAGCCCATCACATAAAGAAAAGCGAGAAGAAAATGATTCACGAGCGAATGGCGATAAAAAGAAAAACTCGTAGAATTTGAGACACATCGAATCTCGAAGCGATCCTCCTCTCCCCGCGAGGAATAATGAATTTTCATATCTTCGACTGTTCGACGTATCGACGACTATGTACGAGGAAAAATCGTGTACAAAGCACTTGGTGCACGCGACACAAAAGCATCATGGCGTCTTCGAGATTTGTCGTAGTCGGTGGTGTTTATTTTTTTTATTTTTTTTTATTCATTTTTTTTCGAACTGTAAATCTAAGATGTATTTCGCGAATTTACTGTACCGAATTGTCGAGAGCGAGGAACTTTTTTCCTTTAGCTGTTTCTCGTAACTCGTTTTGTGTTTTCTTTTGAGATCTTTCGTATCTTCGCGAGCCAACGCTCTCCCGGATATTGTTACGTTGCATGCGAATTTCGTGCCCCGTCGAGATTCCTCAGAACGACGACGATGCAGTGAAAAGTAAAGGATGATGCGACGAGCGTGGAAAAAGAAAGAAAAATAAAGAAAAGACGAGAAGTTACTTCACTTGACGCGTGTACTTGTAAAATACTTGTATCTAAACACTAGCCGTTCAGCTTTGTGCCGTCTTCATAGATTATTATACAAACCGAAGAGAAAGCATTATTATACATATAAACATAAGTAGAAGTTACACACACACACACATACACACCTATATATATTAATAAATATGGGGAATTCAATTCCAACTCTTTCTAAAGCGGACTCTGATCATCACGAATTCGGTTAATCAATTTTCAAAATACATTCCATCAAACTGTCATATTTTTTCTAAAGCATTTAAATTTCAACACATCCTTGATGACGATTTGACTTTTCCAAGCTTCTCTTTTTTTTACATCAAGATTTTACATACCAAGTCGAAGGTGTGCTATCGAAAATGTTGCGAGCCCAATTTCAGAATGGAGCGAATTGGCGTTGAATTCCGCGTATACATATCTGTGCGAATGAGGGTAATGTGTGTGAGAAAGAAAAACGATGAGCGATCAGCGGCGTTGACTATACATAGATTAGAGTGCATATTTTAAGACGATCCAATGATCGGAGGCTCGTAATCCTCGATCGATGCGATTATAGCCCATCGGAGTAGATAGAAAAAAAAAATATAATAGATTGGCCATAATAGTGATAAAAAGAAATGATGTAAATGAATATCGATCGTTAAGATTTAACAGTAATATTTGATATCGAATGATATTCTTTACTATTAATTTTTCATGCTAATTTATTGTTGTTCAACATTGATTAATTGGATAATTGCTTCAGTATTTAATATTCGATATCATTATTGATACACTGTCATCCTCGACTCAGTCCTTTTGCGCAGTCTTCACATTGGCCAATGACTCGATATTGACCGTTCTTGAATTTTCGAAAATAAACTCGGAAGAAAAAAATATTTTCCCCGCGTATTTGTAAAAAGCAAAAAAAGAAAAGAAAGGAAAAACAGAACACCACGACGGCCAATACATTATATTTTTTCGATACAATACATTCGCCATTTCATCGACACAATTTTCACGCTCCAACGAATGAAATGTTTCTTTTATTTTTCGAGTCAAGAATAAGTGGAACGAAAAAGGGACGAAGATCTTAAGAGAAAATGGATACAGGACCAGAGAGAGAAAAAATAACAACGGGCTTTTTGTTTTTTGTTTTCGAGCAAAGGAATCGCAAAAACAAAAGGATATGTGTTGCGAATTTGCGGGCAAACGTCTCCATCCGACGTTATCCCGAACGAATGTATCTAGGTAAGGTATCCGATAATCTCGTATGTCGCGAGATTTTTCGGTGAACACGGAGCTAGCTCTTAAACTGCCATTGAGAGGAACGGAAGAAAGTTGTAAAGGGGGTTCGAATAGGAAAAAAGTAAGCCTAAAAAATAGCGAGAAAAATGAGGAAAAGAAAGATACAGATATATAAGTCGAGAGTCGTGAAGGGCCGAACCGACACTCTCGTTGGCTTTTTTTTCTGCCTTCGCGTAGACGAGACTTTTTCCATGTCACTAATTACTGAGGCACAGACAGGAGATACACGCTTGGCTATAATACTCGATAGAGTATAAATCAGAAGCATTGATCACGAGTTCGTTTCAAGAGAGGAAGAAAAAAATCCTAAAGTCTCAACATTAATGGTCAGAGGTGCCGATCGAGAGAGAGAAAAAATATCAATACATCCGCTTCAATTCCTCTGGAATAATACTAATCACGTGTCTCATTTCGCTTTCGTCCCTGACACACGAAAAAAATTTAGCGAAGTCGTCTGGGCGCGAGTTGCGAGAAGATGCGCGAGTGTTAGGATAGTCGAACTAGACGTAGCTTTAACCTTTTAAGGACGGGGCTGGTCGATATATCGACCAGCAGTTAGGCTTGGGACTTCCATTGAGGAATTCATCGATTTTATTGATATCTTTCATGTAAAAAAAAGTCGATTTTAATGGAAATTTCCCCGTCCTTAAAAGGTCAATTATGAATATAGTGTAGAAAGAAAACAAAAAAAATGTGCTTGATAAGAGCCGAACTCCAATCGATCGTGGAAACTAAAAAAAAACGTCACCGATCTCGTATTTGCGAACCTCCAATTTTTCTTGTACTCTCAAGAATTTAGGGAAAAACATAGCGGTAAATATTCCGTATAGGGATCCATCTCGAAGCGGCTTGATCTTATTACATGATAAAGAAAAACACTACATGGACTAGAACACATTTTTATATTGTTGAAAGAAAAAAAAAACTCAAACAATCAACCCTTTCTCAATGTGTCCGCATTCGCTTTTCTTTAATATTTCTCGCTTTTCTTTAATATTTCTCAAATGCATTGAGAAACGTGTTCTTTTTTTTGCAAAATATCTCAAGGTCAATGCGAGACGAGATTGATCCCCTTCTCAGAATATTTACCAAAGTTGCATTTATTTTCCAATTCAATTTCCACAGAGACAGATAAATTAGTCTACAAATGTAAATGTTTTCATTATTTCTCAGTTGCGTGAACGAAGAAGAAGAAAAAAAATACGAAAAACAAAATAGGGCGCAAGCGCACGCTCACTGCGTGACGTCGAAACGTTTGGGGAAAAGAAAGCTTAAAATCGTTACTACGAAAAGCTCGCTGTCAAGGCCACTGTCGTCACTGGCTACTCAAATGGTAGAGTTTGACAGGGGCGAAATGAAAAAAAGAAAAAAAATTCTTTACTCGAATACACTTAAAACATATACAACGCCTTTTTTTTACGATGTAACATGTTCACAACGTGCATTCGAGAGTCTACGAAATATCAAATTATATCACAATTGAGACATATCGGCGTTGCCAATTATCGTAAAGACCAAAAGCGAAGATTTTTCTATCAAGCACGCGAAGGTATCCTTATCTCGATGTATTTTGTCAATTAAATTAGCAATAAAGCGAGATACCGGCGTCTCCCAGGTCGAAACGACATCTGCAATCGATACGGAACTAGTCGCACCACTCCGTCGAGAAAAACGTAGACCACGCGCGAGTAAGAAATCTTTTCCTCCGGGCGTCGGTAAAACCGGCACCTGTCGAGTATCGCGGCTGAACGAAAAGCCCTAATTACACCGCACAAAATTCTCCGCTTGATTTTTCAATGCGGAAAAGCGCATAGTGTACACGATACCTGGTCAATAAAAATATAAGAACATATCGATCGTAAAAACACATGTCGCGCTTTGTAAATTCTCGAATGCACGTTTTTGTGTTAAAGGAAACATATATATATATATATATAACACGTATCAAATACGAGATTGCCCACGAAGAAAGATGCTTTTTGTGGTCGTCCTCCCGGATATATTTTTCATATTTTTCAACTTCGCAGTACTGGCTGCAAAAATCTGGATATTCGTTGAGAGCTTCTGAGAAAATGGTTAAGCAATTTTCTTCATTTTG
The DNA here is from genome assembly GCA_963932345.1 of Ophion ventricosus. Classification (NCBI taxonomy): domain Eukaryota; kingdom Metazoa; phylum Arthropoda; class Insecta; order Hymenoptera; family Ichneumonidae; genus Ophion; species Ophion ventricosus. Next base: position 27,108,110 of record OZ010712.1, read on the forward strand.
ACATATCGTACAAAATATAGGCCATACGAAAAAAAAAATCCAGGCATAACAGTTTTGTCTAATTTCTAATTTCTTAACCAATTCGTCTTTAGTATTTTTCAAAAAGTATATTTTTCTCAATCGATATCGCTCTGACTTGGTTGATAATTTTTGGAATATTTTAGCAAAAATTAGTACCACTCAATTTTCAGAAGAAATGAAAAAATAAACGTTTTCTTTTTTAATCTGAAAAATATCTGGGATATCGATGGCAAAAAGTTGCAGAATTCACGAAGTCTCGTAAATGCTCCATATTTCTTGGCCATTATAAAAATGATAGAGAATTAGAATGATTGAGAAGGAAAGAATTGAAAAATGAGAATATTCTATGAGCACCAGTCTAATCGACGTGATGCGTGAAAACGCGGAACTGACCCTCGTCATTCCTCGCGTGTAAATAACGTAGAAAATATTACTTTTTTTTTCTCTCTCAAATCATAACTTCTTTTTGAATCATCGTGAACTATAGATATTGTTGTATCTCGAATATTTCAAGATATAAAAAATATATATATATATATACATATATGATATTTATTAGATGAAATATGTTCACACGCGTGATTTTCACGGGTGATTGTGAGTAGTTTAATTTTGAATTATCGATCGGAAAGATCGTAGCTAGTCGAAAAATCGCTGCTTGACAATTTTGTGCTGAGAAAACATTTATCGGGAAATGAAAAATTAAAACGTATATGTATATATATACGTCACGCATCACGAGTAACGACGTTCGCGAAATGCCCGGTGATGTGCGTCACTGACGACTCTACTCTCGATTTATATCTCTTCCTCGACACATGAAATAAAAAGTGAAAATTTCATTAACGAGCAAATTCAATTGATAACGAAATTTTTTTTCGTCGTACATCGGTAATTCTTGTATCATCGTTCATCGTCATTCGATATTTATATACGTTGAATAAATCATCGCCCCTCGAAAATTGATATGCAAACAAATGCGAATATTTAATAATTGAAAAGAAAAAAAAACAAAAGAAGGCGAAGCATTGTAGGCATAAATTGTGAAAAAGATACTTCCGCAAGATTTTTTTAAGGAAGCGCGCGCTCCGTAAATCGCAACACGAGACAAATACACGCATCTGTAATTAACACTCGTATGTACGTGAGTAATTATAATTAATGTAATACCGACGTTAATTGACCGTGTTCGATATTGATTATATCCATCCAATATCGTTCGACGGAAATTCCGATACTTCATGTTCATTTAGTCTGTTCGTTTTTTCGAACGCGAAATATTTGAAATTCCAAATATCGATGCTTCAATAACCATCTTATTGAATAGTCATTTTTTTTAACTAAATGAAAAAAAAAACACCTCATCTAATAGTTCTGGTAAACCAAAATTATCGTTCTTAGGATCTCATTCTTAAAAGTAAAGGAGAGACACGATATCATGAGATTCGTACTATAATAAGTGGCAATGCGTTTCGTTGAGCCTTCCGACGAAAGTTCGTTGAGCGAAAAGCAGAAAAATCGCGAAAAAAAGTAGGAAAAAAGAAATTCGTACAACTCGCTTATCGATATTCGACAGTCGCGAGGCAAAAATAAAACATGTCGTAACAATAAGTAATGGGGAAACAATACAATAATTTTTCATACTGTTTTTACTTTTACTACTGTTATTACGTATGATTGTAATAATTATCTCTTACCCGTAAATTGTATATTTAAAATACGCGAATTCATTGGCACAATTGAGAAGAACATTTTTTACACAAATACACACATACACACGCGCGACGTGTGCGATTAAAGACTTGAGAGAAAACAAATGATACACACGTTCACACTTTGCACACGTGAGAAACGAAAAAATTGAGACTCGAATTGCGCTCTCTATAGTTTGTAAATTTAGTCGTTGCAAAAGAAAAAAAACGAAGTGTCAACCACGAATCGCTTGGAGGGCTTGCGCACTTTGAAATTCTCAAAAAAAAGGCATATTTTCATATATTTTCGTAATAATTTTTTCCGACGATAAAAAAGATTTAAAAAAAATCAGCACTTTATTTATACTCACCTCGAAGATCATGCAATTTTTACTATTGATGAAAACAGAAGTTTACTGTGTGCACTTCGGTGATTGTGTAAAATATGTGTAATCTTCGAAAAACGAAGAAAATGACCTTTCTTGTGCACGTGGAATAAAAATGATGAAAATAGGCCTAAGTTTTGGCATTTCAAAGTTGTCAACCGCTCCGAGCTGAGCTACTTAAGGGAGTGCTCCACGCTCGTGTTTCAATTGTCGCAAAACATTCCGAACGAGTGACGGTCGGAAATTTTCCACGTATCGTCGTGACAAATATACATCCGGGATTTGAACAATCGTAAACAGGCAACGGAATCGTCAAATATAATTTAAGGACAAAAAAAACGCTGGCCTCAAAATATTTCAATTACCTGAACCTTTTTTTTCGTTACACGACCGGAGAAACATTTCGAAGTATCACTCGTTGGGAATTTCCTGTACGATTGGTTTTTTTTTCGCAATTTAAGAAACTTTGATACTTTTTTGTCCAACTGTTCGAGCATGTGGCGCCCCTTGAATGCAACTACTTATCGAAATGAATAATTAGGTGAGAGAACGAACAGAGAAGTATATTATATTAATTATATATATTATGCGTAGCGAACACGTGTGGAGGCGGGAATGATGCCATACGGAAATCGAGCGGCGGAAAATATATTCAAACAAAGGGACAAGCGCATGAGAGGAGAAGAAAAACGTGAAACATAATGCAAAACAAAAGCGAGATTATGGCGAGTGGTATATCGAAGTCCAAGAAACTCGCTATCCATTAATGGAAAGAAAGAGCGAGAGAGAGAGAGAGAGAGAGAGAGAGAGAGAGAGAGAGAGAGAGAGAGAGAGAGAGAGAGAGAGAGAGAGAGAGAGAGAGAGAGAGAGAGAGAGAGAGAGAGAGAGAGAGAGAGAGAGAGAGAGAGAGAGAGAGAGAGAGAGAGAGAGAGCAGAGAAACAATGATGAATCGTTTTTGCGATAAATCCAACGGCGATAAAAGCGAAAATTCCAATTTTAGTGTTACTCGCGTTACTCAGCGGTTATTCCTTGAAAAGGAAAGTCAAATGCTTTCTCCATGTATTATAATTTTTTTCTGCTTTTTTTTCTAGCTGCGAAAACTGTCCCAAATTATTTAGCGAATTTGTGTCATCGAAATTCTGACAATTAATCGCTAGGATCAAGGAGGAAAAAAAAGAGTCGTGGGTGAAACATGGGAGTGTCTTATTGTTTTGCGATATGTGTTGGGTATACGTGAATGAAAAAAAAAAAGATACGTCTTGATACTGTAATGAAGGAAGCTTTAGCAAGGCCTGTTTTCAGAAGGCATTTTTTGTTATGAAAAATCGTCCAGAGGCAGAGAAAATGATATATATCGACTGTCTTTCCTGTCGTGTTTCCATATCGCTTCGAGAACATATCTTTCCATCTAAGAAAAAAAAAAAGAAAAAAAAACAGAACGAACCGAAGAATCTATAATTTCACCAGTTTTCGGTGGGTGATTGTGTTTTAGAGTTGAAGCAATATAGTCTTGGCTGTTTGGCTCGCTTGACTCGTCGAATGTGAAGAGAAAAGCGAATAAAGAATAAACAAAAAAAAAACTCGTACGCTCCGGCACGTGAAAAAAAAAGAGAAGGGACGCTATTATTACGATGTATCGAGGATAATAATTATTGCTGGTGCCGCGTTCACCGAGTCAGGCAGTCCTAACGCGCGACTCGATCGGAGAATAAAACGCAGAGAATCAAGAGTCGCGGTAAACCATGAGAAACTTCGAATTCGCTCGGTAATCTGACAAACAAAAGAGAAAAAAAATGAAATAAACGATTGTATCCATAAATATTCCTATGTAATACCCGAAAAAAAAGAAACATTAAGAGGAAAAAAAAACGATAACTAAAGCATCTTAACCTTGTAGAGGAAACAGAGAATGGAGAATGGAATTAGCCGAGTATATTGATTTAGTTCGACCACTGAATATGTCCGTGTGTGTTCGTTTCTGAGACATGTTTCTTTAGTAAAAAAATGTTGAAAAATCTATCTGAGTTCTTTATCCTTATTTGTAGAATTGATACGACAACCTCTACCTCGTCCTATTCATTCCGAATACGCAACTGCCGTGGGAAAAAGTGTCGTTTTAGCGGTACGTATATTGGAGTACATTTTTTTCCAACGCAAAGTATCCAGCGTATCGAGTAACGACGTTTCTATACCAGGGTTATTCGGTGTGCACACAATTGTTGAAAATATTGTTCATTTTTTTAAACTAGTGATAATTTGCGTCATTAGAAAAAAACGTCTAGGATCAGAACTTCCATGTTTTTCGTGTTGGACCGGCGAGCATTTTATCGTTGAATTCGTTTTAAATCGGCTATCTTTTGGAGAAAATCTACATATTCCAATGAAGAAAAGAGAATTTACTTTTTTTTTTTATAACTTTTCCGGGAATGTAGCCCTCGAAGCCTTTTGTTGGAAATATTTTTCGCCACCATTTTATTTTCGCTGCTTATGCGAAAATAAAATGGCTGGGCGCTTAAGGCAGTAGTCTGCTTTAGGAGCCGAAAAAAAAGCGTTTTTTCAACAATTTTTTTGAAAGGGAAGGAAATGATTGCGGTAAACGAAATTTTGAGACGATAGTATATTATATTCAAGCTTTAAAAAACAATTTTTATTATTACAAATTATTGAAATTTGCCAAAGTTGTAACGATTTTTCTGGGGCGCCTGGAGTGTGCACTCGTAAATCGGTGCCGGTGATGGAGGTCGTGCGATGCATCTGAAACAGTGGAACCAAATTTTTTTTTAGTTTTTATAAGTTCCTTTTCTATATGAACTAAAAAAATACCGAAGAAATGACGAAATTCCAAATTTTTTCGAAGTTTGAAAAAAAAATTCACTTTTTTGAAAAAAAAAATTCACTTTAAGTTGCAAAACAAGTAATTTAAATAGTACTTTTGTCCAACTTTTTTAGTTCAAATAGAAGATAATTCAATACTGAAGCTAGATCACTTTGGTTTTTTTCGATCGGACATATATTGTTTTTACTATCGCCGGCACCGTTTTCCAAAACTTGTGAAAATGAAAACTCGAGAAAACGGGCTGTAAAGTTCTGCCCGAGCATTCGCACCTGCTCGACGCTCGGCCACTAAAACTGATCTAGCTTCGAAAATATGTCGAATTGGCCTCTAAAATTTTGAACACATATTCTTGGATAGTTTTGGAATAGATTTAAGACAAAAACGAAAAATCGATTTTTTGAAGCCTGTAAAGCAGACTACTGCCTTAAAATAAAACACCCTATATGAACATCGATAATTTCTACGATTTTTCCATAACCAACATGCGCTGATTAGACTCAATGCTCATTGAAATTTGGTATTTTCTGACGATTCGTTTCTCTAAAGATTATCTATCATTTAATTGTATATAACAATTAATCATTATGGCGGGAGAAGTCCAAAGGACTAAAAAAAATCATCCCCAGAGATTTTTCCTTTTCGAGTCCAATTCATTCTGCCAGTATTTTTCGCCAAGAACCCAGTTCACGCAAAAACGGAGAACCCAACAATGACAACCTCGAGCAAAGATACGGAAAGACTGAGACGGTAAGGTGAGGTAAGTAGATCGTACAATATAAGACATAATAAATTTGAATAATCGTACGTACCAATGTTCTGTGACGGGTGCACCGATAATAAAATTTCAAGCAGTTAGTATCTCTTTCCGCAAAATTAATATTAATCGTTTTAGTTTAATTTAATCAATTTTTAGCTTTACTTTGGTTTTGCTTTAATTTACTTTATCGTTTTTTAATCGTAAGTGACATTGAGTAAATTCGTATTCGGGGTAAAGCCGCGATTCGACACCTTCACCAAAATTTCCACCTCCTCGTCGTAACGACGCTGAACCTCTCTCAGGTTTTCTTAAAGGGTACACTTGGCTCGTGGCCGGAAAAAAAGCGGATTTTCGGTCATTTTTTTCTGAGAAAACGAGTGCAGGTTTTCAACTATTTTTTTTTCTACGTCAAAGAATATGGTTTTAAGTATCTTAATATTTTTGTATCGAAAAATATTTATAAATGTGGTAGATGCAATGGTTCGTGGAGGCCACTGTTTGAAAAACCTCCCTCGCGGTGGACTGCTGCTTGGAAACAAATCATCTGGAATAGGAAAAAATCAAACGCATTCAGTTTCTGCATGAAATTATTTAGTGCTTGGATGAACGATTTAATAAAATTTTGATTTTGGAAAAAATTGCCGAAGTCCAAAGTGAAAGTATCGATTTCCGGTGAAAAAACTCTCTACTTTCGTTGACAAAAAAAACTATGCATTGAAAAAAAATGCCTTCATTCAAGTACTGCTTTTTGATATGTGGATGAAAAAGTTATTTTCAGAAAAATTTGTTCAAATTTCGCCCCGTCGCGGAACGTGCCTATAAACGCTCATAACTCCCTAAATTTTGTACAGATCGACTTTAAATTTTTTGAGATTATTTTCGCAATGTTATATTTTAAGGATCCGTCGAAAAGCAAAAATCGATATAGTGAAACGTCGTTTATACATTCTGCACTTGTACTTTTTTGTCATTTATACGTCAAATTTCTCTGGCCCTGGCAGATTCCGCCTATAAAGATTGTAATAAAGTTTCATTTCTACGTTTTTCACTTATACATTTTTCTCGCTTTTACATGATTAATTTTGTTCCCCAGCGTTCGTTTCGAGGAGGTCCGTTTTTCTTCAGTTGTACGTTAAGGAGGTTGCTCGGCTATCGTATAATGCTAAGAATTTGCTGAAATTTATCGTGGATATTGGCGAACAGGTGTTACGATTCCGTGAAAATTCTAAGTCAGTCGTCTGCATGATTGTTGAGCAAGTAACTATTCAAGTTAGGATCTTACACTGCCAAAAAAAAAATTAATATAAATAGGATCTATTTAAATCAAATTGGTTTTTTTCTTGTCTCGCGATCTCCGACGACCCTATTTGTTTCAAATATATTTTTTCTAATTTGTTCAAGCTACTCTCTTTAGATATTAAATATATTCAAATTAAATGAATAAAGATTAGATTCAAATTAAATAAGTAAAGATAAAAGACGATATATCGCATAAATACAAGAAAGTAATATAGGTTCATGACCAAAAATGCGGTGAAAAAAAGTAAAAAATTTTCTTTTTCTTCACCAACAAGACTGTTATTTGGAGAAAAAAGGAAAGGTATCATCGTGTCTTTTATTAACAGGCGTGACTATTTATGTATAGAAATACTAACCCCTTTTCCTCAACTACAGAATGTTACAAGTTGTAACTTAAAGAAACATCGCGAATTATGCACCAATTGCCATTTTCAAAATGCTAAAGAGTTTCAGGTACATACTGTATTTTACTTCTACGTTATTCTCATTTATACGTCATACTCGCTGTACCTCTTAAAAAATGTATAACTGAAGTTTCACCGTATTTCCAAAAAGTTCAACCAGGTGTTAAGCCCTTAAACAAATCGTTTCGAGGTTATATTTTTTCTATTCACTATCTTGGACAATGTTCTTAGAATAATAAGTGTGCTAATGATGCTATTTTTTCTTGATATCGTGAAAAAAGAATGTGAATCGTGGTAGAAGGCGAATAATTGAGAGTCGAGAGGGCAAACGTAGCAGGCCTAGTTGACAATATATGTACCGCTCGTATATTATGTACGTATAGTTTCCTCGAGGTGGAGTGTCCGAGGAAATAAACAGACGCTGAGCGTTGTACCGGACGGTCTACCTGGACAAAGGGTCGGTGGGGGTTGCTTCGCGACGGGGATCTCTTTTCTCGAGTGCGTACAGTCAGTCGGTAGTCTCGGCGGCACACACAACTTGTGTACGAGAGAGTAGAGAGAGCCGCAAGTCCCCCCGAGAGCCTCGGACCTTTAGTTCGCTGGCGGCGCTTACGACGCGCGGCTGTATCTTCCAAAACGAGCGGCGTGTGGGAGCACGACGTTTCTTCGTTGTTGTCATTCTATTCTTTCGTCGATTTTCGGTTTATTCTTTTTTTTTTTTACCGACGACAATTTTCCTCCTTCGCGGATCAGATGTCAATTCCGCCTGAAAATTTGCGTTAGCGCAAATTCCCGTGGATTCAATGAAGCGCATAATTGTTTGGAAGTGAAAAATTAATCGAATCCGTGCCGCGGAGAAACACGAAGTGCCGCGAATTTCTCGACAGCGTATTTGCTCGTTTGAAAGCGCGGCGAGGCCATTTTTCATCCCCCTCCCTCCCCCCTCCACTCCCGATGACGAACGATAACGAACGAACGAATTCGAATTGCCGGCAGTGTTGTTGCTTCTTCGTCCTGCTGGTGTCGCGAAATGACGTTGCGAAATTGCGCGAAAGTAGCGTCGACGAACGACCCACGAATAAAATTCATCTATAGTTTTATCCCGTTCATGGAATATCGTATGTGCAGTTTTATCTCGTGACCCGTGCAGTGAAGTGTGAACGATTTATTGTTATTTCTTTTCTCGCGTACCCTCGTAGGATAATCGCAAGGATTTTTACCGCGTATTTGAATCTTGTCGAAAGTTTCGTAACGCACGCGCATGTGCGTCTCCGTATTGTTTCGCGTCGTTCACGCGCCATGACGGACATCCACGGGACATAGAGTTTCATCAGTGCGATCTAGTTCTTCGTTTTTTTTTCACTCTCCGTGATTTTGTGTGAAGTGGAAGAAGAAGAAGAAGAAGAAAAATAAAAACCTCGCGGATAGCACGATGTCGCCAAGTTCGTCAGTGACCTCGAGGCTATGCAGGGTCGTCATTCCATTTGTTTTGCTTTTTTGCACGCTCGACGTCGATGGAGCGCGAGGTTTCAAGAGAAACTACAAACAAGGTAGGATCCTCAACCATCATCGTGCTTTTTTTTTTCGAATTTCCGCAACTCGTCATTTTTATCCTCCATTTTTCCTACTCGGTGTACTGCGCTTTGCCGAAACATTAACAGCGCAATACACGCACACTTTCACTTTGAACGCGCGCCGACGATCGCCGCTGTAAATTTTGTCTCACAACACAACGACGTTCGCAACGTTTGTTTTACTGTAAATTTATGAACTGCTACGACGCGTGACAGGGAGAAATAAATGACACGAAAATACAAAATGTCCGAAAGAAGGATGAAGAATGTTTCGACTTTTGGAGCGAATTGGAAAAAAAAAGTCTTTCTGGGTGATACGGAGCGACAGAGACGAGCAGTGTGAGATCGGAATAGTATTTTCTACCACCCCGGCTTTCGTTCGATGTATATTTAGCACCGACGAGCCTGCTACCACAGTCTTCCCTTTTTTCTTCTCCTTTCTCTCTCTCTCCCTCTCCCTCTCTCTCCCCGGTATGGGAAAACTCTCGTACCGAGCTCGTTAAAAATAATTCTTAAATTGAAGCTCTTGTAAACAATCGGTCGAAAAAGCTTTATCATCGATAAATACCAAAATTAAAAGGTAATTTTCTGAACACATAATTTCTCAGTCCGAGAAAAAAAAACGGGCAATAAATCTTAACTATTTTTTACTACAATGATTGTAGTGGAATTGTAACAATAATTATATATATATATATATATATATATATATATATATATTGAGCGTTGAAGCCATATGGGAAAACATCCAAAAAAAATTTCAGTAATAATCTAACAAAATTAAAACCATCATTGACCCTGACTCACTTATTTGAATTACGATACGATTGATTTTATTCTTTAATGTAAATTCCGTATCCAATTCATCCTTTCAAATGACGTATGCTGATATTCAAATTTATTGTATCTCCCAGTAACAATATATTTATAGATATTAATTTCATTTTTTTCTATATAAATTTGTTCTACCGATGTAATTAATTTTACAGTCAATCAGTCAGTGTCACTCTGTCGCCCTCTCTTTGTCGCTCTCTCCCTCTGTAATTGCCGAGAAACGGTCCTAATTAAGTATTCACCACGGCACCCCATGACGCTTCATTCCCGTTCCTCCGAAACGACCAAAAAATTGAATTTTAATTGAGAAATTTGGAGATCCGTAAAGAACATTTCGACCTGATCGCGTTCGGATAAAATTCTTAACTTAGTAACGTCGCGTCGGTTATTTTTATTATTATTGATAATAATAATATTATCGTAATTATTAATGCTGCTAATTATTATTATTGCTAAATAGTACACGTACAAGGGCATCATTTAAATGATAAAAAATATCCTGAAATATTTAATTGCGGTGGTCGTGTCGGATTCCACAGTCAATCTCCGTGTCTTTAACCTCTGGCGGGTAATCTGCATAATCCTTGAACTTGGAACTTGTCCCGATGCGTATTTCACTCAAGGGCTGACGTAACTCGTGCAAAAGTTGTAGGGATCCAATTGGATTCTCATACTTGTCCCTACTTCCTGATAGGGATCATCACATCATCACAATGCGTCACAAGAAACTTTTGTGCACGGGATCACGAAAGAAATTTTTTTTGTTGGGATATTCAACAAATTCTGTGATTGTTGAACTGTGAACTCCGGGGCCGGGTTGAAATTCCGAACTTAGAATGTTCCGAAACAACAAGTTTCGTAAAGATCATGCCAGCGAAAGTTTGCATAGTTAACTGTAAATGATGTAGAACGGTACGAGTAGCGATAGAAAATGGATACAAATATGATTTCTTATCCGAGATAATTTTCAGAAATAGTATGAAGAAGATCAAGGCTTTATTTGAACGAGCAGGAAATACGAAATACAAAATTAAGCATGCCACACAATTCCGAAATTTTTATTATAGAAAACGAGCTATATCAGAAAGTTTAAATATAATAAAAACTAATAAAACATATTTGTCAGGTTCACGAAAGTTTTGGACTCTGGAAAACATAGCTTCGATCATCCAGTTTGCGAAAACTGAAGTTTAGATAGTGTAAGGTTCCGATAAAGAACGTTGAGAACGTTCAAAATTCAGAAAACTCACACATGAAGCAGATAGCAAGTTAGCCTAACGCCTTTAGATGGCAGCACCACCACTCGTTTTGACGGTGTTCAGATTTTCGGAGTTTTGGTCTTTCGGGGTAGTACACGGAGAGAATTAAAAAGTAATTTTTGTCGTGAATTTCACGGTAAAAATTACTGTGATGTATTTCAATGTGGTGACAAGTGAGAAAAGCATAATAATTCGTATGCGACAAGTTTTTTTTAACTCACGTTACAGAAAATTTCACATACGTAGCTAAAATTTTACTATACAAGAAAGGCAGCGCGCACGATAATTTTTACCGAGAGCACAATACATTTTCCTATAACACTCATTAAATTTTATAATGAATCTTAAAATAACTGTTATTAAGACGAGACTTTTTTATAGACATTTTTGAAAGGCATAAAATAATAAAATGCACAGTAAAATGTCACTGATATTATATATTTTTTAAATTTAAGTTTTGCGTATTTTGTTACGCATCAAAATTTACTAGAAAATCTGGTAAAATTTTCTATCTGAAGAAGAAATTTTATTTTATTTTCGCGAAAATCTGTGTTTTACTCAGTAATAATAAGCGAAGTTTCAGGGTTGTCATCTGGTTACCGTTACTGCATGGTAATTTTAAACATTTAATTCTCTCCGTGTATTCTTTCGGAGTTTTGATCTTTCGCGGTAGAATTTTTTTAGTGTTTTGATCATTCTTCACGTTTTATTGTGAACATATGATGTAAGAATGTTTAGCCATCGATGATTCTTATCGATATTCTTATTTTCGAAACTTTTTTCTGTACAAACGTTCGCCATTCAGGAACTCGAAGTTCTAACACTACAATTTTCGGAACTGAGGACTCTCTAGTTATGGGAAGTTGATACTTGTTTTATGTGCGGTATTTTCATGTCGACATTTTATCACTCGGTCCCATGATTGTTGTCATTTAATTCCTTAGTGTACTATTATTTTCGGTTATATGATAATTCTGTTGACAAAACTCTGGAATTATAAATTTCCAGAAATATTGAGTACTAGCTAATAAATTTGGTATTTTGAGCGCTCTGATCATTCAAAGTTCGGAATTTCAACCCGGCCCTTGCGCTCCCTACGTGCGGCACTCCTATCAAATCCCTATAAGGATGTGATCTAATCTGGGTACTCCTCAATAAATTGTTCACAGGAAAGTGCGTTAAAATCCTTCTCGTTTCCTATGTTTTCCCTCGGCAACAATTGGGATTGTAGTAATTGTGTACTTATTAAAATTGCACTAACGAAGACTCACCGATCGATGAACACGTCAAACGAAATATCGAAATTTCGTACCTGTGGCTACTTAGTCCACGTGAATAAATACCAACGCACAAATCGTCAGCGACCGACTACCTATTCATGCGCTCAAGGAGACGCACGGTGCGAAATTTGAGTAATCACATTCGCGTCTCACGGTAAATTCGCGTCCAATGAAGCTCAACACGCGAGCGCATCGATCTTCGATTCTTCACGCGTCGCGCCCCTTTTATTCGTAGCGTGTCCGTTGCTCAGTCTTCACGAACGTCCAAATTTGGAATAAGAAGTGCATTTTTTCTCCGAGGGATCGACGTATCTTCGGAGAGATCTGTCGACCGATCAAAAAAAGCTACACTTTGCGGGACCCGTTATTGACGGCGATGAAAATAGCGGGAATGTTCGCAAAACTCGCCTGATCCGCCTTCTCGCCCAACTCACCGTAAACATTATCTTTTTTCTTGGAGATCTTGACGTATCGCGACTGATCGAAATCTTGGCGATCTCGCGTCAACTCGGATTTTACGTCTATGAAAATAACGATCACCGCGATAATAATTAACAACAATAATAATCATAATAGTAATGGAATTATTATTACTAGTATTATCGTATTTACGATTATTCTTGGGTGTCTCGCGTACACGCGGTCCGCTTTCGTTTCAAAAGGAAAATAAAAGAGCCGCGATAATTAACGGTAAGCTGAGTATCTTCGGAACGATCGATATATATCGCTCACGTATGGGCGTGTCCGAGAACGATCACGGAGAGTTGTGCATTCTCGCGAGCCGCGAACATCGGACTCTCGAGGATGCACGGATGCATATACGAGAGACTTCGGGAGAGAGAAGAAGCTAGAGAGAGAGAGAGAGAGAGAGAGGAGGGGGGGGGGGGGGAGTAATATCGGAGATCGAGACCAACACTGAAACGAGATCCGCCCCGGCCAACCGATGCTGGAGCACATGCGTTTCTTCGTGAGAGTGATCGAGAAGAAATTTTCGTCCTGTCTTTTATTAAACAGATTCGTAGGCCTCTTGCTCGAAAATTGATTTCTCTAGAATTCTTTTCGCTCATTTTCGCGACTCAAGTTCCAAACGAATCGTGCATTTCTGCACGTTGGAGACGTTACATCCGTCGGTCTACTACAGCAGCGTGCACCAATCCCAACAATTATAATTATTTGGGTACCTCATAACTGCAAACAAATCCAAACACATTCACAACTTTTTGGAATATAATCGAGTTATGATTCAACATTACAATTATTTGTGAATCTAATAACCCCAAAGGAACCCAAACACATACACAATCTTTTTTTTGAGTACTCAAGTTTTTATTGAATATTACAATTATTTGAGTACTTAACAACTCCAAACAAACCCACACACATTCACCACCTTTTTTAAAGCAATCGAATTTTCATTCAATATTACAATTATTTGTGTACCTTACAACCCCAAACACATATTGGGGAAGGTGGGGCACAGTGTGTCACTTTTTTTCTAACGAATTTTACTCCTACCAAAGTAGTCTGATTAGGAAAAAGGTCATAACCGATTTTATAGACCTTTGGGCGTACAATAAAGCTACCATATTTTTTGCAAAAAGATGAAAAATCATAAAATAATGGGATCGAAACAAATTTGCGGATTGGCTCACTGTGCCCCATGGGTGGGATACAATGTGTCAAATAGGTGGGTACAGATAATTTTACAACGGATATTATTTGCCAATAACATTGGGACCCGACTCATTGTGCTCAACAACTCGATGACACATTGTGCCCCATACAATTGCCCCACAATATTTGACGTTCTCCCGGTAAGCGAAATTTTTGTTTCGAGGCTCAAATTAATTTTGTAATTTTAATAATTCTTTGTGAGCTGTTATTGACTTTATTTTAGGCCAGCCGAAACTTAATATAGATCACAGTTCAACAAAAAAAAAATTCGGATTTTACGAGCTGCAAAACTCCGAGAAATCGCATGTGGTTGACAGTTGCCCGTGATACATTGGGCTTCTTCGGAGCGTTGTCACTTCTTTGTTTCCTCATTGGGAGTCGACTCATTGTGCCCCACAACTCGGTGACACATTGTATACCCCACTAGTCAAATATTTGATTACTGATGAAAATAACTATTAATTAAACTACGAATGGAAAAACACAAGTCACCGAGTGCATCATAAATAATAAAACTATCGATTAGGATCGAAAACCCGAGCTGCTACAGAAAGTGTCGTTATATTTTACGTTTTCCCGGCGGACGAAATATTTTTCTTCCAAGCCTCAAATCAATTTTTAATTTTCAATAATTATTTGTGAGCTGCTATCGACTTTCTTTTAGGCCTGACGAAACCAATTAGAAAGCGCGGTCCAACACATAATATTCTGGAATTTACGAGTTACAAACCTCGGAGAAACCGTATGCGGCTTACAGTGCCCCGTGACACATTGTGCCCCACTCTCCCCTACAATATTTTTGAAAGTAATCGAGTTTTCATTCAATATCAAATTTATTTGTGCCCCTAACAACCCCAAAATAACCCTAACACACATACAACCTTTTTGAAAGTAACTGATTTTTTTTATCTAATATTACAATTATTTGTGTACTCAACCAGCGGCGAAATCAGACCGAATGGTCCAACACTCACCTGCTTTTTTATTTCTCCACTTACGAATTTCCCGGGGTCGGTCTTCTCACAGTTTTTCCCGCATTCAGCGTGTCACGCGAGAATCCGAAGTGTCCGTTTTCTCGCGGATAGGTTACGGCGGGTGAATTCCTGAGGAATCTTGAAGGGAACGGAGGGAAGGGTTTGCGTATAGCCGAAGGGGTTCAAGGCGATCGCCCTGGTCAGGGTCGGGGGTCCGGGGATTGCGCGCATTCCATCGATATATGTGCGCACCGGCTGCGTATATATCGCGTTAGTTGCGCGGGTCTATCGGGTTGTGCGAGTTGTGTCGGCATCGGGATAACCCAACGGGGATCGTGGAATCGTTACCCGGAGCACGTACTTTGGAAGAGTGGCTCGGGACACGTCCAACGTCTAGAGTCACTTTGCCTCTCACCGAAGGGGCGCGCGTGTGTGTGTGTTATTTTGCATGGCATCCCTCTCTCTCTCTCTCTCTCTCTCTCTCTCTCTCTCTCTCTCCCTCTTGCTCTCGATGGTGGTATTTAAATAAGAGCAAGGTGACGGGATGCGGAATAAGATTATTTCGAGAGCAGACGCCGACAGGGAAAGCGAGCGAGCAGAGTGAAGAAGAGAGATGGAGCAACGGATTTGCTCGTTGGGGGTGCCAGCATCCAATTAATATTGAAACAAGAATTCAAAATAATACAAAAAGTCCTTTATTACGAGACGAAAAGTGTGAATAACGTTTTGCTATACGCAAACGCATTCCGTAACACGTTCAACAACTACCTCGAGTGTGAATGAATAGAAGTCCAATGACGACAGAGGAAAAGTAAAAGCGAATTGACGAATATCTTGTGCTGACCATTTTTAAGTGAGTTGCCGAAATGATCGTTTAAGAAAATAGCCATACTCGTGCAGACATTTGTTGGGGTGTGCCCAGATTCTACTGCATCCCTATAGGGTTTTCATAAGGACGCCGCTCGTAGGAAATACACATTGAAATCCAAGTGGATACCGCGCTATTTTCCGATCGACGTTGCTTGAGAATTTTTTTATTGAAATTCCCAACCGGAATATGCTGGATCTCCCAAAAAAATATACTTTCGTGATCCCGTGCACAAATTTGTTGGGGAGCCTCGAGATGCACGGACATCTCTATAGGGATTTGTTAGGGGCACAGCACATAGGGAGTCATCATTAGGATTCAATTGGATTCTGAACTGGTCCCCGATGAACGCCGCTTGAGAATTCTTACCACGTTCAAATAAACATGTGTGAAAAGTCACGCGAAAAAAACTCGGCGTGTTGAAACATAACCTGCACGCTTCCTGACCATGTACGTGTATCCTGGCATTATGTCAAAGTGCAGTAAAATAAATAACAAGCGATAATTACAGTGGACTTTCATTATTTCCACTTAAATAGGTTTTTAACATATACTTTTTCAAGATACGATTTGTTCTTTTCAACATCCGCTCATTTGTATAAGTATATGGGTCATTCCACGTCAAATCGACCACTTTTCGGCCTGGCCCCTTTCGATTTGGCTGAAACTTTAATATGTTATTGATTTGATTTTAAAACGCTTGTGTGATTTTTTTCAATTTTTTTTACATAATCACAAATCCGTAGTGAATTTTTGAAAAAATCGCCCTTTTTTTTCAAATGCTCATAACTTTCTGAAAAATGGACCGATTAAGGTCTTTTGTTTTAATTCTTCGTTTTGAAATGTTCTTTATGAAAAAAAATATTTGAAAAATATTCAAACTCATCTTCGACGTGATTTTTTAGTTTCTTGGAAAAAATCGCGATTTTTTCAAAGAAAGCCACTTTTGATTTTTTATTTTTTTTGTAAAAAGAAATATGATAAATTTAACTTTTTTGCTGCCAGACCTATCGTGGCAAGATTTTTTTTCTATTTTTTTATAAATTAATAAATTTTAATTCTTCATTTTTGCCACATATAGCTGTTTCCTATAGTGCAATAATATCCATTAATAAGTTTTATGGTTTTCCGAAAAAATGCAGTGTACTATTTCATTTAGTTTTGCCGCTAAAATATTAAACGACAAGCATCTGTCAATATTAACAAAAACGTTCCAGTTGAATCGTTTTTGTTTGATATGCACTGACTGTTTTCATCGTCGGAAGACTACAATAATGCTGTGAACGGTCTCCGCGATCGATTTTCGAAACCCAAAACCATTTCAGGAACTGAGCAGTTGCACTGTGTCATACCTGACACAAACGGTGGTCTTATTATTAAAAATTTCTCTAATTCCAGACATCACAAATTACGTAAATTAATCAAACGTCACAGAGATGAATTAATATTCATTCATCAAATACGATAGATTATTCCAATTCCATATTCCAATATTCCAATCAGATGATCGCATTAATCGATTTATCCCTTTTTGATCTCGTCAATTGTCGCACGCCTCTCGCATGATCATCACATATAGGTCGTTGAATTCGCGTGTAACTGATATCCACGAATGTGTCCGCCGTAAAAGAATACTTATTCCTCGACCTAAATTACCGAGGAAAATCCCGCCCCGCAGTCCTCTTGCACCTCGCGTTTTGAAGTTATGATAATTTAAAGTTTGAAATCTGCCATCGGACACCCTGTATAATATAAATGCATATTTTCAACGTCCCAGATATTATTTTTAAACCGTCGTTAAAGTTTCGTGCATTGTTTTTTGTTTGTTTGTAATTCGAGTTGACGATCTCGTTGCAGGCATTAGGCTTCATCGTTTGCGGCAGAATAGTGAAAGAAATCTCTCGCGACATTTTCGCTTCTTTCTTTTTTTTCAGCAGACCATATTTCTCGACGTCTCGCACCAGAAATGCCTAGAATGTTTTTTCTTCTCGTTATTTTTTCTTCAAATTTCGACTGACAGGTTTTCATGAGCCCGGAAGCGCGCAGTGGTAGATCGTACACGCGCCGCGCGATGCGGTGCAAAATGCCGCGTGTTCTCGGGCGTATAATAAACCGGCAATAAAGAAACATTGCCGCGGGTGGTTAAAGATTCGCTTCGAGAGAATATTTGCCGCGCGTGCTCTCTCACTTTATTCCTTCTCGTAACCTTTTTTTTCTTTCTTTCGCCTCCGAAATATCTCCCTTGAGCCGAGTCTTTTTTGTGCGGGCAATCGCGACGCATCGTAAAAATAATACGGCGTTATTTTGACGCCGGGCGAAAAATATTCTTGCGCAGCTTAACCGTCCTCGCTCGAGGAGGGAATGATGGAATGAGCAAATTATCTCGTATTCGCGAATCTAAATATTGGAATTCTTTTTTTTTTTCGCCAATCAGAATACACGGTGCTATATTTATATAGTGCCTCGTGCACATTTCGGATAAATCATTTTTTTTTATTCATAGAGCGCCAGCGAGCACGGAAGAAAGAGAGCAAAAAGTTAGGAAGAGCCGAGCGAGGAGGGGCCAATACGTTGAGACAGAAAATTCGAAAAAAAGGTTTTGAGAGATATAGAAAGAACAAAAAACAAGTACAAGGAGCAAAAAGAATTTCCGTTTAGCGAGGCGAGCGAGGATGGACAGAGAGATGATATTTTTATCAACCGCCCTCGCGACATTTGAAACGAGCCGAGATATACGAGCTTCCTTCTTGCTCCGTATTAAGAAATTTTTGGAACATTTCGCCTACGACCTAGATATATAAATATATATCCATATAACGTATATAATATACACACGTGTACCAGACATACTTTATGTATTCACTTAATTCTCTTTTTGCAGTTTTTCCTCTTGCTCTTTCCTTTACATAATCCGCTCACGGGAATTTTACTTTTATTCTGATAATTCGACGGAAGTATTCCGCTATTTTTTTTTTTTCATTTCCTCAGTTCCAGTGTATACCCAGACGGATTATTACGTATTACTCTTCCCAATTGAACCCTCCCCTTTTTATTCCCTACCCGCACTTTGCTAATCTAATCTAATTTGCGTCCACAGCCATCTTAAGGTGTTACACCACCGTGGCGCTCGGAAAAATAGGTATAAAAATGAATAAAAATTTTACCCTACTATTAAATATATCAAATAATTATTTTTTACCATTATATTATAGTTTTATGAACAAATTTTTTTTAAAGTCGTCTAGTAGGACCCTCTTTAAAAATCCTTGCCGATGATCTAATATTTTTCTCTGTCAGGGTTCTCCTGAAAAATAAAAAATGAAATTTCTTATAAAGAAAAGTAATAGCTAAAGTGTAGCATAGGGAATAAATTAAAACATTTTTTGTAGAAATGACAGCTGTTTAAAAAAAAAATCCGATTTTTACCAAAATTTTAAGTTTTAAAAGTTAATAAAAAAATAAAAGCGGCATCCAATCGAAAAAAATCATATGCTACATCTCAGATAATATTATAAAAAATATATGGTATAAATTTCATCGAAATCGGTTCAGTAGATCTGGAGATATTTTGTGCATCAGTTTGAAAAGAGGGTCCTACTAAATGATTTATAATTCCGCTATTTGTTTTAACACATGGGTCATTACGTCCCGGGACTAACCAGTAAAAACACATTTTTTTTTGCAAAATTCAACTTTATTCATCAACATAGTCACCTTCCATAGCGATACAATCATTCCAACGTTTTTCTAAACTTTCGATGCCTTTCTTATAGAACGATTTGTCTTTTGCCTCAAAATAGGCTTCAGTTGCGGCTATAACCTCATCATCGGAGCCAAATCTCTTTCTCTGGAGTATCTTTTTGAGATCTGCGAACAGATAGAAGTCAGATGGGGCCAGATCTGGTGAATATAGAGGGTGTGGAAGCAATTCTATTCGCAAATCGTTCAATTTCACCATCGGTTTCATCGACTTATGGATCGGTGCATTGTCTTGGTGAAACAGCGGTTTTTTCTTTGCTATGTGAGGCCTTTTCTGCTTGATCGCGTCATTCAATCGATCCAATAATGCAATGTAGTAGTCGCTGTTGATCATCTGGCCCTTTGGAAGAAAGTCGATGTGCAAAATTCTTCGGACGCTTTGGCCGGCTTTCGCCCTCTCCTCTCCACTCGGCTGACGCACTTTTCGACTCCGGCGTATAGTGATGAATCCATGTTTCATCCATTGTTATGTATCGACGCAAAAAATCCTTTTTATCACGCGTAAACAGCTTCAAACAGCGCTCCGAATCATCAATTCGTTGTTGTTTTTGTTTCACTGTGAGCAAACGTGGCACTCACTTGGACAAAAGTTTTTTCATACCCATGTACAATTTTGAACACGATGCCTTTTGATATCTTTAGGGTGTCAGCTATATCTCTTGCAACTTCACTTTACGATCGGACGGAACAATTTTCAGAATTTTTTGGATGCTTTCGGACGTAGCCACCTCGATTGGACGACCTGAGCGCTCCGCGTCTTCGGTGGTTGTTCGACCGTGTTTAAAATCCGCATACCATCGGCAAATGGTTGCTTTCGATGGGCACGTTTCCCGGTAACACTTTTCAAGCCATTGCTGAGCTTGAACGGTATTTTTTCCCATTAAAAAACAGTGTTTGATTAACACACGAAACTCGTTTTTATCCATCGTTTAAGCAAAAACAAATGTAGCATCACTTAACCTTCAATATCTCGACAACGACTGAACCGAATGTCATGAAATTTTTACGCGTATCTTTTGAAGGTTGATACTACCGAAAAACAAAAGCGGTATGGCATTGGCGGCGCCATCTGTGTGTCAGTCCCGGGACTTAATAACCTATGTGTTATATTTTTAATTCGTTTCTTAAATTATTTCGTTTACAAAACTATAATGCATTTGTGAAGAATAAACATTATTTTATATATCTAATAGTCGCGTTAAAGTTTTATTAAATTTTTTATACCTATTTTTCCTAGTGCCAAGTTGGGTTAACCTCTTAAGCTACACTATACCGCATTTGCCGAGGGTACGGGCAAACTGTGAAAAACCCGTATCGGTACACACGGTCCCACAGTCTTCTGATTCCCCGGTGCACAGAGGTTTTACTCAAATATCTACACCAATGTCTCAGAAGTATTGGCCTTCCGCTGACTGGTTGATGCGCTAGCCGGTACACGGCTAAGCGGTTACCGCTCCGTGTATTATCTATGCACAACGATGCTTAACTCGAAGTATCGTCGAAGCCGAACCCCGACCGCCCATCCACCAGTGTCGGTCTAAGTATACTGATATTTTTCAAATATCGAGTATGAATAACGTTTGTCAGTCGCGGCAATTTATTTCATGACCCAAAGCCCCGTCAAAAAGATGTTATCAATGATTTATTGTCTTCGAGAAATGTATTCATCGTATTGAAAAAAGAAGGATAAATAAAAAAAATTACAATGCGTGCGGTTTTATCGTGTTTCGCTGATGCTCCCAGCGTTGTGAGACATTGCTCGATCGATGGATCCAGTTGCGTACAACGAGGATCCTTATCTTTTGGCGCTAAATGATGATTCAGCATGCGATCGTTGGCGCATGCGTGGATCGATCGAGCTTCCGAGAAGTCTAAAAGATAAGTTCCGCCACAGCGTATAACTCTGTGGTCCAGCGTAAAAGCGAGGGGAGTCCATGGACATCGTGATGCCTCGATGGCAATGTCATGTATACACGAAGTCATGCAAACCTCACTACTGGCGTTCGCCTCGTGGGTAAATTATATTTGTAATAACTATTTACGACGAACACGAGCCTCATCCCTCATATATCCGCTCGCGAATATCTCTTGCTCATATAACAACACTCCTGCTGGTTAGTTTCGACTCTTGCGAACCCTTTCTTACAAACGACCTCGTATACCTCATGTCAGGCACTTTATAGTACTCCGGACTACATCCCAGGTCAGTCACACGCTCAATAACTCCACATTTTCTTCCGCACGCCCGGGCATTCGTTCTTTTTTACTAGTAGAAAATCAGCATGACGGTTTAAAACGTTACACCATCTTAGCGCTCGGAAAAATACGTATAATTATTTTTTTTTAATTTTACACGATTATTAAATATATAAAATAATTTTCATTTTTCACAAATACATTATAGTTTTATGAAAAATAAAAAAAGAAATTATGTGCGAAGATATGAGTCGTATAGTAGGACCCTCTTTTGAAAATCCTTGCCGATGGTGGAATTTTTTTCTGTCAGGCATCGTCTGCAAAAAATATTCTTGTGAAGAAAGGTAATGGCTAAAGCGTAGCATAGGGAAAAAATTTAAAAAAAATTTTTCTCGAATTGACAGCTGTTGGAAAAAAACTCTGATTTTCACAAAAATGTTGAGTTATGAAAATTAATAGAAAATGAACGCGGCTTCCAGTTGAAAAATCCTATGCTGCATCCTAAATAATGTTATAAAGAAATTGTAGCATAAATTTCTTCAAAATAGGTTTTGAATTATTATATTCGCTTTTTTTTTTTAATTTATTCATAAAACGATAGCGTATTTGTGAAAAAAATATTTATATAAAATATAAAAAACTTTATAAAATATAAAAATTATTTTATATATTCAATAGTCGCGTCAATTTTTTAAATTATTTTTATACCTATTTTTTCAAGCGCCACGTGTTGTAACCCCTTAAAAAAATTATCTCGGATCATGTCAAGTTAAAATTCCAAATTCCCCGGGATGTTGTTTTCTTTCTAGAATTGCGATGGAGAATACTCTGCTCAACGTATTGTTAACAAGTTATAATTTTCGACACCCTTTCTTGTTCATTCGTGCTACAGAAATAATTGTTCAAATCTGTGAAAAGAATATTTGCAAGATATTCTCGTCTGCGATCTCTCACAGATGTTTTGTAGTGTTCGAGCACTTTCCTCCTTAGCTCTTTCTTTGTCATCGATATATGCAATTCCAAGGAGAATTTCTTATTCTCCCGTTGAGGCGCGAATTATAAGTATTCCAATGCTCGAGTTGTTGTTGCCCATTTTGCACGAGGCAACGAGGTTGCAGAACCGACAATTAAATTTCTTGTCGGTATACTCTCTGCGAATGCTCAATAACGTTAAGGATTCCTTGTTCGTCGACGATTCTCCGCGGTCATTCGCTTAAGCTTGTTATCCTTCGTATCCTTTTTTCATATCTCAAACGCCTTGGAAACTCTGTACTATTCAAGACTCGAAAAAGAAGGGAAGAACTCTTGAAATCATCCGACCCGTGGCCACTTTATGCGATACGGGAGCTGTGGCTCTTTGGTTGAGTTTCCGGTTCATTGCGCTTTCAAGCATCATAGAGGTGCTTCCAGTCACTCGTCGGATGCACACTACAATTACACCGAGGTATCGTTTTTAATGACCACGTCTGCGCACAGTTCCAACGGTCGCTTGGAGTCACTAGTTGCCTAGAATGACTAGCTCCTTAGCGCCCCTAGTTGCCCGGAGTTACTAAGTGCTCGGAGTTCAACGAAGGACGAAACACCAATTGGTGTTTGCTTCTCTGTGTAAGTTTTGTGGTAGAACGAGCCAAGCCGGTAACAAAAATGATATTCATCGTAACATTCGTAGGTTCTTAAGACAAGGAGCTCAATTAATAAAAAATCTCGCTGCGTACTTTTTGCCAAGAAGATAGGCATTTTGGGTACAAGAGCAGTCTCACTCTGTTGCCATTTTAATAGAGCGCAAAATGAGACTTTTAGTTTTTCCGAAATATTAGTCGTGTTGGGAAAAAATGAGGAACCAATGTTCAACTACCCGTGCAGGAATTTGTTGGGTTGTCCCCAGATCCTCCCACATCCCTATTGGGATTTAATAGGGATGCTGCACGTAAAGGGAGCCCACATTAGAATCCAAGTGGATTTCGTGCTATTTCCCGATTGACGTCGTTTGAGAATTTTTTTATTTGGAATTCTCAATCGGAATTTGTTGGATCTTTCACAAAAAAAATCCTTTCGTGATCCCGTGCGCAAATTTGTTGGAGGGTCCCAAAGAAATTCAACGTACAGAATGCGACGGGTTTCAGCAAGAAATGTTTCGGATTCTGTTCCATAATGTAGTAGTCCTTTAGGGTGGAAATTGGATTAATACATTGCATTTCAATAGGGAATCTCGGTTAAAATCTAACGTACGAGCGTGAGGTTTTAGTATAGGGATCCAACGCGATCACCCATTGGATCCTTGTCAGGAAGAAGGGACAAGTATGGGAATATAATTGGATCCCTCCGACAATGCACACGGGTATCCCCCTTCCTCGTCAGGTGCTAAATTTATCACTTTACCCTAATATGTCCACATCCATTCTGCGTACGTCGGAACCTTGTACTTTGCGAAAAATCAACGTCCCTTGGGGAACGGTTATATTCAGCACGTATGGCTTTAGCTCACTTTATGGTTCCCACAATATATGGCTTCTCCACACCTACTGTGAACAGAAAAAAAATGTTGCTGCGTTTCGAACGACCACCGGTCGCACAAGTCCTATCCAGCGCTATATTTTTCTGTCCCTCCAATAACCTCTTCCCAGTAATCAATTTATAGAAATAAACAAAACACTGGAGAATGGACGCGTAACAATAAGAAGGTTGAATTTTTCGCTGTGGGTGTCAGACTCAGACGACAATGGAGCCTCTTAGTTCCATTATAACAGGGAGATTTCATACGCGACAAAAACGCGAACGACTTCCGGTCGCACCTTGCAACAGCCGCATATTATTTATGCTCTTGTTTAACGTCCTTCCCTTCCCGACTAAATGCCATCCTTGTATCCCTCCCGCGCTCCCATAACATCCGGACGCGACACGCGCGTTCAGTTTTGCACACACGCGGGTATTAACATCATCGCGAGCATTCGCGTCACCTTCGACTTCCGGTTGAATGTATGGGACGCGCAGGGCGTTAAAAGGGCGCTACGTGCACACTCGACCACCATATAGTTTTCGGTCTCCGTATCCTTCACACCTCGCGAATTCAGACACGACTTCGTGTCGGTCCCTATGTGTCCGGAGCCCTCGGGATCTGCCTCATCCTCCTCCTCCTTCTCTCTGTCAACTCCGTTTCAATGGGAACAGCACTACTATGTACTCCAGACGTCTGCGCTCTCGCATTGTGTATAAATCCCCCACACCCTGCCTCCACCCATGTGACAGCTTCTGTGTGTGTGAGAGAGAAAGAGAGAGAGAGAGAGAGAGAGAGAGAGAGAGAGAGAGAGAGAGAGAGAGAGAGAAGGCTCGTACAATCCAATTTTATCGCGAACCCCCTTTTTTCTCAACCGGAAGTACCCATAAATCTTATCATCTCGAATCGCAGGGTACGGATTAACGACTCCGCGCAATAATTCAACATTCCACAATGACAAAATAAAATGCATTAACCTTAGACATTTAACGATTATACAGATAAGACACTCGTATCGGCATCCTGCGATCACACACACACATACTCTGCCACCAACCTCTTACGATCGCCATTGATTGCCAATTTTCCAATAACGATCTACTTTTATCATCAACCGCAATTTCTACAACCGGACGTATGCAAGTACTTAAAACCACGATTGCACATTAATTTATCAATAAATCGATAACACAGTCGATACTTACCACACATAAAATTGGATATGAATTCTCTTTTAATCCCTGCTCCGTTAGAAAGGAATTTTCACGCGTTCTTTTTTGGGGGGGGGGGGATGAAGAGAATGGAAAAAAATTGAGGTGGTAGAAAATAGAGGCCTCACTTTACCTCGATTAAATGAAAATCAAGTCAGCGCGAGCCCGGCGCGTGTATCTGTCATTCATGAGCTCCCTTCGAAACTCCTACAACTCGATCGATCATCGCGTCGCTTTGGCTCCGTGACCTGCTAAATCTATAAGCCATTGCAACATTGTACACGCATCGATGCACCGAAGGTGCATTTTACGATCACGTCCGATCGCCGCAACGAGATTGTATCGAGGGTCGTTCATTACTGTCCATTGTTTTCCGTTCCCCAGTAGTTTCCGGTGCTTGTCGCGGTCCAGTTCTGAAATTTTAGCTTCCGTTTAATCTCCACTGACGATAATGCAAATGTGTAAATACACGTATGCATGCGTATATTTAAAATCAACGACCATTGTTAATCACGAGTGGCAATAGCGTAAAGCTCGTAGGTGAATGTGTCCCCAGCATCCTTATTTTCCCTCGTTCACGCTTTCCTCTCTTACCAATGCACCGCGTTGCAGGTGTACCCTGCGGACTCTCGCGCTATATATATATATATGTATAATGTTGCCACAAGATCGCACGTCCACGAGGACAGATTTATCGCGCTGGTACTTCGCGGTATCGATAAACAAGCGCACATCAGCTCGTTCGCTGTACATCATTGGATCAGAAGGAAAAGGGCGTAACGAGCATTCCGAGCAACGAAAAGTCGTCTCTTTCACATTGAGACATTCATATACATATATGCATTTATATGGCGGTAGTAAGATAGCGTAAGAGTGTGCCGATATGTCAACGTGTAGGTGTCACACATATGTGTTTGTGTGCATGTGCACGCTACCGTACCGCAACGACTTTGCTGTTGGTGGTCTCGCGCGAATTCCCTCGAATGCTCTTGTATATATACCACCCTGTAATCGACGAAACGAGTGTCTCTGTCATCGCGGAGGCGATCAACGTCGAGGGCCGACGAGAGAAGCCGCCGGCGAGAATGGCCGCTATAATCGCGAGTCTCGCGTCCTTAGGACAATACATACACGTACTTTAAGCCGCACACGTGTACACACGTGTGTACATGTATTTCGATGTCGGGCATGAAAGATCCACGAATCTTCATTATGTTCTTCTGACAGAAATCTGTCGTGGGGATCCTAATAAAAATGGATTTCGTTCACTCGCCGTATATTTCGTAGTACCTGAATGGTCCTTTTACCTCCCAGTTGTATTCAGGGAAAAATGTGACATCTTTCAAAGGGCAGAACAATAGATTTTTTCGACAACAGATGAGCGAAACGAAAAGTTTTATCGGAAAGCTCATTTCCATAGCTTCCTGGAATTCCTTCTTGGAATTTGATTTTGAAAAATGTTGTGTGCATCTGACGTGGACAGAACGTAAATCTACCGACCGTTGAATAACGGTTACGCAATCGAAGTACGAAACATAGGGATTCATCATGACAGACACACCCGTAGATAATTGTTGCCGATTATACTATCTCATTTTATCGCCGATGAATGAATTGAAAAATAATGATAAAACGTATTCGCAATCAAGGGTTAGAGATGAGTACTTAAGATGTATTAGCAGCTTTGATTGTATCGAATCTCATTACCCGGTAGAAACGAGGTAAATGATTATCAAACGCGGCCAGAGATACGGGAATATTTACGATTTCAATTGCTCGAGAGCAATCGAGCATAATTCACATAATATCCGAAGTAATATGATGTCGTTTACGAACTTTTTTGTTTTCATTCGTTCGATACCTATAATATTTATATATATATCCTTGGGCGTACGTACATGCATCGCCGGTATTACTATAATAAAAGCTGACGAACAACGTATGGTTAATGACTGTGTCCCAAGTGGATTATGATAAGTATCTCGTTAAAGTCTCTACCCCGCTTGATGGGATGGATCGTTTATGAGATCGTTATTGCGAGCCGCGTCGACGCGAGACCACGTACGGTACTGCGACCATATCCAGATATATGCATCCTAACAGAT
This sequence comes from Ophion ventricosus, assembly GCA_963932345.1. Lineage (NCBI taxonomy): Eukaryota > Metazoa > Arthropoda > Insecta > Hymenoptera > Ichneumonidae > Ophion > Ophion ventricosus. Next base: position 27,135,733 of record OZ010712.1, read on the forward strand.
ACCATACCATTGCAAGGCTTGAACTTTTTTCTTTCAGCTCTTTCCCTACAGTTATTATTAAAAGATTACATGCCGCCAGAAGATGGATGAATTTAGGAATATAAATGTGATTTCTTCTCTTTTGGCTAATATTTTTATTAATTTGACAATTGTTGCAAACGTACAGAAAATTTAATCGGCTATTTTTCGATTGCATACCGCTTACGGTCTTTTCCGTAAGACTTTTTCGTTCCATGGAGCATTGGTAAAAGAGGTTGAGGATCCACGTCTGATCGATCGGAATTGGCTCGTATCCAAGCACTTCGGACTCGTTTCTATGTAGATTTACGTTACGCAAGGGTGCCTCGTGTGTTTCGAAATGTTCGAGGATAGCCTGGAGGGAGGAGCTGCAGCTCTTGTTCCTCCTCCCCTTGCAAGGATAATTCGTATTCCGGGCAATGTGTCCACGAAGGGACTCTCGCGCTTCTAACACGATCGGATAACGATCGTGCGCGAGGCTTCTCGATCTCTTGACGCGCGCCCCCTTCATGCTACTCGGGAAGATCATGATCATCGCGAGGGAGGGAGCGCGACAACATTTACACCGCGAGATCGACGCGGGCAAACACTATGTACCCTTGAAAGCGAAAACTCTCTCTCTCTCTCTCTCTCTCTCTCTCTCTCTCTCTCTCGCTCTCTCTCTCTGTCTCTCGCTCTCTCGCTCTCTCTCTCTCTCTCTGAGCTTGTCATTAACGCCTCGTATTAATTCAAAATTATACGGACGAATAACCGCGCCGATCGTTTCGATCATCGACTCGCGTCGTCAACGCGACCCGTACAAAATTGCGCGACGTGCCAGCACTCCCGATTTATTACTTTTTTTTTCTCTCGTCTCTTCCATCATCTCGCATTATGGAAATGCGGGTAAAAACCCGCCACCATCAATTTTTCTACCAGCTGGTTTCTTTTTTGCGAACAACCTCGACAACGATTATTTTTCGATCTTGTTCAACAAGTTTGCGGCCACATAAAAATGAAATCCCGCGCGAAAGATAAAATAATAAGAGTTCGCTTATTTCGAAGAATTTCGTAACGGCGAATTGAGAGCTACACGTTGCGCACAGGATAGATTAGCTATTGAATTAATTTACATCCACGTTAAGAATGAATCATTAATGGAATTTATTCTTTGACGACGTGGAACCGGTTTCGACACAACCTCGGACAGTCTTTCGAATCCTAAAACTGTTCTTTTTTTTCTCTGCTCGATCTTCGAGTACGTGCTTTTTTCGACGTAATTAACGTTTCTTCATTTTCATAATGCAGATATCTGCCTCGAAGTGTAAGATATTGTATAATCGTGGAAAGAGTCGATTTTCGTAATATATTCGACACAACGTAAAATTGATAGCTCGGCACTCGTGCAAAATTCACGCGTTTTATTTAAACAATTGCCATGCTTGAAGAACTATGGAAATTAAATTCAATATACTCAAGTAAACTGAGCTTCCGATAGAAAGATATTCAACGATGGTGTTGAAGTTTGCATCGGAAAATTCTTATTCATTTTACCACGTTTTTATTAGCTCGTTTTCTTGTCTGTCTGTTTGTTCGGTAGAAATGTTGCAATCGATTTGAAAACTAACTTCTGGATGAGCTTAGAGACTTGAAACTTAAAACATAGCTCAGAACTGGATGACAATGCAATATTAAATCGCTTTATCGACTGTCTGTTTGTTTGTTTGTCTGTTCGGTATAAATTTTGCAATCGTTTTCAAACATCGACAGCTGATGAACATATCTCTCGCCCTGTTAGTGACGCACTTCATCATGCTCAAACAAGAGCGATTGATACTACCGTTTGTTTGTCTGTTTAAGCCTGAAACTATAAACATAGCTCAGAACTGGATGACAAACAAATAAACTGACAAACAAGATAAATATAAATATAAAAAAAAGTGCACGAGAGAGAGAACAAGAGGGAAAAAATTGTGAAAAAAAATAAATAAAGAAATAAATATAGTTTAGTGAAGGAGAAAAATATCAAAAAAATAATAATAATTAATAGTGAATAGTGCATTAGTGACAATTTATAAGATGTTCAAGGAGACAGCCACCCAGGTTAAGTTATTTCTATTTCAGATATGATCAGGTAAAGAAAAACTGAAGTAAAACCTGAAATTTGCCACTTGTCTCTGTCATAATCTTATCAAGATGTTTAAAATAGATTCGCATAATTTCACAAACACAAGACTAAAAAGCAGAAAATAATTAATTAAATAAAAAATTTATTAAAAAAAAACCACGTTTTTAAAACGGACTAAAAAGTATACAATAATTTCTCGTAGCCCCATACAGATTTATAACCCAATACAGATTGTCCTAAAAATTTGTGATTGTAAATTTTTAATAGCTATGAAAATAATTGTAAGATTTAAAACAAAAAAAAACGTGGGGTGCATGCAAAAAATAATTGATGCACGCATAGTTCACCTAAGTCACTAACAATTTTATTGCACCGCAAATGATATGAACTGTTGTGTGAGTTTTCTCAAAGACAGCTACGCTCTGCACTCCTCACTATTATCTATTGCATGCGCCACACATTTTTCGTTTTAAATCTTACAATTATTTTCATAGCTATTAAACATTCACAATCACAAATTTTCAGGACAATCTGTATTGGGTTAGGAATCTGTATTGGGTTAAAAATCTGTATGAGACTACGAGAACTTATTGTATACTTTTTAATCCGTTTTAAAAACGTGGTTTTTTTTAAAGAAATCTTTTATTTTATTAATTTTTCCATTTCTTTCTTTATTTTTGTTATTGTCCGATTTGTTTTTTTTTACAGTTTTTCCTTATAAATATTTAATAATGATTCTTTAAAATGATTCACTGATTATCGTAGCCTAAATGTGTTAAAAAAATACGGGAATATAAAAAATATATTTCTTCGTTGCATTCCAACGATGCAAACTTCACCATCATCTTCGATACCATACCGAACGACCATCCTCTTGGATACAATGCTCGTCAATAAAACTCCAATCACTTCCGCGTCGATATTGTATATTGCGATGTGTAGCTTCTGCATTTCATCGTGTATATATTCGTAGTCAAAACCACGATGACAAGCTTATGTAAGAAAAATTGACGGAATTTCTACGCAGGCTTAAGGCGTGCTATCCATACGGTACGATAAATGAACGCATATAAGCATACATCAACGTGATTGGTGGCATCCAAATTGTGGGGTGCACGTGTGTTCTCCGGGATGCTGGATGAATCTCGCGAGAGCAGAAGGGTAATATCTTTCGCTCGTCTCGGACGAATTACGACTGACACGCGAGAGTCTGTTCGACGTTAAATCTACAAATTCTGGACCAGAAAAAGAAAATACAACTTCGCGTGGGAGCTTCGAACAAAAATAGCTGCATAAACATCATTTTCGCCCACGAAACTGCATTTTTCTGGTAAATTAATACGAACCCTGATTCACTAATCGCGTTTTCTGATTTAAAAAAAGGAAGCATCCATTATTTCTTTGCTTCCTTGGTAGAGTGTAAATTCTTTTCGGAGCATATGAAATATGTAGCACATATATTGAACGCATGAACTTAGAGAAGGGTCTTCGTTCGCGCGGCGTTTCTCTCTCTCTCTCTCTCTCTCTCTCTCTCTCTCTCTCTCTCTCTCTCTCTCTCTCTTCGAGAACAGCCGCGTGGCGCGAGAGCCTGTAATCGAACTCACCCGCCGATAATTACGGTCGATTCGTTCACTCGCGCGCGCCACGAGAGGCGCCGAACGAATACACCCCCTCCCCCCTTCCCGCCCCTCTCGCGTCGGTATACACTCGATATATACTCATGAGAGAAAATGTAATTCGATTCACCCGGTGAATTCTTGACCTCTGACTGGAATTATTGCCTCTTCCATAGAAACTAGCATCATTCGAAAGAAAAAAAAAACGCGAAGGCCGGAAATGATTTTGTGACGAAAGCGTTGCGAATGTATTCCGATGAGAATACGGAAGTTCGGTATTTTTCTTTCGGAGAATGTGCAATTACGATATATAACGACACTTATGTCAATCGTGAGTTAAATAAATATCGAAAGTTAGCATCGTATTATTCTTATTATTTTAATTTTCTCATTTATTATTATGATATCGTGATTATCGGTGATTTTATTTATTATAATTATAAATAATTATTAATAATAATAACAATTAATATTACTACTACTATCATTATTACGCAGTAGCATTATCGCACAGCTATTATCGTTATTCCAATAATGAATTCCAATTTTTATAATTAACGGCTTCGTAAAAAACTTATTTTAGCTCTACAATGTTTTCTCCCATCGACGTCCACGAATTCGTGCGTGAAGAATTGAGGGCAACTTGTTGGATAATTATTTGCGAAAAATGTTTTCTGGATGGTTCTGAAGAAGAGGCATGAACGCAACAGAACATTAAACGAAATAAACGTGTGAAAAAAAAAGAAATAAATAATAACATTCCGAGAGGACTGGGAAATATTAAGACCAGGTTTGCTTGCCACTGTTCCGGGTGCCCGATGAGCCGTTTTTACTCGCGCTACTCGGTGTTTTCTGCAATCATTTTTGTTTTCTTTTTTGCATTATTTTTTTACCATCCTCTCGATACTGTTTCATGCCCGTGTTATATACTGACTGTGTAAAATGCGCGTGCCAACGACCTGCTTTTTATATGCATAACAGTTCGTCAGGGACGAGGAGGGAAGATCCAGTCTCTCTCTCTCTCTCCTCCTCCTCCTCCTCCTCCTCCTCCTCCTCCTCCTCCTCCTCCTCCTCCTCCTCCTTCTTCTTCTCCTTTCTCCACGTCTCAATGAGTATAACTGTTCCTAATTTTACGTTTGGTACGCGTAAACGTTGATTCCGCCGTTACGATAAGATTTTATCTCAGCCGTCCGATTATTCGTTCGACGTAAAGTAATAAAAAGTATTACACGCGAACGCGTGATCGCGCAATTGTGTTCGCCTGGACTTTTCAATGAACGACGCGCATCACTCCCGAAAGTCTCCTGCTTTCGAAAAAATAATCGTTAAATAGAAAAAAAATCGCGACTAAAAAAAGACCAATGTAAATGATAATTTTATAAAATGCCGAATTCCGTACAAATTCGACAATATATCGAACGAAAAAAAAAAAACGTGATTACTCGTATACTGCAGACTTTCACAGGATCAATCGATAAAATATACAATAAAAAAAAAACACGATATCCAGATCGATAACGAAAAGCCTAATTTGCCAAAGAAAAAAAGGAGAGTCCAACTTGGCTCGATACTTTCTCGTCGTTTCGCGGCTATTCAATCATCCTCCCACCTCCACATTCAGCCGAGAAAATTATCCGGTACACGTGGTTTGCCGAAGGTAAAAAAGCCACTTCCCACACACGTTGAAGAGGATTCGTTACGGCATTCTGCTACACAGTAATCCACATATCTATGTCAACGTTGGTACGAGAGTGTCCACTCGAAAGACACTCGCTAATGACTCGAGACGATGTGAAATTTGACATGAGTGGGGATATCTTTCGCACAAGTCCATCCACCCGCACTCCTCGCATATCTTGCGCAATACTGCCCCCCCCCCCTCTCTCTCTCTCTCTCCTCTCGTTTGCCGGATAGTTCGAGGTGGCAAGACTTTTACGAACGGAAGTCCTCCGTTTGAAAAAGTTTCGAAGGAACGTCAACGCGAGAAGGATTTATATCGGATCGGCCAAACGAGACGAGTTGAAGTGATGTGTGGACTAGCTGCTGGGAGAAAACGTCTCTCGATGTATCCCGATCGACGATAAGCCACAAGAGAAGACGTAGAATTATTATTCAAGCCTTCGTTTCACTATCCTCTTCTCTCTCTCTCTCTCTCTCTCTCTCTCTCTCTCTCTCTCACACTCACTCACTCAGTCTCTTTAACCCATCTATATGTATATACATAGTTATATGTATATTATATTGCACATACGAGTCTCGGATAAATACAGAGCGTTCACTGTCCACGAGAGGGAGACTCGACGATTTCTCGTTTCCGTTCAATCAAGCAGAGACTCGAGCCGGGAGACTCTCGCGGATTTGCTTATGCATGTGCATACGTAAAGTATATGCACTATGCGTTACGTATTCACGTAAATATATAACGATCTTATCTCCCACTTGTGCCAATCGCGAGAGATTTCTCTACCTTCGATAGGCTGTACGTGTATCGTTAGGCTGCTTCTCTCTTTGGCGATTCGAATATTCCACTGCTTTGGGCGTACATAATTGCGGTCGGATAGGGAAAACGATCGAACCGGATTAATTAACGCTTGAGTGTATCGTCGCCGAGAAGGCGAAACGTCCCTCCTCGATGGGAAAGACGAACGAAAGCTTGACAAACTCGAAGAAGTTAATTGAGAGAGAGATAGAAAGAGAGAGAGAGAGAGAGAGAGAGAGAGAGAGAGAGAGAGAACGAGGGAAGAAAGGACGATGTAGAAGCTGCACGCACACTCGATAGTTCTCGACGATCGACGAGAGTTCACGGTGGTAAAAGCCCGGACTTGATCCATCAATTTGCAAGGTGTTTCAGGTGTTCCGCAACAATACACGTGTGCATATATATGCGAAGGTACATTAACGTATTACGTATGTACATTTTCCGCGATAGTATATATGCGAGAGAAACACGCTGGATAACTTGGTGTAATGGCGTCAGTCGTCCGCGCACACGAGTCCCTTCGCAGTTGTCCTGACACTTGAAAGGGATGCAAGAGTCATGCTCGTCGTTTCAGGCCATCTTCCTCTCTCATTCTTTCTCGCTCTCTCGCTGTATCTTTCTCTCGCTTTCAGTCCCTCAGCAGACTAACCACGAGCCGGCGAACTCTTTGTCGGATCGCGGTGATATATTCTCGCACGGTGTAGGTATACAAACGAGAAAACCATTCCAGGAGTAACACGACACGCCAAATGCAGCAAAGCCTCCCCCGCATGTACAGGACGATCGACAGTGAATATTCCTCTCATTGATTTAGGGCCTCGTAAACGTCGAAGGGCTCGCACAATCCTCGGCCTGTCTCCTCTGCCATCTTTCGAGACTGGCGTTCTTTTTTTCGATCGCCATCGATCAAGCGATGAATCAACTTCAACGGGATGACGTCGTTGGCCGAGATTATCGATTTCGAAACGCTTGCACTTGTGTCGATAATAAGAAAATATAAAAGTTCGTACGAAAGAAAAATTCTTCAGTCGCGTAGGTCTTGAAGTTTGTTCAGCCCGTCGCAGAGCGCCACCTACATGTATTGCATGGAAATTAGCCCATGTGCAACAAGCGGGAGACTTGGCCAATTACGTGAATCCCGCGGTTGAATAAACTTTGCGTGTTGTACCGTCCGAACGATGGAGATTGAGCTCGGGAAGAGGGAGTTTGACGGACGGTAGGCAAGAAGAGCTGGAGAATGAGATATAGATAGATAGAGAGAAAGAGATACTGGCGTGCACAGTTCGACAAACAATGAGGCGTGCAAAAGTAAGTGGTGCTCGCCAAAACACGTTGAGATCGGCGATATCCACCTGGATGGGAAGAAAGATTGATTCCATCTACCGGTATTTTATTTTTCAATTTTCGCGAGAGTTAATTAAGGAGTTTCGGAACAATTGGTGAAGTGTTACCATTTGATTCAAATTTATAAAGTAAATTCTTTCGAATATACTGAATGCACCTTCTAAATTTTAAATCGATCTTCCATATCGTTCCTATAAAATTTACAACTTAAAAAAAACCTTTTTGATATAAGGATACATTTTAACTGCCTACGCTCATCGCTGAATGGCAGTTTTACGCACGAAATAGTTTGAAAAAAAATGTTTAAAATGTTATGAAAAACGGTCAAATCATTCAGTATATTATGAAAAATTCGTGATTAGTGTCATAATGTTAAATGTTCTATGTTAAAAATTTCAATTATAATTTTATATTAATATTGTATTTTTATAGTATAGCAATATTAGTGATATAGTAGTATACTAAATTTTATAGTAATATTGAAATTTTATAGTAAATTGTAATATATTTAATACAATTTCGTCAATTGTAAATTTTATGGAAACGGTGTAGACCATCGATTTAAAATTTAGAAGGTACATTCAGTATATGACAAAGAATTTACTGTATAAATTTTAATCAAATGGTAGCATTCCGTTATATGTTCCCAAACTCCTTAAGTAATAAACATTCGTATACTCAACCATTTTTCTGCTGATTCATCCATTTCTAGTCAATCAAAATCCGATTGATAGCATTTCCAATAGTTGCACTCTTTATCAATTATACTGAGCGCAAGAATTGTTATAAGAATTAATGAAAAGAATTTTATAGAAAAATAATTAGAAAGAAAGGAATTAGAAAATATTAATAAAAAGAATTTTAAAAACATTCCACTTATACGGAGCCCAAGAATTAGATCATTGTTGCGCTCCATGTGTTATTAAAAGATATTAAATTTTATTAAAATTCTTGCGCTGTATAATTGGAATATTATTTTAATTACTTTTTTTCGTAATTTCTTTCGAATTTTTGTTTTTAATTCTTCTTATTAATGAATATACGGAGTGCAAGAATTAATTCTGCGCTTCATATAATTTCGTTCTTTCCCTATTTTCATAATATTTTCGACCATATTTCGAGACTTAACGCCTGCAATCTGCAGTTAAATTTCCTATAAATCAATAATCAATACAATTTCGGGTTTATCTCATCGTGCGGGCCGTACGTTTTTTCCACAGTCCCGATTATTTTTTTGTCCCATTGAGTACGACCAAAAGTTCAGTCCTGATCGTGCTCTACGTTAGTACATCTCGCTCGGAACAAGAGTCCATAAAAAAAATGGTTCTCCACGGTTCTCACCTTACACACTCGCACACACACACATGCACATAAATATATATAATCGTGATGTGCCTCACAGCCGACATTTTAAGTACGTATTCACCCATCGAAGAAGGAAATAAGAATCACGTTTTTAAACTCATCAGGACCGAGTCGCGTGGTTGCGTAACGCATACAAAGTCGCATATGGGCCATTAGTGCGAGAGCCTGTCGTTAATTAAAAACGAACGTTGACTGCGCCGCCGTTCCGGAACCGTCTTAAATTTACCGAGGGGGAGTAAAGTTTACTCTTATCTGTGTGTACATACAAGCATACATATATATTGTGGGAAGAGATTTCACGAAAGTTCGTCGTTAACAGGTAGTAGCTAGGTGGGCTCGATGCATCAATGGGGAAGAACCATTGATGTAGACTCTCGAGGAAGTTTGGGAAAGAAGAGAAAGAGCAAACGAAAAAAAAAAAAACGATAGAATTCTTTCGGTACCGAGATCAACGGTTAGGATTCCCCAAAAGGAGCCCAAGAAATTCTGAAGAGCGTTTTTTCTCTTTGGTATTTTCAGCTTTGTTGATATACTCGGACCTTCTCCTGTTTTTTTTTTTAATGACACGAGGACGAGAGGTTGAAGGATTCCGAACGGGAGTTTGAACCGTTTCGTTATGAACTCTGTTAAAAAAAAAAATTACGAGAGTCCACGGAGTCTTTTTTCATCCCTTTCTGGATATTTTTTCCGGGCTTTTTTCTCGCACGCAAAGTAAATTCGATAGGAAAAGATAGGCGAAGAGTCGGCCTACTCCCACGCTTTCGTCTAACTTCTTAATCGATGATACACTCGACTTATCGCTTTCCCATAATTCTTCTCGACGTGAAAGAAACGTTGAGCGGTGCTCGCAGACAAGCGACACTCTTAACGCGCGCCCTTATCGTTGTGAGAAAAGTACTCGTCGAGCGTGGGTGTGTGGAGCCCAAAAGGGACCAATCCGGGTATCGTGGTAGACGTTTTACCGTAGAAGCAATGGGCCACGCGATTGCACTTACGCGGTACGTCGTAAAGCATACGCGTGTACACGGGTGTTGCGTAGTCGTGTTGTTGGTACAGCATTGGCCCGTGACTTACGCACAATGACCAACGCCGTGCTCCCGCTCGATTATCTCAGGAATGCAATTATGCCCTGACGCCCTTCCTCATACACGTACGGGAATTTCTACCTCTAATCGAGCTGGCTCTGGATCCTTGTAATTTTTTTTTCCCTCACGTTCGGCACAGTTCGCACTAATTTTTACATTCCTACGGAACTTGCTTCGAGAGCATTGACGAGAGGGCTAATTATGGTCATTTTCGTGACTGTTTTTCTTGTGCAAAAGTTAAGTGTGTCTTGACCTAGAAGGCGTGAGAAGAATAGTATTGAATTATCGCCTTATTTATTTTGTCACATGCAGACCACGAAAATCACTGAAATGTACATGACAATCTTTATTTAAAATTTATAAGCAAAAGCTAAAAAAAAGATTTTATATAATAATAAAAATGAAGAAATGAAAAAACCAAGAAGAATTTTGGTTGCATACCAACGATGCAAACTTCAACACCTTCGAGAAGATTCGGTCCATCTAATTTTATTTTTTATCAACTCAAGGCTGTCAAAAAAAAAACGAAATAATTGGATCTTATCTAAATATTTATATTAATCAACTGTTTTTAGATGCTAGATGATTTCGTCATCGAGAGATAACTGCGAAATTTCGAAAGTTATTTTTTCATCGAATTTCGAAAGATTCTTGGGCAGTCTGTTTCATCGAGAGATCATTGCTCAATTCCTAAAGTCATTTTCCGAATAGAAGTTGTCAAAAAGAAAAGAATAAAAATATTCTAAAATAAAAGTTATATATAACTAGAACTTCCAGTAAATATGAATGATATTTCGTAAAAGCTAGCATTTTTTGAAGATGTTTTTATCGATTGATTTCTCCAAATGCTACAGGATTTTAATAATCGAGAGATTATTGCTGACTCAAAAAAACGACAGCAAGAAATATAATGAAGAAGTTTCACAATTGAAACTTTTCGATCAAATGTTGATCGATCTCTCCGTATCTTCTATAAATATACATATATAGAAGATACCGGAGGCATCCGTAGTGCCTTCTATAAATATACATATAACCCATACACTCTGTCTCTCTTTCTTTCTCACTTTCTCTCAAATCGTCTCTGTTGCTTCATACCTGATCCTTTTCTCACGTTCTCTGGCACTTCGCACTTATCGCTATTATTTTTTCCTCTCCTTTTTAATCAGTCCGTACAGTCTTTACACTTGATACATATCACGTATAAGACAGCGAACAGGAGATAGGTCGCGATACCGACTGCTTGACACGTTGTACGATCCAGGCTTATATTCACCCTCTCGTTTTGTCCGCGATGATCGATATAAATCAGTTGCATATAAGCGATGAAATTTCGTCATTGAATATTTATATATTGAATATGTTTCGTACAACGTGTATTCTCGCGCCATTACCATAAAATCATCGATTGAAGTGGCGAATGCGTGAAAGAGAGATGAATCGTCTTTGGATGTACGGTAAGGATTTTAATGCTCGACGACGACGGCAGAGAGGAGATCGTTGGCGAATTATATTACCGGTAAACGTTCGAACACACGAGCAAAGCGATATCGAGATACACTCGAGTGTGAGAGTTGGCTGTTGCTTTACGATCTGGACCCCGGGTGACAAGAAAGAGCTTTATCTCTCTCTCCGTCTCTCTTTCCCTTCACGTCTCGATTTTTCTTCTTAGAGCGAGAGAGAGAAAAGTATCTCGGCTTGTCGCAGCGTTAAAGTCTCACGTTTAAAGCACACACCGCGTACCGAAGAGCACTTGCGTCGTATATATATATATATATATATATAGTCACGTAATAGAAGCGAGAACGTGCGAGAGAAGTTATTCGCACGAGCGAGTATATAAGCGTGGGCTCGCGGCGAGCTTCACAAGGAAGTGAATTACTGCCACAGTTGGCTACCGAGAAAGAGAGAGAGAGAGAGGGAGAGAGAGAGGGAGAGAGAGAAAGAGAGAGAGAGAGAGGGAGCGAGAGATACCCTCGCGTGGTTACAGCCTCCCGTAGGATCTCTTGGCTTATGTACGCTCACACACCCCCTCGTTCTCTTCGGTCATGAAGTCAACGAAGCGCGATACCTCTCGCGCTCTCTTCACGAGAGGGTGTTGAACGGAGTAGAGGTAAAAAAAGTTTTAAAAAAAGCTCGAGGGTGACGAGTGAAGGCAACTACCATTTTATCAGGCCTCAAAAAAAGGCTATCCACGCGCCTTGGATTCGCGAAAGGGTTAACTCGAAAGAACACCCTCGAAAAGTCGCACCGTTTCATCGAGGATACTCGAGCGTTTTTTGCTATCGCCTTCGAAATTCGCCATACATGGCACGGAAAAGTATTCTTTGTTAATTCATCAACAGGGTTTCAAATTTTTTTTTTCTCATTAGTATTGCGACGAGGAGGTCGGGATTTTACACACAATTAATATACACTCTTGCCAAGTTTCGGTTTTTTAAATTAATTTAAAAAATGTTTAGTTATCTAATTTATTCAATTTTTTAGTTATTTTTTATTAATTTTATTCGTTTAATTAATTGATTTTTATGGAAAAATATATTATTTCTATTTGCGTTATTTTTTTTTATTACGGCGTTATTTATGTACTGTTACTTCGCAGTCACGTCACGTTACTGGGAAAAAGATTATTTTTTTTCGCATATAAATTGGCACCCGGAAGATTCACCACCATCCTTTCAAAATAATGAATTCGTTCCAGGGCTCAAAGTAATTACCATTTGGGGTTGTGAAATTCACTGTTCCGTTTCGCAAATGCAATTGCTGTAGGAATAATTGCAAAAAGCTGCGGTGCTTGTTACATACGTGCGCGCATATATTAGCAATCCTTTCATATTTATATTGCACCTCGTTGCGCAGCTTCCAACGTGCAAAGGGGAGTATACACGAGAGCGCAAGAGCTGAACGAGCTGCCGAGGGGGAGAGAGAACAATAATAACGGACTTCTCTGATTAATTGGCAAGAGAGAGTTTCGGGAGCTTGAAACATTAATTATCTTCGTTGGACAGGTTTTCATTTAATCCTTTCTCTCTCTCCCACTCAGTTTACTCGGCAGGAGATTACTTGAGGGTAGCAACAGTTTATTACCGCCGTATACAATACACGTGTATTTATCAACTAGAATAATGCTTCTACTTTCCTTTAATATACATATCAAAGACAAATACCAAACGAATAAAAAAAACAGTTCACTAGATTTCTTAATTTTAATGAAGCGTATATCTCCCTTTGCTGAAATTGTCATAGGAATCTAATTGGATTCCCATACTTGTTTCCACGTCCTAATAGGGATCCAATGATCCCGATGGTGGTCAAGTTTGCATCGTTGGAATACAACGAAAATTCTTGATTTTTTCATTTCTTTATATTTATTATTATCTAGAATCTTTTTTAGCAGCTTTTGGCTATTGTTAATAAAGTTTCTCAGAAAAGTTTTCGTGGCTTTCGTAGCTTAAATGTGCCGAAAAAAATAGGGAAATGCATAAAAAAAATATATTTCCGTTGCATTCCAACGATGTAAACTTCAAATAACATAGATCACGTATACGAGTGCTCGAAAAGTCACATTCTCGTACGCACGATAAAGGAGCAGCTTGAAAATAGTTTTACTTCCTCTTATTGCTGATTTCGTCACAACCGTAAAATACCGATGCGGTGTGGCAGGTTTTTCCTCGCGACGGCGTAGATGCATACCATGGTGGAAGAGCGTCTTTCCTTCTTCCGGGGATTTCTCCGCTCTTCCCTACCCCCGGACCCTTTCACGCACCGGCTCAAGGCACTTTACACGGGCCTTTTACGACCCTCTTTCCGTCTTTCTCTTTCAATGCGCCAGATTTTTGGGCTTCGCTTCGGAAGAGACCTCGACGGCCGGACAGACACCGCAGGGGCATCTTCCCGTTACTTTTCCAGGCCCTCGAACCGTCCACCGACCATTGAGATTTCGTACTTAAGGCGAATGCAATTCACAGCTCGGGTTTACCTGTGTGCAATGGGAAAATTATATACCTACTATGGTACCAAAGTACGCAGGAGGAGCCGAGGCGTATGTACGCTTTCAGCACCTTTTACATACGATCCATTGTCCCTTCGTACGCTTTGTATAAATATTATACAGTGACTCGAGTACACGTTCTTCATCTCTTCTACGCCCCAGTCGTTTTGCTTTTTATTTTCTTCAAGGGCACACGGATCGGGATCTCATCTCTTCGAAGATCCACGAATCTTTTCAGCACTCTCGAGTGATGCGCTCTTCGAAAAGCAATTTGCACAAATCGCGAGGATCGCGTGCAGGCCTAGGCGCGTAAAAAAAAAGAAATGAATGCGCCGAGGAGGAGCGTTGGAGTGAATGAATTTTTGGCCCTACTTTGTACCAATGAGCTTCGTAGTTTATATCGTGGGACGAGAGTTTCGACAGAGCATTGTGCGAGATTGACTCTCGACTGCAAAGAATCGGTCTGGATGCATTGTACTTTGATTAACGTATCAGACGACGTCGGCTCGGGAGTGCGTGAGAACTGAGATCGCGCGGGAACCCGATCACCGCATATTTGCATTCGCGTCCTCCAGCATTGGAGATACAACACACGTGACAATATTCTCTTGGCACTATCTTCGCACGGATGTGGGGTGACCACACTGGAGAATCGTTAGTCATGTCACTTTGGCTATGTCAATTGTATTCCCCATGAAAACCAGCTGACGAGGGGGATGTCAAAGTTTATGCGCTCAAAAACGCCCCGTGATGAATGGAAATTGATTGAATGCACATAACGTCAATTATGACAGAAATTATTTTTAAAAAACTGAAAAATATTCATACAAGAATGATCTTGGTCGCACGGAATCGAAAATTATAATTCTACGAGGTTCGCCAATGAAAGGGTTTACTCCATTTCATACGCAATAACCGCGTGTATCGTGTATGAAAAAAATGTTCCCTGTATTATCAGACAAACAGATGATACACAAATAATATCAGATTAAAAAATAGTCACATAGTATCACATAAAAAAAGACTCAAATAATGTCAGAGTAAAAAATACTCAAATAGTATCACATTGAAAAATTCTCAAAAAGTACTAAAATCTCAAACACACTCAAACAACATACCCAAATAATATCAGATTTAAAAATAGTCGCATAATGTCAAATTAAAAAATACTCAAGTAGTATCACATTAAGAAATACTCAAACAGTATAAGATTAAAAAATATTTAAATAGTATCAGATTTAAAAATACTCAAATCGTGTTAGACTAAAAAATACTAAAATAGTATCATATTCTAAAATACTAAAATAGTATCACATAAAAAAATACTTAAATAATGTTAGATTAAAAATACTCAAGTAGTATCACATTAAGAAATTCTCAAAAAGAACTTAAATACTCAAATAACATACTCAAATAATATCAGATTAAAAAATAGTCACATAGTGTCAGATTAAAAAATACTCACATAGTATCAGTTATGAAAATACTCCAATAGTATCACATTGAAAAATTCTCCAAAAGTACGTAAATACTCAAACAACATATTCAAATAATATCAGATTAAAAAATAGTTACATAGTGTCAGATTAAAACATACTCAAGTAGTATCACATTAAGAAATACTCAAACAGTGATAGATTTTAAAAAAAACTCGAATAGTATCACATAAAAAGTACTCAAACAGTATAAGATTAAAAATATTCAAATAGTATCAGATTTAAAAATACTCAAATAGTATCAGTTCCAAAAATACTCAAATAGTATCACATTGAAAAATACTCAAATAGTGTTAGCCTGAAAAATACTCAAATAGTATCAGATTAAAAATACTCCAATAGTGTCACATTAAAAAACACTAAAATAGTTTTTTTTTTAGTAGTTCGATCACAATCGTAAGTATTCAAATAATGTTAGATTAAAAAATACCCAAGTAGTATTACATTACGAAATTCTTAAAAAGTACTCAAATACTCAAACAGTATAAGATTTAAAAGTATTCAAATAGTATCAGATTAAAAAATATTCACATAGTATCAGTTCTAAAAATACTCAAATAGTATCACATTGAAAAATACTCGAGTAGTGTTAGACTGAAAAATACTCAAATAGTATCAGATTAAAAATACTCCAATAGTGTTACATTTAAAAAATACTCAGCTAATGCTTTTCGTGCACAATCTCAATAAATTTTCTGCATTTCTTATAAAAACATTACACTCGCGTTCGTCGGCTGATCAACTTCGAACAGTACCTTCACTCATCACATGTCCTATCAGTTTTCATGCCCCATTGGATTATTCGTACACTCTCTCAACTGTGTGTACATTGAACGGGTATATTTACGTCGATGTGTATTGACCACGCTGCAGCCTCGTCTGAAGTTCTGCAATCCGATGCGGTGAACGCTTGTATACGCGCGAATATCCTCGCGTGTGGGCAGAAGCGAGAGAGCCCCCACCCCTCCTGCCCACGGGAGACGGACAGGAAGAGAGAGAGAGCAAGAGAGAAAGCAAAGAATACCACGGTATAATACTGTATACATATATATATATATATATATATATATATATAGAATATTTAGTAGTGTACTACTACTACGAAGGCTGTACGAACCATGAGCGCGGTGGTCGCTCATTGATGACTTTCATTCACACTCTGGAGCGCGCCACAGCTTCCTCGCCTTGACTCGCCGCCACCCTCTCCTATCCGGATCTCCTCTTTTTTCTTGCAGTTTCTTGCATCTCTCTCTTTCTCTCCCTGTCTATATCGCTATTCCTCCCCCATCCCCTCTCTCTCTCTCTCTCTCTCTCTCTCTCTTCGTCCCTATCTCTCGTACCTTTAACTGGGCATTCACTCCTGCCGCGCCAAGATTTCGCGCGTGGGTGCTCAACGTGCGTGTCTCGATACGTGAAAAGCTACGGCGGGCATTGAATGCGCGATCTCGCGCGTGAACGCCCGGCGAAGGGCACTATACAACCGAAGGAGTTCGCAACCGCATGCAAATATATGCATACAATAAACGCGTCTGTATATTAGTGAAAACGAGTTTTGAGCATCGGCGCCACGAAGGAAAACGACGCGCGCGCCCAAGTCAGAGGTGAATTCGTACTCTACCGAGGCTTTTATACGGAAATGTATACCTATATGTACACCGTTATGTTTACACACGGACATTCTTCGTCCTGAAGGCTGCACGAGCAGAATGAAGGAACTTTCGTATCAAAAGGAAATATCGGACATGACAGCTATTTTGTGCGCTGAGCTACGATGAAAATGTATCATTGCTGTTCTTTTTTTCTTCTTTTCGTGAATTTACAGACGAGCCATTCCAGTCGTATTGCGGTCGGCGCTTACGAACGACGTGAACGCAGCTGATTAAAAAAAAAAAAGTCGCCGACTCAATTAAACCGATGATACGTCGCAATCTCGAATCGGGGACAACTTGACGTCATTATTTGAACGCATAGCGACCGAGACGGAGATCGAATTGTTCTTTATTTTCATTTAATTGTAGCAACGAAGAATGATGAAAGTTAAAGTCATCATCGCATTGGGACATTACCGTTTGGAAACCTTTCAGACATTCGTTTCAATATTTGCAGGCGCTTTCGCAGTTTTGAAAAATATAGACAAATCATTTTGACTTAATGCAAAGCACATCCAATTATTAACGGAACAATTATAAATTATGTAAAATGTGCATCGTTATACCGATTCTCGCAAAATTCAAGTCGAACAGTGCTGTAGCGATTTTGTTCGTGTGCGAAGTTGGAGCGCGATAAATAAAAATCAATATCCACAACACACACATAGACATATTTTCAACTATATCCTTATAAATGTGATTTAGAAAATAAAAATTCGGGATTCACAATGATTTAAATGTCAAAGGAAATGGCTAAAAAACACCTTTTATGGGGAAGAAAAAATAATGTGCAAAAATAATGTGAAGCTATAAAAAATAGAATTTTTAAATCAAAATAATATAAAAAATATACAAAAATAAAGAATATATAAAGTGCACAATGTGATAACGAATGAAGCGAAAAGGTTCCCAAACCGAAACCTCTCCGTTTGCATGGTATTGAGGTATTCATCGTTGAAATCCAACAAAAGTATATTTTTTTCGGATTCCCGTATTTTTTTTTTGTACATTTCGGCTGCGAAGGTCACTGAAACATTTTTGAGAATCCTCATACAAAATTTATACTCAAAAGCAAGCAACGACAAAGATTTTAGATAATAATAAGACTAAAGAAATGAAAAAAATCAAGAAGAATTTTCGTTGCATTCCAACGATGCAAACTTCAACATCATGCATTTGCGACCATGTCTGCCGATCGCTCTCATAAATTGTGAAAAAAAAAAGATTTTCCTGGAATACCCTGCACGCCGCGATTTTCCAAATGGACCGTGAGATAAGAGCCGAAAGGTTCTTACGCAGCTGGAAGGGAAAAACAAACACACATAGCACGACCGACGAGATTTCCATGCAGCTATTACTCTTCTAGAGCTGCGACGGTGGTTCCTTCGCCCCGGACCACACGGCGCGCGTGTCCGCACACGCGGGCTTAGAAGGCGTGGGCGTGCATACAACCGAGCAAACCATAACCGCGTGTATCGTTGGGGAGCTGCGCACGGTCGTGCGGGCGATCAAACTCAACACGCGTTACACAACTACACACGCAGCTTTTTGGGATGGGCCTCCTCTCGATGTTTAGTAAATACGTTATCGTGAACATGAACACCGTGGATGGGTACGTGCATACATATGCACACGCGTACGTAAGAGGCTGACGCGAGCGCGGTTGTGGTCTCCCGTGAGAAACGATTCGGGATAAAGCGAGGGAACGCGCAACACACTACGAGACGAGAAAAGGGAGATCGAGAAGGGCCATTAGCCTCACCACTCTCACGGCGTCTGTCACGGACAAACCGATATTTATCCTTTCTCTAGGGGTACCTATAAAAAAGAGACTAAACTTCTCGCACGAATTTATTGTCTACACGTGGGGTCCTTTTGTTGTGACGTTTTTTGGAAAGAAGCAGTCAAGTGTGCCTATAGGTCGTACGCACATTATTGTAATATTAAATTGCCAAATTTACTTCCCTATAGTTTGGCTAATTAATTTCTCTCAAAGAGTACTTAATTAACACTAGATTTACCAGACCAGGTACTGGTATAAGTGTCAATAACAAAAAATATATTTGTTACGAATATATATAAAGTAACATTAAGTTCATAAAATGTATTCTCTACTTATAACTACAAAAGTCATAACATCATTTCGGAAAGCAAATTTACATGCAGTAGGAATTTTGAATTGAAATTGCACGACCAGTCAAAATGACTGGTCTGGTAAATCTAGTGTTAATGAAGTACTCGCCTTTAAATTAATTATTTTTAAAAAGTCCTTTAATGAATTACTCTTGAATTAATTATTTACTGCCAAACACCACTTGGTTAATTAATTACTTTAGGAAAAGATCTCTAAAAATTACTGTAAAAACAATTTAAAAAATTATCCTAAAAATATTGTTTATAATAATTGCAAAAATGACAAAAATAATTTTAAAATTTCATCTCAAAAACTCTAAAAAGAATAAAAAAGTTACTCTAAAAAACTCTAAAATTACTCTCAAATTGAGAGCAAAATAATGAAAACATTACTCTTTAAAAAACTTTAAAATTACTCTAAAAATAATTTTAAAATTCATGAATTACTTTTCAATTCATTAATTCATTAATTACTCTCAGAAAGATTGTGAATTTATTTGTTGCTCGTTGAACCGTATTCTACGAACATCGACAATTGGTATTTGACACGCAATCTTTTGTCGAATTGAGTTGAAAACGTGTCCGATAAAAAATCTCTTCAAATTGAATGAGCAATTTATTTTTATTTTCGCCAAAACGAACTATTTCATAGTGAACGCTTGACGTAAAAGTCCTGAACAAACCGTCGCACATATCCAAATTACAAGGCCTCCCAGTGTCCACGGAAATCTAAAAAATTAAATCACTGCGAAATGTCTCGATCGTGCAAGTCCAAGCTTACCTTGAAGCGATCATCCAAAGAACGGGGACAAAAAGATTTCAAATCGAAACTCGAACGTAAAATTCTTCCTCTTCCATTTCACGTGCTCGTACATAAAGCGGAAAAATGATAATACGTTATCGCGAGGACAAAATCATGATTTATGCATGAATATATGAGCGTGTAGAGTGAAGCTAAGAGAGTGTAATATTTCTGTTGCGGGGTGCAGACCCCGCGATCCCATATAAGGTGGAGAGGTTCGCAAGCCGGATATCCACCTCGTGTTGGGTTCCCCAGGGGGCACATCGCGGAATAGTCTCTTTACAGTCTCGCGGGTATTCCCCCCGCACACTTCATCACACGCCCTTCAACCGGCGCAACTTGCATCGATCCACATAGAGACGAGAACGAAACCCCTAAAGGAGTTTCGCAAACGGTGCAGAGATTCCAATTCCCAAGCCATATTTGACGACGAACCTACGATCGGCGTCGCGACGACCGTGTTCCAATTATTTTATTTTGCAAATGCACATCCTCAAATCCCTCGTTTCTCGTTCCACTTCTTCTTCTTCTTCTTTTTTGCCATCATCTTCCTCTTTTCTTCTTCTCAATGTTCTCTCTCCTTACGAAACGGCTGACGATACCCGCGGAGGAATAATGTCGCGTGACGCACGCACGTGCACGTGGCACACTCGGGGAAAAGCGATACAAGCATCATCGTAGTGCTGCTGCTGAGGCAGGCAAGAGTTGTAAGTCGTTTGCAGGCAACAAGCCGGACGAACTCTCTCTCTATTTTCGTCCTCATCAGTCACCTCTCGCTATATGGAGCCTCGCGAGATGAGGATGGAAACAGAGGAGAAGGAGGCCGAAAGAGAACAAAATAGTCATCTCGTTTTCTGGGTGATTCTACTCTCTTCGTTTGTGTGTACCAGACTCCTCTTTACCATAACTATAGACATATGAATGTCTGCACGTGTATGAGTATACCGTGTTTCTCTTCTCTCCCAAGAGAATTTCGCTCCGTGTCTTTTTGCGGTTGCGGATAAACCGCAACCGAGTCATCGGACTACACTTGCAACTGCCTCAACTTCCAGGGGTCGGCTTGCATTCTGCAGACACAACACACATCGTACAGCGTGTGTGGTCATGGAAGACACACTGCTGTGAGACATCGCCGAGCCAAGGCTGTTGGCCTAGACACCACCACTAAACACGCGCATCTTCGAAACTTCGCCGCGCAACGGGCATTCGCAAACTTTCGTCGATTTATGCACGTTGTGTTATATATATGTATATGTACATAAATATATCGTCATCGTCGCCGTTTTCGGTGTTTCCCCAAACAGCTGTTTCATTGCCCCGTTGTGGCGGAAGGAACATGACTTTTTGCTGGGCTCATGAACGAATGGACCTCGATGTTGATCGGAATACCTGAATGATGTAATTTGATTCTAAGAGAATTGGGGTGCTTCTTTGACATTGCGAATGAGACGTGAAGAATTTGAAAAGGATCGGGTAATCGGCCGATCATTGTTCAAGGGTGTCGATTTTTTTACTCAGACACGTCCAATGGAAATTCGACTTGGAAGTTCCCGTTGGAGCTGCTACCGCGTCTTTGAGCAAAAAAAAAAACATCCAAATGTGGGCAATCAAGATGGTTTCATATGATAAATGATTTAGTTAATGCCGCGGGAATTTTAACGGCAACGAACGAGGTTTATATTTTTGCAAGGGATATAAATTTCTGTTGGATTCATGGTTTTTTTTTAATGTGTCTGCATAACCTTGAAACCCAAAAAATAGGTCGGATTTTCAATTTTTTTTTCTGAGGATATTTTTGGGTCACGTTGCCGGGATTTTACACACAATTCATATATAGTCTTGCCAAGGTTGATTTTTTTCATTGCAAAATATTGATAAACAATGAAATTACTATTATTCAAACGGAGTGACGCCGTTGCTTCATGGACCATTGGTGTAGGTGATTGTGGCAACTACGGTGATCCCGAATGTAGAATAAAAATATGTACTTTTAGTGTAATAATAAGCCTTTCGTATGACCGGATACTTTTTTGAAACTTTGTAAATTACGAGAACGAAAAGTTATCGAACAAGATTGGATTTTCGACGGAAAAACAACTTTAATAATTTATTATTAACAATTGAATAAACACATGGAGAAATCATCCGGTCATATGATAAAAAATATTAGAAACTATGCTCTGTCTAAATTGGAGGTGAATCGGCCGAATAGATTTTGAGATACCACTTAGACTATTTATGAAACACAGTTTGGAGGAAAACCCCCAAAAGAAAAAACGGTAAATCGCAGTGGGACGGTTCGATCGTTTATAACAATTTTCACAACTGTGTCAATTTTTGGAATTTCTACAAAATCTTTGTTGCAAATCAAAATTAAGACTCTAGGCTATAAAAGTACGCAATAAAAATATCGTATTTTTTTTTAAATCTTCAAGCGTATGCAACCTTCGGTAACTCTGTCAAACTTTTGAAATTTTCCAATTTTGCCTTCCTCAAGACTATCTGACAGACTAGATAAAGCTGATTTTGCATTGCCTCCTCTCCCCCCCGATCGACTTTTTTCCAATGACAATTGGAGATTTCCACTTCCAGACTTAAAGTTAAGGGTGACCGCTTCGACGATCCGCGACAGGCATTGAACGACATCTCGTTCGCGTAAATTTTCCTTGCCAAATGGAAAACCAACGGTGCGAGTTTAGTTTGCCAGCGCATTGCCGCGAACGCCTCGATGTGATAAATCGACCGGATGGGAAACGTCATACTGGTCAAGGAACTCTATGACCATCAGCGTCCGGCAAAGTTCAACGACGAGAGTCATGTCTTCCCGTCGGCGAATAGTCTGGCACGAGCCAGGGGCACTCTTCTAAAATCGTGTTCGCTCTCACGTTTCGCGGCGCACACATACGCACACGATTCCACCGCACGTTCTTAATCCGCGACAGTCGAGTACAGCAGGTGGCGGAAAGATCGTTCTAAAATTATCATTTCTTCGCTCGCCTCCTCGCACTCGCTCGTTCTCCACGATACTCACCAAGGCTCGTTTTCTGGCAGCCTTAATAATCGTGTGGCACACCGAAGACCGCGATCCCCGGCGGTCCGATGACCGAGAGAGATGCTCCCGCGAACGGGACTGTTCTATTGAACCAAAGCTAGGTCGAATAAAAGCGAAGGTTTTCCGGTCCCTGATCAACTCTTCGTTCGACTTGAGAACATTGATTTTTTTGTAATGGAAGAAATGCAACCTTGTTTTCTCTCTTCTTAAGGGGGGATATACATGTAGCGGCATAGAAAAATAGAATTTTATTTTTTTACGTAGTTAAAATGTTCGTTAAACATCTCAAGAATCAGCCCTGGAATCACTGATTAGACTGAAAGTCACTGAAAACATTGAGTTTTCGTAGTTCGAAACTTTAAACGCGTTTTTCTCAAAACCACATTAATTGAGCTTATGGGAAACATAACTTTAAAACGTGGGGTCCGATTGTGCTGAAATTGTAAAATCAACTCAATAACAATATTACCTTGAACTCGTATCTATTTGTTTATGAAAATTACTTTCAAAAAGTACTTTTTTTATTGCAAAAAAGAACAAAAATTTTGTATAGAGTTTCGTTGTTTTTTTCTGAAGCGTCGTATTTTTTAAGTTTTCAACTTTTTAAATGTTTCTTAGGTATAAGTTCAGCAATTGGATGTTAAAATACTAAAAATTCTTGGCTCATATTTTTCATATAAATATTGAAGTCGTTGGATTTCTCACCTACGGACAAATGCCATCAAAGTTTTCCTGGAAGACAACGCCATAACGTCGCTATTTTGCAATATGTTTGTATGAAAAATTTATTTAAACCGTTTAATTACGTAATAAATTGTATCTAAAGTTTCATAAATGTAAAACGTTTTGTTCATTAAAAAAAAAAAATTATTGGCTATTTTTTCGTTGTCTAGATGTATTTCCCCCCTTCAAGATGTACGATAGATACAATCTCAGAAAAAAGTATCAGAGATTAAAAATTTTCAAATAATGTCATTTTAAGCTTCCATCGCTAAAATGCAATGGACATTCCGTTAAATTTTTTTTATTTCTCTGCTTTTATTTCTATACAAAAATCTCTCCTACAAATTCGAGTTCTAAGTTTCTAATGAGGGTTCTAACAATATTTGAGTCAATTTCGGGGCCTGGAAGAGCGAACAAAATGGGACATTAGAAGAAAAAAATCATTGCCTAATGAAAATTGCCTAACTAAAATTAGATGTGAAGTAAAATCCATGTCCCAAATTTCCAGCTGAAGATTTTGTTAATTATTTTTTCATCTGTTTCTGTTAATATCTAACTTTTTCCGGGCAAACAGTTTCGAAAGTATGTATGGAAACGCCGATCCTGAAATAAGCGGAGTCACGGTACAATTGATTATGCTACAATTATTATAGAATTAAGAATGGCGCGATTGTGAAATTTTTTCAAGTTTTTTTTTCATCCAAAAATTATCTACGGAAAAAATGTAAAGCATTCCTTAGCATTTTTCAAATATACTTTTCCGCGTAATATCCGAAAGTCCCATATAAACGTATACGTCTTAAAAGAATGTATGCAAAACTACTGCGAATTAAAAATATCACGATTCCTCAAAGGTTTGTCGATTCCAAATTTTGCATCCGGGCTTTAAAAAAACGAACACTGCTGTAAGACCCCCATACATGCTTAATTTTATGATGAGTTCGTAAAGTCCGTAAGGGCATGTACAGGGTCAACCTAACCTTACAAATCTTCGGATCGAGTTTTCTCATAGATGGTTAAATTAAAAAAATAAAAACAAATCATCAGGCTCTGGAGAGTGTCCTGACGCAGAGCTTGACGCTTTCGTTTTGCCCGAAATATTACTCATCTCTGAGAAATCTCTGTTCGAAAATTTCAGCTATCTCTCTCGTATTCATATGCCACGTGGTACCATCTACTACTTCGCCTCAAAACGGGAACTTAATGCATCATTAGATCGTTCCTATAGAACCCAGGAATTAATACCTACCGACGTTTGTACTTTGTACGTTGTATAGACGAATTCTCTCGACGGCAGGGCAACCTTATCGAAAAAATCGTCTCGTCGCAGCTTCTTCGTATATCGCAAGATATAATTCCTATAAATTACCAAGGTACGGGATAAGTAACGATCTACATTATAGCAAAGTGCGAGCAATCGTTACATGTATAGAGCTTGCACTCTTGCTCTTTCCCTTGCGAGTAGGATCGTGAGGATCATCGGGTCAAACGTGTACTAATTTATCGTTGTACTTATCTCTCCCTATGCCACGATCGTAATTATTCATTATAAACTGTTGTATGCTCTTTGGGATAATAACGAAACCCTATCCCAGCTCTCTCTCTCTCTCTCTCTCTCTCTCTCTCTCTCTCTCTCTCTCTCTCTCTTGCTCTCTCTTTCCCTCCAAACGCGCGTATATACTCAGCTGCAATGATCGCCGATCCAACACGATCGTTTCTTTTTCTCTTCTTCAAATTTTCTCTTTTTATTTTTGTTTCTCCAGGTCAAGGGGATCAGTACGGTACGAGCAAGGCTCCGAAGAACGGCGGTTTGTTTCCATCGACTTTTAACGTTGCCACAAAGGCCGAGATATTCGCCAATGCGACTTGTGGCGAAGAGGGACCCGAGACATTTTGCAAGCCCTCGGAATCCTCCAGATGCGCCGTTTGCGACGCCCGAAGTCCTGACCCCGGCAAGAGGCACAACATCAGCCACGTGCTCAATCCCGATCCAGGAAAATGGTGGCAGAGCCCGACTCTCGCCCAGAGCGATCGATTCGAGTACGTGACGATCGTTCTCGATCTTAGACAGGTTAGTGCGTCAAGGGCCGGTAATTATTTCGTGATATTCTCGTGGGTTTATTGAAATTTTACATAAATCGATTAGTGCCTAGATTAAGGAGAGAAAAACCATTTGAGATATGTCAAAATTTATATTGGTAATATTTCTTTCATCGGTAAGTAAACTCAACCTTTTTCTCAACATTTATTCGACTCGTTCCGAAGGAAATTAATTTTAAATAGCGTTTTGTGTATAGAAAATAATTCTCCTGAGGATTAGTCGGGGAAAACATCATTTATTTTCTCATGTACTATCATAATATTTGGTAAGGCGGACTTGTTTTGACGAAGTTTCGAGCCTGTGTCCCGCTTCGTAATTTAGGCTCGAAGAAGAGTCGTGTTAGGACCAGTCCCTTTGGCTGCACACACACACACACACACAAACAGCTATATATCAGTCGCCATGGAGAAAGTATCATTGTGCGTGCTTTTATCTGGATTTATGTCTCTTTTCTCCTTTCTTCCCTGATTTGTTCGAAACACGAAGGAGAGGCTCATCTCGTCCTATGTTCGTCTTGCACCGAGGTATGCGCGCGCTTCGGGCTGCATCGCAGCCAACGAGACACCGAGCAGCAAAACTGCATCTGAGAGAAGAGAGGCGGCCGATGGAAAAGAGCGATGAAGAATAACGATGGAAAGAAAAGAAAAAAAACTACGAGAAAAAGAACGATTGAGATTGCGCGAGGAAGAACTAGGTGGACCTTAAAGGGCGAGAGAGTAAGAGCAAAAGGGCCAAAAGGGGAATGAGCGTAGAGGGAGGTAGAAGAGAGTAGAGAGAGAGAGAGAGAGAGAGAGAGAGAGTAAGGAATCTTTTGATCCTTTCCGGGAATTCGGCGGCGTATGCCAACCAGGTATAACCATAACAAGGAAAGAAAGAGAAAGAGCGATAGAGAGAGAGAGAGAGAGAGAACTCTCTGCAGCCACTCCTACAAATTGCGAGCTGTGGCATAACGTTTTAACGAGGACCCCGTGCGCCCGCTTTGCTCTTTTTTTCTTAAGGGTCGCTTCTCGCGCACGGTAATGGGACTATAGTGCGGTCCCGTCGAATTCTCTTTAAAACATCCTGACTCTCGATATACATACACACACACACGTGTATATATATATATGAACAACTACAAATAAGGTCGAGACGGGCGACGTCAACGCCACGGAACGAGCGTACAATCCAGGACGATAAAATAGGCAGCAAAGAATTGATAGCTGCCGAAACCACATAAGACATACATAAAAAGAAAGAAGTGCTGAAAAATAGAATTTAAAAAAATCCTATTACCCACTTTGTAGGCATACTCGAGCCATCTGCCCAACTTTTCTATCCTATAGTTGCAAGAAATGTCAAAACTCGAGTTATCACCGATAATACCTGAGAGCTACGTGTAAATAACTACAACCAAATTATCAAGATGATATCTATCATTTCGATTGTCTAAATAATATTATTTGCAGTAGATAATATTCTCCTTTATCGAGATGATGTGTCTATAATCTACGTTATCAAGATAATGTCTCTGAAATCTAGATGAATATAGATAAAATTATCTAGACAATCAGAAGAATAGGTATTATCATCTTGATAATTTAGTTTACATGTAAATAACTACGACTACATTATCAAGATCATATCTATTCTGTTAATTGTCTAGATAATTGTATCTACATTTATCTAGATTTCAGATACATTATCTTTATTTGGCTTTCTAGATAAATAACTAAATACATTTCTCGAGACATAAATTTATCTAGATTTTAGAGACATTAAACTGAACAAAAATAGATATTATCCGCTTGATAATGTCTATCCTTTTGATTGTCTAGATGATTTTATCCGCAGTAGATAATATTATCCCTTATCTAGATAATGCCTTTATAATCCAGATTATCAAGATAATTGCTCTGAAATCTAGGTGAAGTTATTTCTCTAGGAATTTATTTAGTTACCTATCTCGAAATCTAGATAAAGATAATGTCTCTGAAGTCTAGATAAATGTAGATAAAGTTATCTGTTCATCCATAAAATGTTCCATTATCGTTTACCGTTGATTTTGGGGACGAAATTTCGTGTAGATATGCTTGCATTTATCTGAAGGTGTTTTTGAAGACATTGGGCGTCATCTGTACATATACATACACACATGCATGCCTTCAATTAGATTGCGAATATGATGACGCAAATTATTCATTTTCGTTGGGTCAAGGGCGTTCCACGCTAAGATTAATGAACAGTTCTCGCTCGTATGAATGACTCAAGCTCTTTCTCCCTCTCGCGCCCTTTATTTTTCCTCTGTTGGCATTGCGCTCTTTTTTCTCGCGTATGATCGTTTGCGGCTATTTTTTCCACTCTCTCCTTCGCTGTCTCTCCCTCTCTCTCTGTCTCTCTCTCGTTCCATTATCAAACACGAGATAAGTACACAGCACGTTCGTACGAACGAGCTATGAATTAATTTGATCTTGAGGAGGCACGTATACGGTGGCTGTAGAGTCGGCGAGGAAACGACGAACATCGGGTCTTTTTTACAAAGCAACCGTATTTGGCGCGAGAAGAAGTTCGAAGCAACGACTCATTGGAGATAATTCTGCGGAAGACTGATTCCGTTGCAGCCTTATGCACCATCGAGACTCGCTGCAATTCTCTTCACTCTCGTCTCGCGCGTTTCGTATACGTGAGTACGCACTGCGTCGCTCTCGAGAAGATCTTGAGGGTGCTTGAGGTGTCTCTTGCTCTCTCTCTCTCTCTCTCTCTCTCTCTCTCTCTCTCTCTCTCTCTCTATGCATAGATTCACGTACGTGAATGGATCTTGTGAGCTTCGTGAAATGAAAATAACAGTAATGATTTGAGATTGCAATTTTTAGGTAATTGCATTTTCAACAATTGATAATGTGTCATTAATTTTAAATGTTTTGCATATTTGATTACAACTAGCCCGTGCAAATTGACGTTTCGGGCCGGAGCCTTGCGCCTAAATCATTTTCGGAATTTGTGAAGTTTGGAAAATTCAAAGAGAGGCAGGCACCTTCGCTCTGGAAATTGTGTGCGATCGTCATCGGATACACACGATAATGTAATCGGAGCACTTGGTAAAAAAAAAAATTCCTTAAATGAATAATTGTCCACGATTTATTCAATATTTGGTCAAAATTTTGTTTCACTAGTTTGGTACTTTTCATTTTTGAAAAATTAATCGCAATGATAGGAAGTTTTAACCGATATTTTCGACGGGCAAGCAAGCCCGGATTCAAACAATTTCTCGACAGCATCAAATTTAATCAGCATTTATTCAATTTACGCGCGGGAGCTGTTTTTCTCTTTTGAACTCACGTCATATTTAATCCCTCTGTCTGTCTGTGTGTGTGCGCGCGCGCGTGCATATCCTGAAAATGTCTGCGAGGGGTCGTGCCTGAAATCCTTGTGGCGTGAAAGGATTCCTGAATGCTCTCGTAGCATACTTGACAGGCATACACGCCGAGTGTGCGTATCCTCATTGTCCGTGGATTATGATGGGAGAGAAAGAGAACCAGACATAGTGAGAAACACAGAGCAAGAGAGAGAGAGAGAAAGAGAGAGAGAGAGAGAGATCGAATGAGTAGATAGAGAGATTACGAGTCTGCGGGAGACCACTGAGAGAACGAAAAAAGTTTGTGCGGGGGTGTAAAGCGTGAAAGAGAATTCATCGAGCGTCTATGCGCATGAAATCCTGCGAGGATCCTTCAATGTCGAAAGTTTCGCTGGTTCAAAAGCGCTGGTTAAATATGAATCATCGTCTCCTTTCTTTAAAGCCTCCGCCCCCTCCTCCTTCTCCTCTCTCAGCGTAATGCTGACAGTCTGACCGAGGGAAAAGCAACGGTGAAAACTTCGCGACAACCGTGCAAAACAATGTGGCATCGAGCCAATCTCAAGAACTGTTTGTCATTAGTGAGAATTTCACCCGAGACTAACATCTTCCTTCGTTAGTATTCGCGCACAACGGCTTTTCCGGCAATCAGCGTGCAAAGTTGTCGCGAATCTTTTCCGGGAAGTCGCTCAAACATGATTATGAAGTAAATGCACCGGTGAATTACTAATTAAGGCACTGTACGGTCACGAATTTTATTTGCCGTCAAGGGGTGGAAGAAATTGTTGCCAAGAATGTCACGGATAGCGAATGTGAAACCATCGATGTTCACCGTTACATCCTGGACCTTGAATCATGATTGCAATCAGCTGCCCGTGATAGTAAAAAAAAACCTCACGCTTGCCACAAAAAAAATCGTAAATTACCGTACGTCAATGTTTCTTGTGTAAACAGCCCTCAACCGTTAATGAAGCACATTGGAAACACAGTTGATGGTCGAATGAAATTGTTTCATCCGAATATTAGTTTCCAGGCTCCTCGCTCTCGAGGATTCGTTCAGCTTTGCTCGCCGATAGAGAAAGTTTTGTTTGGGTGACTTTTTATTCGTGATTTCAATAGAAATATGTTCAAAATCTAGGTGGAAATGACACACGCGGATGACAATATTCAGAAATGTTTGTGGGTGTAGATATTTTTTTTGTCGAGACTGAATTTGATGAGAATGGGAAAACAAAATGTTCGGATTTGATTGAATTTTGAATTCTTCGCATTGGAACAATTCAGTAAACCCTTAAGGTCTTATGTACCTTTGCATGGTTGAAAAACAAGGTTTTTTTGGTTTTTTTTTAAGATACTAATAAAGTAATAAAAATCAGGTGTGGAGGGTTCATTTGGCATATCTGTAGGTACTTGAATCAATTTTTTATTTGCCAAAAAATACACAATGTCGGCCCAGTGGCCGGTAGAAAGAGAACGCTATTATTTTTAGCCCCTCAACGGGCGGACTCTTTGAAAACCCACATGAGCGACTAGAACAAAAAATAATTTGTTCGTAATATGCATGAGTTCTTCTAGCGGAGTACAAACGATTACTACAAAATATTGATTTTTTCAAATTTGGCACCATTTTGCCAAAAATGGCCTCAATTTGTTTATAAAAACCGTAATTGTTAATCGATCGGAAAAACCGTCTATATTTCGCTAGGAAACTTATCTAACAATAAAAAGCTACAGTAGAAATTTGAAGTCAATCAGTTGAAAACTGTAGGAGCAACAAGTCCGCCCGATTTTGAAAGCATTGTTTCACGGAAAAACACGTTTAAAGTTTGAAAACCATTTTTCTACATGAAATCTTCGAAGTAAGACCACATAAAATAACTTTTGCATATCATTAGCCAATGAAAGAAAAACGATACATTTTTTTTCCAAAGACATATAAGGTCTTAATTTTTTAATTCTTGAATAATTAAATTTTATTTTTGAACACTTCGTCCGTAAACCTGGGCATTTCGTGTCCGAGCCGAACACTATTATCCCACCGAGTTGCTTCATTTATTTAACAAAAAATAGCATGAATTAAAAAAAAATTCCAATGTATTAACTGGGTGAAAAAACGGCAGGACTTGAAAAATACCCAGATTTACAGACGGAAGCTACCGGAAAAACGTTTACAAATGAAATGTTAAGTTATGGAGTATCACCGATGTCCGATCGCTTTTGAATTTAGCTACGATCATTCAAGGGCTAGACATTTTTCTTTTATTAATCAAACGTCGGATTCTCTTCCCCCGCATATTCTGTGTGCGCGCTGATTCGCGAACGTTTTCTCGCACGCCAATTATGCGATGGCACCAGGTACGATTCCGGAAGAATCCATGGAATCTCGCTTCTTGCTAATTGAGCGGCTATCCCCCAAAGCCCAATGGATTCGCTGGTTTCTCCTGGAGGATCATTAGCGCTCTGCTTCTCCCTCCCTCTCTCTCTCTCTCTCTCTCTCTCTCTCTCTCTCTCTCTCTCTCTCTCTCTCCTTCTCTCTCTCTCTCTCCTTCTCTCTCTCTTTCTCTCTCTTTCTCTCTTTCTCTCTCCCTCACACATCCCTCCGACTCGCTGGGCCCCTTTTTTTATCCTTCGACTCTGATACGAGTGCGAACGTCGAGTTTCGTTATAATCGGCCTGGTCGAGAGAACACACATCTCTGCACGCTTCATTATCCGCTCTACGGGGCTGCGCGTATCTCTAATTGTATTTTAATACGGTGTAAGATGAATTTCGCGATAAACGCGGTGTGAAACTTGGTGTAAACTCTGCCGCCGTTTGAGCCGCGAATTAACTTGTCCATTATTCGAAACAACGAATCAAAATTTAATCGTCGATCATTTTCTGGCCTTCGAGATTTTGTTGAGACGTACCTACCACGGTCACGCGATGTTTGATCCGAATTAATCTCCATCGGGAATCGTTTTTTTTTCATTTTTTGTTTCGTTGAATATCCGTGGAAGAGATTTGATTGTTATTTGACTCGCGTTTCGCGATACTCTCGTAATTTATGAGAGCATTTGTTTCGCTCGTTTCTTACATCGTGTTACGTGTGCGCACATAAAATGCGTAATTCAATTCCCACGGTAACCGTGGCAATAATTACAAGTGGTGGTGCCTCTTTCTACGCTTCTCTCTGTATCCATCTCTTTTATTCTTTCTATTTCTTTCTCTCAGTTCCAAAGCTTTTTTAACGTGTCGTCCTCCGCATGCCGAGTCATCGGTCGCGACGACGGTGTGTCAGGGACCGCTGTACCATATCGTGAAGCCAGTCACGCTGGAATACTTGTATGTATAGAGCGAGACGGAGATGAAAAGAGAAAAGATTTGTGCCTCATCTTGCTTTTCCTCTATTCCTTCTTTGCGGATCCATTCGCTCCTGTTGCTCTTTTTATTCCGCATGTATTCTCTCTTCCTCTTTGCCTTCACTCTGCCAGCGGGATTGCTGGTGCGAATTATTATCTCATACCCGCGAATTATTATCTCATATGTGTACACGTATACGGGGCGTTTTACGCCGAATCGAGCTGGCCAACAATTTCAATTTCCAATTTCTATCGTTTTCGGATTTTTAAGACAAACGCAAAAGGATTTTTTTTTTTCACAATTGTTTTTATAATAGTTTTAGTGTTGCCAACTTTATGTACAATTTTTCCAAGTTTATATGCACCTCTTTTTCTATAATTATTTACAAATGATCGGCAATTGCATATTGCTTGTACAGTATTGCGAAAGATTGTTGGAAAACAAAAAATATTATCGAGAAAGATTTTACTACTAAGAAAACTAAAGGTCACGAATATGCATGGTATTGAAGTTTGCATGCATTGAAATGCAACGAAAATATATTCGCGTATTTCCTGTTTTTTTTTGTAGCATATTTAGGCTACGAAAGTCACTGGAATATTTTTGAGAATCCTTATTAAAAATTTATAACGAAAAGCTGCGTAAAAAAAGATTCTGAATATAGTGATAAAAATGAAAAAATTGAGAAAATTTTTCGTTGCACTTCACCCGATGTAAACTTCGGTAAGGTAGGAAGGAGCATGTTGAGCAGTCGGGTAAGTTGGGCAATCGAAATATCTCGAAAACTAAGCACCGCACGCGAGTGCATCAAATGGCGGAAAGAGAGATATGGGGGAGAGGAACACATCACGCCATCGCCCGTTGCCATGCGGCGCACGAGAAGGTAACACGGGACGTTTAAGGGGTTACGTGGATTTCGAAGCACAAAAAAAGCATATTTTCTGTATTTTTTTAAAATATAATATATAAATTATTTTATTCAAAATGTCAAGCACATAAAAGAGCAAATTTCAACAATATTTAAAAAAAATTTCATCCAAAAATTTAGGAAATTCAGCCGGTGGGACCTGGTTTCCGGAGACCCCTCGAAAAAAAGTGTCCTCGTGGTAGTCAGGATAACTCATGATAGCTTTACTTGAAATTAAAAAACAAATTTTTTTCTGTTAGTAGATAACTATAGCTCGTGATTGAACGAAGGATTTAAAAAAAAATTGAAATTTGAATTTTTGACAGAGTTGTATGCAAAATAGTTCAATTTTTGGTACAATTTACACTACGTATAGCCTTGTAAAATTATTTGTAATCGAAAAAAAACCTTCGTTCAATCACTAGTCAATGCTATTTTGAAGAAGTGTGCGAAATTTCAATAAGATCGGTGCATTCGTTTTTGAGAAATCGTGTCCACCGACTTCAAAAATAATGTTTTGAGGAAAATGCGTATACCTGCGTCGCTCCCGGCCGGTCTTTCCCAACGGGGGTAATTTCCAAAGGCTCCCTCTCCTAGAGTTTTACTCCGATTGACTCAAAACCTCGGGAGAATATTCTAGACATATTGTACTATTAGATAATAGAATTTAAAAAAATTGATTTTTTAAATTTTCAAACCCACTTTACCCCTTTAATTATGTTTGCATTCAAAAGTATAAAAAAACGTTATTGAAAGGTTTTCTTCTACCATTGTATGAGAAAAAATATCAAAGTTCATTGCAATTAATGTTAATGTTTCAAAACCTAACTAATTAACAAGTAACTGTTGGTTTATTACTGCATTGTACCAAATCATGTCGTCTGATTTTTTAATGCAATTCTTACTTTGCCCAACTTACCTCATACTCATGCTCAACTTATACCACTATCGGGGCAGGTTGAGCAAATACGGCCTTAGTCATTTGAGAGCGATTATCCGTGAAACAATAAGGATAACAGGAATTTCGTCCACAGACTTTTTTTTCCTAGATAAATTTCCTATTGACCAAAGTAGGTTTCATTTTTATATGACAGACTGTTGAGGAATTACAGGGGGATAATTCCAAACTTGCTCAACCTGCCCCTCCCTACTCTATCATACAAATGCAAAAATCGAAACGCTATAAAAGTTCGATTACTGCATAGATTCGAAGGACATCCGTCATTGATCAAATGCTTTCGGCGATAATCTTTCTTCAGCTCTAAAGGCTCATTCTATCAATTTTCAGGTAGATGTAGAACGACCCGTATGTATTTATACAAAAGGGTCGGTAGGGAATATACCGCAATTAAATGAAAGCATACACATGCATACAAGAGGAAGTCGAGACGGGTGGTTAGAGCGTCCACTAAAAGTCGCTATAATAGGAAAATTTAATTCACGATGTAAATTATAATGCAGTTCGAGAAATGTATTTCATACGTGAGTGTATGCGGTTGGTATAAAAAAAAAAAAAAAACGTCTTGTTTAATTTGCCATGTACGCACTACACGAGCGGTCGTAAAATTTTTGCGTTTTGAGGATCCGCCTCTGTGTTATTAAATGGAGAAAAAAAAAAAGACGCCGCACAATCAGCGAAGACAGGCGCTGTCAGTTGGCCCATCCGAGACTGCGGTTTTTCGATCTTCGCGTTACTCCTTTCCTCTCGCTGTTTTTAAAGAGCCCTTTAGTGCGTGTGCTTCGGTCGCGGTCGCGAGGGAGAAACCGACAATTCCCCGGCGTCGTAAAATCGATTCCCATCGGACCACCCGGCTCCACATGCACGTATATACACAATATATATATATATATATGAACCAATGTCCGTTTTATTTTACATTATTAATTTCTCTAACGATCGCAGGCTCCCTTTGTTTGGGCCAAACTTATTCGTTTTTGTCCCTTAGGGCGCGATCGCAATTACGATACTTTTAATTATCGAGGAGAGCAAAAGTCAAACGGGAAACCTTGAAAAGTTGATTGGGCAATTATTCATTAGGAGAGTTAGCTTTTCGGACAGCCGTGCTCGCTTGTCTGAATATTCGAAGAATTTTACCTATTCGCGAATGTAACAAGCTGGTTTTCTTTGGGTATTTTGACCTTCCCTCCCGAAGATCGCAATTACGATAATTTTAATTATCGAAAAAAAAAAAATATATATAGACAGCTAACCTTTCAATGGTGATTACGCGATTGGCGGTTCTATCACAAAAACCAGTTTTTTGCTTAATAAAATGCGTAATTATTCAAATTCCATCTTGGATGATTTCAAAAATCGATACACAACATTTTCAATATTTTAATTCAAGCTTATAAATCTTTAAAATCTGGTAACATTTGCAATTTATTCGCTTGCCAATGTTCAACTTCCATCAGCTATAATTTCGTCTCAAAAGGGCCAGGGTTCCAATTATCCTTTGGTTCACAAGAGGGCGCTTCTTCGCACACCTTTTGAATGCCTTTTTATTTTTATTTTTTTCGTTA